>CM075984.1:27033948-27248349 GCA_038087875.1 Malacoraja senta
ATAATAAACCAATACTTGTACCAACTACAGTGCTGAGAGCCTTTGCTACAGAATTAATCTCATTCCAGTTCAATCTGTTGCAATACAGTCGGAACACTGTAAATTACAGAGTTGTACAGAGAGTTTTGTTCTGACAATGCAGAACAGATCTAGCAAAGCCAATTGTCACAATACCACTCCTTCATAATCATCAGTAAAATGAATGGAGTGCTGTGTTGTGGAATTGTTTGTGACTGGTGCTAAGTGAGAATCATGAAGACTTTTCATCTCCAGACCGTCTGATACTTGGTCCAAATGTAAACTGAATTTCAGAGATACAATAGTGGCGTTTAAGAGACTTTTGGATAGGCATATGGATGTGCAGGGAATGGAGGGATATGGATTTTGTGCAGGTAGCTCAGAGATGATCTTGGCATTAGTAACTTTGCAGATGACACTAAAGTGGGTGGCGTTACAGATAGCGAAGATGGCTATAAGAAATTATAGCAGGATCTTAATCAGTTGGACAGGTGGGCTGACGAATAGTTAATGGGGCTTAATGCAGATAAGTGTGAGGTGTTGCATTTTGCGAAGTCAAACCAGGGCAGGAACTTCACAGTGAATGGCAGGGCCCTGGGGAGTGTTGTAGAGTAGATGGATCTAGGATCACAGGAACATAGTTCGCAGGTAGATATAGTAGTCAGGAAGGTTTTCGGCACATTAGCCTTCATCAGTCGGATGTTGCCAGGAATTAAGGACCTGAGCTATTGAGAGAGGTTGGGCAAGCTAGGACTTATTCCTTGAAGTGCAGGAGGATGAGGGGTGATCTTATAAAGGTGTATAAGATCATGAAGAGAAAAGATAGGGTAGATGCACAGATTCTTTTTAGGGGAATCAAGAACTAGATGTCATAGGTTTAAGGTGACAGGGGAAAGATTTAATTAGAACCTGACATACAGCTTTTACACACTGAGGGGGGTGGGTATATGGAATAAACTACCAGAGGAGATAGTTCAGGCAGGTAGCATAACAACATTTAAAGGACATTCGAACAGGTACATAGATAGGAAAGGCTTAGAGGGATATAGGCCAAATGCGGGCAGGTGGGGCGTGCATATGCGGCATCTTTGTCGGTATGGGCAAGTTACGCCAAACGGCCTGTTTCCATGCTGGATGACTATATGTTTGGCACAGATATAGAGTGCCAAAGGACATGCTCTTATGCTATACTGTTCTATGTTCTGTGTTCCAACTCTGTTAGAACCTGCACCAAATAGACTGTGACAGTCAAAGATGGTCACGTAAGCTATATTTTCAAGGGCTATTCAAGGAATTAGGAAATGTTAACTGTCAGTGACTCCCACATCACATGAAAAGAACAAGTATTGGCTGAATAGAATGGAGATAAAATAGTTGGCTTCCAATCATTGGCTTCCAATTCCCTTCTGATGCAGGGATAGGGCGGAAGCTCTGGAGGGTCACGAACACTGCACAACCAGACACAAATCCTTGATGATGACAATGTTATAATGTTTACTAATGTACATTTATTATGTGACAGACTATAAAATCACTGAGATAAAGGTACACATTTGGAGATTCCTGGTTAGAACTAAGCTGCCATCCTGTGGGCATAACACTTTCAGGAATGTTGCCAAGGCCTTGGAAAGGATATAATGGACATTCATCTGGCACTAGCAGGATTGGGGCTCTTGCATGATGAGCAGTCATAGCCCGGATTGCTCTTGGTGGAATAGTAATGTGTTGCTGATTTAACAGATACTTATAAAATGATGAGTGGGTTTTCTCAGATAAGTTTAAGAAAAAAAGCCCTCCCATCATTGAGTGTCATGAATGCCAGGGAATCATTCAAGATCCAACAAACATACAGTAGAAATGAGAATCAATATTTTCTCTCTGTGAAACTGAGGACCTGCGATGGTATTGCTGAAGAAGGGTAGAGGCTGATTTTATAAACAATTTGACAAGGTGCTGGGCAAGCCTTTAAAAAAAGGAGGAGTTTGCTAGGTTACAAAGAGTTAGAATGTAAGATTAATCACACCAACTCCAGCATCATGTGCCAAATGACCACCTCATTTGTTGTGATTTATTTTACGAATGTAATCCATGCCTGTGCCGTGTGCGGCCTGCTTCCAGTTTCTTTTCTCTTTTGGGCAAGCTCCTCACGATATTTTATCTTCTGTTATGCAGGTGTTCCATCCGGCCCACGGAATGTGATCTCCAGCGTGAACGAGACGTCCATTATCCTTGAGTGGCACCCGCCGCGTGATGTTGGCGGGCGTGACGACGTCATGTACAACATCGTCTGCAAGAAGTGCCACAACAACCGCAAGCTGTGCACCCGCTGTGATGAGAATGTGGAGTTTGTGCCGCGGCAGTACGGCCTGACCGAAACCAGAGTGTTCATCAGCAGCCTGTGGGCCCACACTCCCTACACCTTTGAGATTCAGGCTGTCAACGGAGTCTCGGGCAAGAGTACATTTTCACCACAGCTCGTGTCGGTCAATGTGACCACCAATCAGGCGGGTAAGTGAGCAGAAAGACCCTGCCCTTAACTCCGTGATGATAGCTTTTGGTTTGTTCACAGTTTGTATTGATTTATTATTGTCATGTATAGGAGCTACCGTGAAAAAGTTTGTGTTGCAGCTATCCAGGCAAATTATACCATAAGGGAGTAAATGAGGTAGTGCAAAAAAGAAAATAAACAGAGGGCAGAATATATTGTTACAGCTGCATAAAAAGTACAGATTCAATATGTGCAAGGGCTGCAATGAGGTAGGTTGGAAGATTTGGAATTGATCCTTAGCATATGAGAGGTCCGTTCAAGAGTCCGATACAGTGGGAAAATAACCTGTTATTGAATCTGCTGATATGTGCTTTGAAAAGTTTGTATCTTTTGTCTGATGGGAGTGGGGAGAAGAGGGAATGACCAGGGTGTGAGTGGCCCGTGATTAAGTTGGCTACTTACTTGAGGGCCATTGGTGAACTGATACATTCTTACAACAATCCAGTGGTTTCACGGTTACTGCTGCTGAGAGCAGTTTATTTTTATTTAAGATTCACTTTATTTTTATTGAAAATCCTCAGCATGCCTTTGGATTATGGTCCAGGAACCTAACCAGATAATTCATGCCAAATCTTCACTGTTGATACCTTTTAATTATTCCTCAATTTTTATCAATCCTTTTTCCTTTTTCAAGGACATGCATACCAATACAGCGTGTTGCACAACACAACACTCAACTCAATGAGTCTCTCAACACCTTGCCTAACACTGTGTTTAACACAATACAAGCAAGCAAAGACATTTACTGTGCCTAGTCACATGTGACAATAAAGTATTCCTATAACTATTCCTAAATTGCTCATGCTATTACGCTGCTCAACACCGCAGTATAAACTGTTCCTCTATCGTGTTACTTCTGTAACCACCATAAGTTGTATCAAGTTGGCAGAAGTAAAGATAAAGCATAGCTGTCATAGAACATAGAACAGTATGGCCGAGGAACTGGCCCTTTGGCTCACAAAGTCTGTGCTGAGTGTGATGTCAAGACCAACTCTTATGTGCCTATCCAAAAGTCTCTTAAATGCTACTACCATATCTACTTCCACCGCCATCCCTATCAGTGCCTTCCAGGCATTCACCACTCCCAGTGTGAAAAATCTTGCCCTGCACATCTTCTTTAAACGTTTTCATCATAAAGCTATGCCTTCTCGTTTTTAATATTTACATCCTGGGGAAAAGGTTCTGACTGTCTACCCAATACGCCTCTGAATGTCCATCTATCTATGCCTCTCATAATTGTATATACTTCTATCAGGTCTCCCCTCAATCTCTGGCAATCCAGCGAATTTAGCCGATGTTAGTTTTTTTGAAATAATTTACTCAAAATCTTTTTTTTAAAAAATAATTCTGTCCTCTAGCTAAATTTTTCAATTGTCCCTAAATCCTATTTGCCATTCAGATTCAGTCTATGAACAGAGTAGAGATGAGCTTCGATCTCTAAAACACCGTCAAACAGAAGTTATCTTTTTGAGGATGTGGACATCGCAATTGGGAACAGGCTGCTCTGTACTTCAATCTCAGTTTCCAACCCCTGCCGATGTTTGAACCACCTTGCTTATCATGAATCTATCTCTTTTATCTATAAAATATTTGAGGACTGGACATTGTCATCATTGGTAATTTGCTTCTGGTTCCATCCCTGACTTTGCATCGACTGATGTACAACAGAGTTCTGTTTCCCACACCCTACCTCACTTCAAGCCCCTTTTCCCCGCCTGATGGCCAGTACTGACTTCTGGTACCAACAGCAACGTTCCAAGATTGTCATCCATGTGTTAAAATTACCCAGTGCCCTCTGACACTTCCTCTGAGGAATTAATTTAGTGAAATCTTTTGATCTGCTCAAACTTAATTATTTTAGAAACACTTGTTATGTAGTGATGTAGCATGGAAACGAGCCTTCAACCCACCAAATGTATTGTGACCACCAATCAGTCATTTACACAAATTCTACAGTAATCTTATTTTATAATCTTCATCTTCCCTTCAAGATCACCTCCCCCCCAACTTCCCGCCCTACAATACTACCATCCACCTACACATTGGGATAATTTATAGCAAATCTACTGACACCCACATCTTTGGGATGTGGTAGGAAACTGGAGCACATGGGAAAATCCTACTTAGTCATAGGGAGAAGGTGCAAACAATGTACAGATAGAACTTGAGGTCAGGTTCAAATCCAGGTCCCTGGAGCTGCGAGGTAGTGGCTGTAATCACTGTGTCACTGTGCTGTCCTGTCAATATCTTCAGATTCTTTGGTCGGAAGTTCTGGAATTCCCTCCTGCAACCTCTGCACCTCTCTCCAATTTTAAATCATTCCTTAAAACATTTGTGTTTAATGAACCTATTGGTCACCCGTCATAGAATCTTATTGATACATTTTGTCCGATATTTCTCTTTGGGAAGCACAGGGGTGCAATAATTATACTGCTGCTTCACAGATCGAGTGACCCAGGTTAGATCTTGATCTCTTGTACAATTTGAGTGAAGTTCACACATTCTCCCTGTGACCAAGTGGGCATCTCGTAAGTGCTCCAGTTTCCTTCCACAACCCATAGATGTGCATTTTGGTTTATAGGGTACTGTAATTTGCCCCTTGGTGTGGATCAGTGGCAACAAAACTCAAAGGGAAGTTGATAGGCATGTGACAGAGATTTGGTGGAGGGTTAAACGGAATTAAGAATGGAAAACATTTTTCCCAGGTTGAATTTAAGGTTAGAGGGGGGATGTTTAAACGTAATGTCTAAGGCTTATTAGATAGGATAGGCATATGGATATGCAGGGTATGAAGGGATATTAGTTTAACAGCATCATGTTTGATATGCGGACTGAAGGGTATGTTCCTGTGCTGTACTGTTCTATGTTCAATGAATAGGACTGGTTGGATTGATTTGATGGGATCTATAATGGACCTTATGGGCTGAATGGACTCCTTCTGTGTCATAGGCAGCTCCTAATAATGCTTTACTATCATTAAGGTGATATAAAGGATTCTAACTTCCATGCAAAATTGCACATCTCCTAGATGTCTGAAGACTTTTCAAGCATTAGAAGTGCTATTTTAATAATTGTGTTCTGTAGAATGATCTTTGAGCTCATATTTTTGTTTGACAGAAGAGGTTCAATTTATTTCAAATGACATACTGCAAGGCTAGGCGATAAGTGTGATTTACCACACATCGCACAATCCTAATAAACCTCGACTGACCCCAAAACCAGCCAATTTATTGCCGAGCATCTAATGAATGTGCAGAGATGTGTGAGGAGATGTACTGTTGTGGAATTTTTTGGCAACTGATTGTTACTGGGAGAAGAAAGGTTGTTTCCCTAATGAGTAGGATTCCTCGCTTCTGGCTCCACTTGACATGATGTCCCTCCGTAAATGAGCAAGTGCATGTTCACACCACTGATTGAGCATTGGGAGTCAAGTGCAGAGGTGAGACGATTGAAATTAGATTCTGAGATCTGAGCACAGCAGCTTGGTGTTAGATAGCCAATGGCAGTCGAACTAGGAGTGTTATTAGTTATTTCTGTCAACACTTTTCTCAGCTTAACAAGGTGGAAGTATTCGCCATTTGAAAGTAGACACTCACTGTTGATTAGCATCAAGTGTTCATCGTTTGGACGTCACAGGCCTGTGGAGATGGTGAAACCTTGCTTTTGACACCAGTCCATGTCGGGATGGGTGGTGAGGATCGGTCGGTGCTGATATCACTTGGCAATTTGGCTGAGTGAGGCCACACGCAAACTGGAAGACGGCACCTCATATTCCGCTTGGGTAGCCTACAACCCAATGATATGAATATTGAATTAGCCAATTTCAAGTAATACTCCCCTACACCACCTCCCATTTCCCGACATCATCCCCACTCCGCTGGGCACACATTTCTCCCACCATTTTCTACCCTCCAGTTATCCTGGTCCTTTTCCCTGCTCCGTGTGCTCATCTCCCACCTCTCCTACCTTTTAGTCCCGATTTCCAATTGAGTCTTTACCTCTTCTTATTTCTTTATCTGACATCCTTTTGCTTCTTTTCCCCTCATGCGCTCCGCCTACCTGCCAATCCCACCCTTCACCTGTATCAACCTATCACTTGCCAGGTTTACGACACCTCCACCTCCACCTCTCATTTCCAGCCTTCACTCCCCCTACCCAGGCCGGCACAGGGAGAAAGTGCAAACTTCACACTGACAGCACCGGAGGTCAGGATTAATCCCAGGTTACCAGTGCCGTGTGGCAGCAGCTTCACCTGTTTCAGCGCCGTATCACCCCCATTTCTCTCACATATTCCTCTCTGCTGTTATTTGGTTCTTTTGCCATGTAGCTACATTAGCGGGAAGCCTAACAGCAGTCAGTAAACCTACCAGCATGCCTTTGGCATGTGAGAGTTACTCAGAGCACCCAGATGAAGCCCCCAGGTAGGTCGTGCGAACTCCACATTCCCAAGTTTGCTATCAAACACTGAAACTGTGAGCCAGCAGCACTAACCGCTGCACATGTTCACCATCAGCAGTCAAACTCGCTTTAGGTAATAAGAAGGAGCCTGGAAGCTTATATTTTAATGAAGACACTATATGTTTCCACATACAGGACCTCAAGCAGACCTGTCACAGATTCCTGGTAAACTCAGCAGGGAAATGTAACTTTAACCAGAGGACAGACTGTTAAAGTTGGAAGTTGACCTGCTCACTTCTGTGAAACAGAATGGTTCCAAATGACACATTGCTTCTTTATGACAGGGTAGATGTTGCGATGTTTGTAGTGGTGGGGCAGTTACGGTGAAATGCGTATAGTTCGAAGATAAAGGGCCAGTCATTTAAAAAGGGATATGTCCAAATTTCATCTCGCAGAGGCTGGTGAATCTCTGCAATTCTCTGCTCCAGAGAGTTGTGGAGGCTGGTAAATGAGAAGGATTTAAATTGGAAGTTGATAACATTGTAAACAGGCCCTTTGGCCCAACAAGTCCATGCTGACCATTCACGCACTAGTTCTACGCACTCTCTACTCATCAGGAGCAATTTACATGGCCATTTAAACCACAAATGCGCACGTCTTTAGGATGCGGAAGGAAACTGGAGATTTAGGAAGAAACCTACATGGTCATAGGAAGAACATGCAAACTCCACACAGACAGCACCCAAGGTCAGAATCGAATCCGGGTCTCTGGCACCGTAAGGCAGCAACACTACCAGCTCTATCTTGCTGAAAGAAGGGAACTTAGGCACAGCGGAGGTCAGCACAGATCAGCCATGATCATATTGAATGGAGGGACAGCTTCAGGGGCCTGGCGGCTTACTCCTGCTCCTATTTTCTTATGTTCAGAAATAGAAATGATAACCTCATACTGAAGCTTTGGTTGGGTAGTGACTAACAATGTGAGTTTGGCCCGCTGACTGCAATATGTGTTATTATTGTAAAAGCAAGGACTGGGACAGGATGTCATCTTTAGTTGTGAATTGTGTCCAGGCCTCTGCAGTTCCATTACTCTTGCAGTAAGTGTTGAAGGACACTATTATCCAAATATTCCCAGGAGAAGGGGGTATATATGCCATTTCCCAGCCAGTATTGAAAAGGGTTTCATGAGTCAAGAGTGTTTTATTGCCATATGTCCCAGATAGAACAATGAAATTCTTATTTGCTACAGCACAACAGAATATGTAAACATAGTACACTGTAAACAATATGATAAACGAGAGAAAAAAAAGTTCACTGTATATACATACACACACACACACACACACACACACACGTGTGTATATACATATATATATTTATATACACATACACACATACTCAAAAAACTATAATAATAATAGTAGTGTAATAATAATAATAATAATAATAATAGTCTGGTGTAGTTCAGAACTTATTTGAGGTTGTAGTGTTTAATAGCCTGATGGCTGTAGGGAAGAAGCTGATCAGTTTTCAGGCTCCTGTACCTTCTTCCCAATGACAGGGGTGAAATGGGTGTGTGGCCAGGATGGTGTGGGTCTCTGATGATGTTGGCTGCCTTTTTGAGGTAGCGACTCCGATAAATCCCTTCGATGGTGTGGAGGTCAGAGCCGGTGATGGACTGGGCAGTGTTCATCACTTTTTGCAGTCTTTTCCGCTCCTGGACGTTCAATTTGTTGAACCAGACCATGATGCAACCAGTCAACATGCTCTCTACTGTACACCTGTAGAAGTTCAAGAGAATCCTCTTTGACGCACCAAATCTCTGTAATCTTCTCAGGAAGTAGAGGCGTTGATGTGCTTTATTTATAATTGCATTAGTGTGCTGGGTCCAGGAAAGATCTTCAGACATATGTTTTTCACACCACCATCGTCCCGTTGATATAAACAGGATTGTGGGCCCTCATCCTTCTTCTTCCAAAGTCCACAATCAGTTCATTGGTTTTACTGATATTGAGAGCCAGGTTGTTGTGCTGGCACCATTTGGTCAATTGATCGATCTCACTTCTACACTCTGACTCATTACCATCTGTAATTCGTCCAACAATGGTGGTGTCGTTGGCGAACTTGAAGATGGAGTTCCCACTGTGTCCGGCTACACAGTCATGAGTATAGAATGAGTAGAGCAGGGAGCTGAGCACGCAGCCTTGAGGTGCTCCCGTACTGATTGTTAATGTGGAAGAAGTATTTCTGCCAATTCAAACAGACTGTGGTCTGTGGATGAGGAAGTCGAGGATCCAATTGCAGAGGGATGCGCAGAGACCCAGTTCCGTGAGTTTGGTACCCAGCTTAAAATTTTTTTTTAATCAAAAATATTTAATCATGTCAAACGATAAACTATTATACAACAATCTTGCACTCCTTGTCAAGGATGCATTCAACACCCCGCGGTGCCCAGCAATCCTGGAAATCCCCCAGGACAGCGTGTAGTCCCTCTCACACTACCCAGGCACGGACGTAACCCCGGAAAAGGGGCAGGCAGCTGGCTCGGGCAGAGCCCTCTTCCACCTGGCCCCGTGACTCGAGGATGGCCAGATTGGCCAGGTCCAGGAGCAACCCAACCAGGCCCTACCCTCTCCCCTACACACACGGTGTCCGAAGATGAGGATGGTGGGTGAGAAGTGCTGCCAGAAGGCAAGGAGCAGCCCCTTTAGATAATGGAACAGGGGCTGCAACCACACACACTCCATATACACGTGGTACACCTACTCTTCCAGCCCGCCAAAAGTGGCAGGCGGTTGGCGAGTCTGTGAACCGCGAGAGAAACAGTTTGCAAGGGACTCCTTGGTGCAGTACCCTCCACCCCTGGTAACCAGCTTTAAAAAAAAAAAAAAATCAAAAATATTTATTCAAATATTAAAATAATATATACAGCACAGTAAAAACCAAAACAGAACCCACCACCATAAATACATGACAAACAGTAAACCTATATTACACTCCTTGTCGAGGATGCATTCAACCCCCCGCGGTGCCCAGCGGTCCCGGAAATCCCCCAGGGTGCCCGTGGACAGGGCGTATTCCCTTTCTAACCGCACCCGGGCTTGGTAACCAGCTTGGAGGTGATGATGGTACTGAACGCCGAGCTGTAGTCTATAAACAACAGCCTGACGTAAGTTTTTTTTATTGTCCAAGTGGTCCAGTGCGGAGTGGAGAGCCAGTGAGATTGCATCCTCCATTGACCTGTTGTGACGATTAGCAAACTGTAATGGGTCGAGGTTCTTGTTGAGGTAGGAGTTGATATGCACCATAACCAACGTCTCAAAGCACTTCATCATGACAGATGTTAGTGCCACTGGGCGATAGTCGTTGAGGCACATCACCTTACTCTTCTCGGGCACCGGTATTATTGATGGCCTCTTAAAGCAGGTGAGAACCTCAGACCTCAATAATGAGAGGTTGAAAATGTTCACAAAAACTCCAGCCAGTTGGTCTGCACAGGTTTTGAGAACTGTGTATACCATCAGGTCCAGGCGCTTTACGAGGGTTCACCCCCCTGAAAGATCTGCTGACTGACCTCTGTGACTGTGACTGTAATACCATCCATGTGTATGAGGGCTCGGGAAGGCACATCAGTGTTCTCCCAATCAATGCGTGCGTAGAACGCATAGAGCACGTCAGGGAGTGCTGCCTCGCTGTCACTTGAGCTGCCTCCTGGTTTTGCCTTGTAGGAGGTGATGGCATTCAAGCCCTGCCACAGTTGCCAAACATCAGCCCCATCCTCCAGCTTTGAGCGGAAGTCCCTTTTAGCCTATTTGATGGCCTTATCAAGGTCGTATCTGGACTTCTTATAGACCTCTGCATCACCAGACCTGAAAGCCCGGGATCTGGTCCTCCGATGTCATGGTTGCGGATGTCATGGTTCATCCAAGGCTTCTGGTTAGGAAACACTCAGAAGGTTTTTGTAGGAACACGGTCCTCCACACATTTCCTTTTGAAGTCTGTAACGACTGTGGCGTATTCATTCAGGTCCGTTGCCGAGTCCTTGAACACTGCCCAGTCTACTGACTCCAAGCAGTCCTGGAGTTATTCCTCTGCCTCCCCAAACCAGCTCTGTGCAGTCCTCACCTCTGGGGGTGCGCTCTTCAGTTGCTGCCTGTATGCAGGAAGTAGCAGCACCGCTTAATGGTTGGTTTTCCCTCAGTGAGGGCGAGGGATCGAGCGATAGGCATCCTTGATGGTCATATAAATATGATGGTTTCAACAGTAAACAGCATGTAATGTGTTTCAAGCCTAACTCTCGCACAAAAGAAAGTTAGGATAGTACTGAAGTAGAATGTGCTTCCACACACTTTGCAAAATGAAATGAAGCTGACAAATGTCCCCATTGCTACAAATTAAAATAGTGACTTAAGTTGGCTTTTTCTGTCAACTCGTTGCTTTATTTAGAATATAGATTGTACAACAAAGGAAATTCCTTCCGCTTCTCCTTGGAGCAGTGACTTTGTGTCCATGTTGACCTTAGCTACCTCGGAGGCTCTCAATTGTTTCTCAGTTTCCGTTCAGTCAGGCTGTCTGTTCTGTGAACTTTGTACGCCTATAGTCCCAGATGACTATAAGTCATCTGATGGAGGCTCCCTTCCTGGTGAGGGATTGGAGGGCCCTGGCTGGGTGGGACATGGGCAGAGGCCAGGGATACTATGGTCATGCACAGAGAATCCACTCGAGCAGAAATTTGTTAAATAGAAGAGAATGGAATTTGGCGAGAGTGGGAACTTGGTACAGGCTGGTAGGTGATGCTTTGTGCTTTAAACCAAGTAGCAAATGTGTCGATAAATAATCTACAGGAGCCTTGTGGGTCTAAAATGGAAAAAAGCAAATTCCAACCCATGGGAATGAAAAAGGCTGCAGAGAATGGTGGATTTGGTCCGATCCATCATGGACACAACCCTCCCACCATCTATATGGAGTGATACCACATGAAAGCAGCATCTATCATCAAGGATCCTTACCAACCCAGCAATGTCCTCTTCTCGCTTTCTCCGGAATGTACGAAGTCAAAGGGAGACCTGATAGAATTATAAACAATTAATGGAGGCATAGATAGGAGAAGAAGTCAGAACCTTTCTTCTAGGATGTAAATGTCAAAGACTAGAGGTGATAACTTGAATATGAGAGGGCCAAAGTTTGTAGAAGATGTGCAGGGCAAGTTTTTTTTACACAGAGAGTGGTGGGTGCCCGGAATGCGTTGCCAGGATTAGTGGTGGAGGAAGATATGATGGTGGTGTTTAAGAGGCTTTTAGAGAGGCACATGGATATGCAGGGAATGGAGGGATATGGATTGTATGAAATTATTTTATCTTGGCATCATCTTTATAATTAGATGTTGTTCAGACCACATAATGAACAGTTTTGGGCCTCATATCTGAGGAAGGGTGTGCTGATTTTGGAAAGGGTCCAGGGGAGATTTAAGGGAATGAACCCGGGGATGATTGGGTTAACATTTGAGGAGTGTTTGAAGGCTTTGGGCCTGAACTCGAGTTTAGTAGGATGAAGAGGGTCTCATTGAAACCTACTGTATAATGAAAGGCCCCGATAGATTGGATGGGGAGAGGATCTTTTCAGTAGTGGGAGAGTCTAGGACCAGAGGGCACAACCTCAGAATAAAATGACGTACCTATAGAATGGAGATGAGAAATAATTTAATTAGTCAGAACTTGGTGAATCTGTGGAATTCATCGCCTCAGATGGCTATGGAGACCGTTATTGTTTTTTTTTAAACTGGAGATTAATAGGTTCTTGATTAATAAGGGTGTCAAAGGTTATGGGGAGAAGACAGGAGAATGGGGTTGAGAAAGAAAAATAGATCAGCCAGGACTGAATGGCAAAGTAGACTCAATGGGCCGAATGGCCTAATTGTGCACCAAATCTTATGATCTTACAACCCTTCATCACATTGTATGTTCTAGCAATATTCAAACTTCTAAAAAGCATCACCTCAAATGTGCCTGGATTAAACTCCCTCTGTCATTTTCAATCAATGTCATCAACACATCTGCAATGCATCCTTTTAAACAGTGAATTCCAGACTCCCACCATCCCCCATGTGATTCCTTTATTTCACTTCTGATTCTCCTTCCAATACTCTGCCTCCTACCAATGCTGTACAGATCGACGCCTCTGAGCTATTTGCGGAGTAGGAAAATTAAACTGCTTCTCTTTCAATTCTGTCTGGATCTGTTATAATTTTATTTAACTCAGTTAAATGTGTCCCAGGTTCTGGTGAGCTGCTTTAAGTGCAGCTGTTGTTGACATGTAAGAGAAACGTTTGGCAGTCTGTGCCCAGCAAGATGCACCAAACATTACTGTGATAATGACCACACTATTTATGTTTAGTGATGCTGAGTGAGGTAAAGACATTGGCCTGGAAACTGAGGACAGCTCCCTGCTCTTCTTTGAAATTGTGTTTGAGAAAGAATAATAGTTGGAGGAGGCCATTTTACCCCTTGTTTCTGTTTCTCCAGTCAATAAAATCATGCCTGTTCTTTTCCCATAGTACTACTTTCCTGTAATGTCAGTGTCGGTGTGAGAGAATGTCAGTGTAGTTTTGCATGCTCATGTCTCAAACCCACAGACTGCAAACTTAGGGGTGAGAATGCTACATGCAGACTAGATGCACCATTAACACACCATTGTAACATACAGAGCACTGAAGGAAGTAATGACAATTAATGTAGCAAGTAATGACAATTATTCTTATTACCTCCAGACCAAAGTCTCTGGTGAAGGTAACTCTGCAAATGCAAAGCAGAAACTTTCTGAAAGATGCTCTATCATCCCTTTCAGCTCCACAAACTACTAAATCCAATGAGAGAGAAGCTTTCCCTTTGCAGGAAGTTCCATTCCAAAGCATTATGGTAGTGCAAAGTGAAGATTCAGTTGTCTTTATCAAATGGTGCCATTGTTGTCGCTGGTCGTTCATTTACTTTGAACCTTGTGATGAAAATCACCCCCCATTGTAGCAGTTACCACACTTGCCAGATGGTTACAGTATTTAATAGGGCCTTCCTATTCAGTGAAATAATGCCCAGCAAAAAAATCAAATCTCGTGCAATTACAAAGCTCGTTTGTGCCTGTCAGTGTGTGCCACAGAATTGGCTGTAAGACGGTCATTAATATAATTATAGCCGTCGTCTTTTACAATCGTGACTGCAGAGTCAATGAAAATGTCAAAGGACAGACAGCAGTTTCATAAAATGTATTTTCAAGGCTGACTTACTGACATGTGTAAGTAAACTGCTTTTCCTCTCACAAGCGACTAGGACTGCTCATCTTTTGTGCCTGTCTGCTCTATGGAATTATTGAAGCTTTTGGGTAGATTCAGTGAATATTTCAGACGAAGAAAAGAGGAATGTTGGCAACACGGTGGGAAAAGGAAAATGGAATGGGAAGATACTCACAGCAACAGGGATAAACTGGGCCATGTCGCATTGCTTTGACCTAAGGTTTAGTGGAATTGTTTCTGTTTAGTTGATACCTATTGAGTGAAACCTCAAACAGGTAAAGAAACGTTTCACAGCCATTTCCAAAATACCTAGGCCATTGAACAAACAATGTAACAATTGCACATTAAGCTAACTACTACTCTAACCAGTTGTCAAGTCAACTTTGTGATTTTTTCAGTGGAGGAAGGAAATGCAGCTGCTGGTTTATACTGAAGATAGACACAAAATGCTGGAGTAACTCAGCGGGTCAGGCAGCATCTCTGGAGAAAAGGAACAGGTAACGTTTCGAGTCGTAACCTTTCTTCAGACTGAAGAAGGGTTCCCACTCGAAACATCACCTGTTTCTTTTCTCTCGAGATGCTGCCTGACCCGCTGAGTTTGTGTCTATCGTGTGATTTGTCAGTGATGGTTTCTGCAAGTTTTGATGGCCAGATCAGTTCAGTTTAGTTTATTGTCACGTGCACCAAAGTACAGTGACAAGCTTTTGTTGCATGCTATTCAGTCAGCGGAAAGACAATGCATGATTCCAATCGAGCCATTTACTGTGTATAGATACACGATAAGGGAACATAACGTTTAGTGCAAGGTAAAGCCAGCAAAGTCTGATCAAGGGTCGTCGGAGGCTCACTAATGAGATAGATTGATAGTAGATAATGAGGTCGATTTTTACTATTCGAAGGGCTTGGGGTTGAAACAAATGGTTGTGTAGTTCTGTGCTGCCATTCTCCATCTGTCTCAGCACCGAGCGGTCACACAGTAGCCCTCTCCACACCAAAACATGTGGCAATTCATTGCAGGATTCACAACAGGTACAGTAGTCTGTCAGTAACCCCTCGATAAATGTTGTATTGATCCCATTAGGTTAGCTCCATTTGAGCTCTCATTCCTGATAACTTACCCTGTGTGCTAGGTAGGGTAGTAGTGTACTGGGTAGCTGGGTGTGTTTGGATGTACCTTTGTAATGGTCCTGACCTTAGCTACAGTTGAACGATGGCACTTGAGATGCGAACCTGTGATATAGAGTTTGAAACATCACATTTTGTGTATAAATACTGCATCCAAGGTTTCAGTAGCAGAACTCTTCAGAAAAAAAACATGAACAAATATCTGGAAGAATTATAAACAATTATTTGACATCTTATTTTAGAAATCAGTGTTTTCCATTTTTGAGAAGTAAATGTCATCTTAATTGTTTTATCACCTGTTTGGTATGTTTTTCATTATTAATGATGTGGAGAAGCTTTTTATGTCCATTGCAAAATGGACATGGAACACAAAGATAATCTACACTAGAACAGTTTACTATAGCGAGGGTTTTGAAGATATATAAATATTTGCTAGTAAATCTATAACAGTGTTGAACCATGTAGAAATTACACATTATGGGAAGGTAGGTAATTGTATTAAATTCATTGTTTACATTGTATCCGACCACCATTCCCTTTCATCTTTATATCATTGTTTGAGCTATCAAATATTATGAAAATTGTTTATTTTGCGGCAATTGAATATAGGAAGTGACTTATTTTAGTCAAATAAAATTTTAGTCTTACACTTGCACATTTATCCAGTGGGCATAATCTAAACCAATACAGCTCTAACTTGAATAGACACAAAAAACTTGGAGTAACTCAGCGGGTCAGACAGCATCTCTGGAGAAAATGAATGGGTGACGTTTTGGATGAAGACCCTTCTTCAGACTCAGGTGTGAAGAAGGGTCTCGACCCAAAACATCACACATTCCTTTTCTCCAGAGATGCTGTCTGACCCGCTGAGTTACTCCAGCTTTTTGTGTCGATCTTCAGTTTAAACCAGCATCTGCAGTTCTCCTTCCTGCACAGCTCTAATGTGATTGTTATATTCAGAAGAAACCTTGTGGTATAGAAAATTGCATAATGAAACAATTGTGTCAATGGGGGAAAGGAGAGGGGAGTTTCAGACTCGCAATGACCAAGTTAATTTTCCCCGCAGGATTTTCAAAAATAAAGATTTTTTCAATAGCTGTAAGTTTATTTTTGTTACTGCAAGCTAAAAATAGTAAAGGCTGTATGTTACATTGTTTAATAGAATATTATTTTACAAGTGTCTGTAGAAATGATTGCTTGCCAATTTCCATGGCCACCTGCAGTGAGAGTAGTAGCTGTGTTCTTGGTGGTGGAACTAGGGGACCACAGTAAACAGACACTATTCAATGGTGTCTGTTTACTGTGTGGAGGTTACAAGGCTGGGTTTTTTTTCTCTGTTTCCCAATTTCCAAAGTAACTTTAAGTGGTCCCCTAGTTCCTGATTAAAATCGCAATGTACTCAATTTGGCCTGCGTAATGTAAATAATTTTGTTCCCTAATTCGTTCATCACATTATATCCAACCCACGTTATAGCAGAATTATTTGTATGCCCCAGTTTGGGGTGTGCAACATTCTTGAATGTGGGATAGATCATCAAAGGTTACAAAGCATCTGCAAAATGCTAATAATATTATTTAGAAAGGTAAAAATAAATGAAATTATACTCAGTACGCTAGCTGTCATGGTGTAGTAAGATGCATATGCATTACAAGTGTGAAAAACTGAGGCTTTCATTAAAACAAGTTGAGAAACACTAATATAGGTTGCTATCTACTGCTAGCACCTTTTTTTGGCTGCTGTACAACTTGCATGAATGCCTTTTGATGAGAGATGAAAGGAAACTGATGGCAGTTGATCTCAACAGTTAGTTCTGTACTGACAATTATGTGGAAAGATTTGCTGATGTTTTCTGGTGGGCTTGGTCAACATCCCTTCCTCTACTACACCAAAATACTGAGGTGGACAATGGTGTGATTCTTGCTGGTGGCTCCCACCTTTGAGCAAAATGGTTTGCTACTTTTGGCAGTCATTGTACTTCAAAGAAATTGATTGGTTTCAAATCAATTTGATGGATTCACAAGCAACTTTCATTATTATTTCCTGTTAAAAACTCATTGGTCTAAAAATATGAAATAAATGCAGAAAATGCTGGAAGCACCGAATAAGAAATTGAAGAAAGAAACATAGTCTGAAGAAGGGTCTCGACCTGAAACGTCACCCATTCCTTCTCTCCAGAAATGCTGCCTGTTCCGCTGAGTTACTCCAGCATTTTGTGTCTACCTTTGATTTCAACCAGCATCTGGAGTTCTTTCCTGCACAACATAATTAATGGTTTGGTTTCTTCTGTATTTCTTTTGTATCAGATTTCTAGCATCTTCAGGATTTTGCCTTGGGGGTCTAACAATTTTCACTCAAATGGTGGTTGCTGGATTTGGTTCTTGCTCCTCCACAGGTCTGAAATACCCAAGCACAGAGGCTCCTGGCAAAGCTGAATGATGGCATTCACTGCTGCTATTTTGAAGTTTTTTCCCCGCTTATGAGATTATCAAACAGCACCCATACCATAACATAACTCAATGGAGCACATGTAGGAAAGAACTGCAGATGCTGGTTTAAATGGAAGGTAGATACAAAATGCTGGAGTAACTCAGCGGGACAGGCAGCATCTCTGGAGAGAAGGAATGGGTGACGTTTCGGGTCGAGACCCTTCTTCAGACCAATGGGAGCATGATAGTTAAGAAGGATCTAACCTGCCCCAGTCCATTGACGGTTCTCAGAGACATCCATTGTCTTTCAGATAGTCCTTCAAGTTATTTTTAGTATCTGCTTCCACCTTTTCCTCCCTTCAGTGCTTTTTAGTTTAGTTTACTTTACAGATACATCGTGGAAACAGGCCCTTCGGCTCACCGAGTCTGCACCGACCAGCAATCCCCGCACATTAACCCTACTCTACACACACTTGGGACAATTTTACATTTTTAGCAAGCCAATTAACCTACAAACCAGTACCTCTTTGGGGTGTGAGGGGAAACTGAAGATCTCGGAGAAAACCCATGCAGGTCACAGGGAGAACGTACAAACTCCGTACAGACAAGCACCCGTTGTCAGGATCGAACCCGGGTCTCTGGCGCTGTAAGGCAGCAGCTCCACTGCGACACAACTGTGCCGCCTGTACTATTGTCTTCAGGTGTGCTGAGTAACTCCACTTGGTTGCCTCTCAACCTGATAACCAACAAGCCACCCCTACCTCTGTGGCACTCGTTAGTCCCCTCTCTGAGTAACCATCAGTGCATACTTGAATCCTGGCATCAACCCCCCCCCCCCACCCCATCCCCCTCCCCCCTTTCAGACTCCCCACCACCCACCCATTCAACTTTGCCCCAATCCTTTTACTTCAAATAAAACACTTCCTCCACCTATCATATTGACACCCCGGACAATCCTCTTTTCCTTCTTACACCCCTTTATCTACCACCTCAAAAACCGACGATATGACCCTGGCATAACACTGCTTTAATTTGCCTCTAAAAGACATGGTGAAATTGTAGGTCATTTTCTTTCACCAGTACGATCAATACGTTGAACTGAAGGATCATTCATTCTCATCATCAGTATCCTTAATGCAACAGGAACATTTCCAGCAATGTTAGGTTGTTTTAACACCCTGCTCGCTGTTCAAGTGCTGCTGCAGTCCTGATCAACTCATACCACCTCAAAACTGTTATGGTCCCCTGAATTTCTATTGGAAAATCATTGCATTTCTATTATCTCTCTGTAACAAATGATTCCAGTCAGAATCTTAATGACCCTCTATAATGGAATATGTATCTTTGATATTAGGGTGATGCTCCAGGTTTTTTTTCCCGGCGAATGATAGGAAATAACTGTGGCCTAAATAAATTGAGTAAATTGCTCAATTAAATTCTGTCTGTGTGTCCTGAAGATACCATTGATTTTTGTTTGATTTTGTATGATTTACACAGTTATGTGCTCTTTCCAGTCCATTAACTGAATCTTCTATTGCCATTAGATTGTGTCAATGATCGAACCTTTGAAAATGGTTTAAAAAGAACTGTCCTCAGCATTAAAGCTTCTTTTCCTTTATGTCCATGTTTTTTAATCTTGAAATTAGGTCAGCGTCTTGAATTCTTTTCTTTATTCTCTTGTGTTCTAAAATTTCCTGAAATGGATCATAGGTTTTATATTGATGAATGTGTTTTGTGTCTCTTCACTGCAGATCAATGTTCTTCAGCATCAGTGGTTCATTGTATCCTGAGTTCATTTTTTACAGTGCACCTCCCTACCCACCCTCCTCTCTCCCTTTGTTGAAAGCTGTCCAGAATTCGGCATTGCAGTCGGTTATTTCTCGAAAGGGTAGGTTCAATCACCAGTGCTCCCTACATTACTGCAGGTGCCTGTGTGAGGCATGTTGTGTAGCGGTTAAGTTAGCAGGTTAGCAGCCAGAGTGCTAGATCACATAAGTTCTGAGACATTAGTTCGAACCTCATCATGGCAGCTGGAAAATATGAATTCAAATAATTAAATAAAACTGGAGCTAAAGAAGTGTCTCGACCCGAAATGTCACCCATTCCTTCTCTTTAGAGATGCTGCCTGTCCCGCTCAGTTACTCCAGCATTTTGAGTCTATCTTTGCTTTTGAATCAGCAGTTTGAGGGTAGCTCCAGGGTGAAGATACTGTAATTGGAGGCCAGACCTCCCAGTGGCTCGGTCAACATTCCCTTCTCACTAGCAAATCTGCCACAGTCTTCTTCTCCAGACCAAGGCTTAAAGCTTACTGGGTGGGATCCTTCACGAGAAAAACACACTCCATGCTCATGCTCTTGTTGATGATCCATTTAATAGACATGGGAATTATACGTAAGTTGAGCAAATACTGGCCATCTACAAATATCCTTGTGAGACACCAACCTAAACTGGCAGTAATCTACTTGGTGATGGTGCAATGAGGTTGAGTAGTGCATTTAAATATGTTGACCAAGGTTGATGAGGTAAATAAACTTTAACTTGCAGATGACGATATTTTCAATTATCTGCTGGCCTTGTCCAATGGAACGTCCAGACTATTTAGAACATAGTACAGTACAGCACAGGAATGGCCCATTCCATATGTCTATCCATAAGCCTCTTAAATGTCACAAATGTAACTGACTCCACCAACATCCCTGGCAATGTGTTCCAGGCCTCCACCTCTCTCTGTAAAAAAACTTTACCCGCACATTGCCATTAAACTTTGCACCTCTTAACTTTCCACCCTGAGAAAAAGGTTCTGTGTCAAATAAGCAGTTCTGATGACTATTTTGGATTATGTGAACTTCCTGTCCATGGTGATGCACCTCTCCCTCCCCCCCCCCACCCCCCACCCCATCCTTCCCCCCACCCCAGGCCAGGTCGCTGATGGCAATGGCATTGAAGGTCAAGAGGAGGTAGTTTGACACTCTCCGTTGGAGATAGCCATTGTGTGACATTCCTGTCTATAAATGTTGCTTTGTCCTTGTGAATGTGTGTCATAGCAGCACAGTGGTGTGAATGTCATCCAGTGAGGATCAGGGTGGAGTCTGTGTGGAGTCTGCACCTTCTCCCTGTGACCACATGGGTTTCCTTCGGCTGCTCTAGTTTTCTCCCACATCCCAAAGATGCTCGGGTTTGTAAGTTAATTGGCCTCTGTGAAGTGCCCCCCAAGTTGTAGGTGAGAAAGTGGGGTATCAAAGTGTTGTAAATGTTTGATGGACTTGGTGGGCCGAAGGACCTGCTGTATCTCTAAACTAAAACTCAAACTGAGCAGTAGTGATTTGCTTCTTGTTTGCAGGTGAAGCTTCTGCTGAACTTTCCATCTCTTTGCTGATGAATGCAAATGGTAGGAAAGCATTTGGACAGGATTGATTTTTGTATTTTGTTCTGCTTTTTACTGACAGGCCATGTCTCAGCACTCTTTGTTGGATAAACGCCAGTTTTGTTACTGTAATGGAATAATTAATTTGTGATTCAGCTAGTTCTGAACCCAGATCATCAGCACTGAAGTTGAGATGTTGTTGCATTTCACAGACATTTTTGTCCTGGCTGTTTCTTTGTATCACATGAAGTAGGTATAGAAGATATGTGATAGCTCAATACTGGCATCCATGAGACAATGTGGACCATCAGTAGCAGCAGAGAAGTTTATTGCCACAGTTGGTGACCTGACACATTCCTTACTCTATCATATCTATCAGGCCAGTGGATCAACCATGAGGATTGAAGAAAAATGTGCCAAAACACAGTTGATTGAGTTTTCACAATATGATATTTTGTGGAAGTTACCAAAAAAGATTGATGAGGGCAGAGCCATAGATGTTGTCTATATGGATTTCAGTCAGGCATTTGATAAGATTTTGTATGGCAGGCTGCTCTGGAAGGTTAGATCCCATGGGTTCCAGGGAGAGCTAGCCAACTGGATAGAAAATTGGCTTCATGGAAGGAAGCAGAGGAAGGTGAGGGTTGTTTTTCAGACTGTGACTGGTGGTTGTCTCGGGGATTGGTGTTTGTGGTTTAAATCAACGATTTGAATGAGAATGTGCAAGGTGTAATTATTAAGTTGAAAGATAACATGAAAGTGGGTGGTATTGTCAATGGCAAATTTGGTTATCAAAAAATAAAGCAGGATCTTGATCAGTTGGGCAAGTGGGTTGAGGAATAGTTAATGGACTTTAATACAAATAAGTGTTTGGGAAGTCAAACCAGGGCAGGACATTCACAGTGGATAGTAGGGCTCTGGGAATTGTTGTAGAGCAGAGGGATCTCGGCGTGCAGGTATATAGTTCCATGAAAGTGGCGTCACAGTTGGAGAGGATGGTCAAGAAGGCTTTCGGCACATTGGCATTCAACAGTCAGGGTATCGAGTATAGAAGTTGGGATGTTACATTACAGCTGTACAAAGCACAGGTGAGGCCACCTTTGGAGTATTGTGTTCACTTGTTGTCGCCTTGCTAGAGGAAACGTGAAGCTGGAAAGGATGCAGAGCAGATTTATGAGGATATTGCTAGAACCTGAGGGCCTGAGTAATAGGGAGATGTTGGGTAGGCTAGGACTGTAGTTCTTGGATGAGGGATGATCTTATGGAGGTGTATAAGATCATGAGGGGGATGGAGGGGATAAACTTAAGGTGAGATGGGAAAGTTTTGATAGGAACCAGAGGGGCAACTTTTTCACATGTGTGTATGGAGCGAGCTGCCAAAGGAGGTAGTTGAGGCAGGTACTGTAGCAGCATTTAAAAGACATTTTGACAGGTACATGGATAGGAAAGGTTTAGAGGGATCTGAGCCAAATGCAGGGAGGACTAGGTGAGATGGGGTGTCTTTCGATCTGCATGGGAAAATTAAGCCAGTTTCCATGCTGTATGATTATGACATCAGCCAGCGACACTGAAAAACGATGTGCAAACCTGGTGATGCTGCATCAAAGGTCGAAGTACATGCTGAGCATCAAAAGAATCATCCGATGGACAAGAGCTAAATGATCCACTATCAACAGATCAGATCAACAACAGGCGCTTGGACTTCCAACAAACACCCACTGACCTCGGCATAAAGCTGGACAGGTCGCTTACATTTCGTCAACACCTGGCTGGTCTCCACGACAAGGTCATGGCACATAGCGGCCTCATCCGACGCCTGGCAGGAACAAGTTGGGGAGCCAGTCCATCAACTCTTTGCACCTCTGCCTTAGCTCTTGTGTATGGCCCAGCTGTGTACTGCGCACCCATATGGAGTAGAAGTAGACATACTAGGCTGGTAGACACAAGCCTGAACAGCACCTTACAAACCATCACTGGGTGCCTTCCACCTACTTCAGTCGAGCAGCTCCCTATACTTGCAGGCATTCCGCCTGCAGGGATCCAAAGGCAAGCAGCAACTCTGGCACTATCTTGTCGTGCCATGGACCCAGATCACCTCCTCCATCAGGCTATCAGCAGAGAGCAGAGGCCACCCCTACTGAAGTCCCGTCACCCCTTTGCTCCCCATGGAAAACAACTCCTAGCATCCATCCAGCCAACTGAGACAAAAGCACACTGGATAGCCACCAAGTGGTCACAGGAGTGGAAAGCAACCTCATCTCCATTACACAGCTACATCTCTTCACCAGATAAAAGCTGTCCAGGGTCTGACCTCCCCAGAGGAGCATGGGTGAAGCTCAACAGACTTCGTACTGGAGTTGGGCATTTCAATGCCAGCATGTGGAGATGGGGACTCCGCCAGAGCCCAGCCTGTGAATGCGGAGCAGAACAACAGACAGCCAACCATGTCATCTCTGGGTGCACGCTCTACCACCCACCAAATGGAGCTCAGGGCCTGGCAGACATTGACGCAGAGACAACAACCTGGCTGCTCAACACCCGGCTTGAGATCTAACTATTCCTTTGGTTAATGTTTCATTCGCAAGAAGAAGATCAGATCAAAGCTCTGCAGTCCTGTTTGCAACAGATCAAAAATGAACAATTGAATATTAATGGATGGAGGAGACTCCAAGGACATGTTCATCAATAATTTGACATGTTGGTGATGTTTGAGAGCACAATGAGCTTATGCACAAGAGCTCTTGCACCATAACCTTGCGCCACTGACTGCCTTTCTCATTTATGGTGTTGCTCGTACATGGTTTACACCTACATAGCATCCCTCACTGTATCCTAAAATTAACGTTGCAAACAACTTTTATCTAATTTTATACATTTTTGGGAAGTAATATTACAGGCAAGTCCAATCCATTGCATATAGCGACACTAGAAACCATAGATGCTGGTATTGTGAGCAGAAAAAAGTGCTGGAGGAACTCAATCGGTCAGGCAGCATCTGTGGAGGATATGGACAGACAATGTTTCGGATTGGGACCCGTCAGTCTGAGGAAAGGTCCCGACGTAAAACATTATCTGTCCATATCCTTCACAGATGCTGCCTGATTGAGTGGGAACCTCCAGGACTTTTTTTTCAATCTGTTGCTTATCCCCAGCTGCCCTTGGGAAAGGTATTTTCATTCAGCCAAAAGCTTTGCAAGACCATTTGAAGGTTGCCATATTACTGAGGGTTTAGCATTACATTAAGGCCAGGTAAATTTTCCTTCTTAGTGCAGCACTACAATCATTTCATGGTCATCATAACTGACAATCTTTATTTAAGATCCATAATAATGAATTAATTGAATTTAAATTCCCTAGCTGTCATGGCAGGATTTGATCTCGTGTCTCTAGTTGGTATCAAGGTCTCTGGGCTACTAATCTGGTAATTTAACCACAGCGCCACAATTCCCACATGTAGATTATGCGGTCATGCGTATATTTTAAAACTATTCTTATTATGTGTGTGTTGCAGATAAGATTGATCTGTGTTCCACATCCCAACTGCACTGGAGGAATTGGTGGTAAAATGCATTCTTATATAGGATATTCTTATACAGGCCCATTGTACCTGGTTGGTTACTGGCTTTGCTGGTTGTTTTTTATTGTCCAGCACTATTTTGTCCTTGCTTTATTTGTAGTTTGTGTACGATGATGGATTGTATTGATCACTAGATGGATCGCTAGATCACGCTAGTCACCACAAATGTTCATTGGGATATGTGGCAACACCAACAGTATGCACCCGAGACATCAACTGTGAGGTACAATGTCAGAGGTTCATGGCTTCAAACCTGACTTCAGAGATTTGAATACTAAAACATGACTGACAGTCTGAGAGGGGTGCTGAGAGAATGCTGCAATGTCTGCTGTGTGAGGTGTCACCTACCCTCCCAGCTTAGATGGGCATCTTGATTGGCATGGATGAGTTGGGCTATGGGGCCCATTTTTGTGCTGTGAGAATCTATGACTCTACTGTGACTACAAGAGCAGGTTAGATCGATAGCCATCTCCTCACACCAAAAGCATTCTGACCAGTCGATTGTCTGCTCTCCGTTTTCCTTCTTTTGTGGAAATCCAGTAATACTCAAAAGGTTCAACACAGCAGCCCGCTAAATCCATACAGCCTCAGCACCTTAAGCATTTATGCTTTGCACCGCCAGTGGTTGTGTGTGTGTGTACCATCTACAAGGTGCACTGTAGTTATCCGCTGGACATCTTTAACAGCATCTCTGAAATCTTCAACTTCAAAAAGGACAAGGGCAGCAGGAACATGGGATCCCCTCCACATTCAGGTCCCCCTCCCAGTCACATGCAATATTGATTTGGAACTATGTCACCAGTCCTTCATCGTTTCTTATTCCAAATCCTGGAACTCCTGCCCCAACAGCACTGTGGGAGCACCTTCACCAGACGGACTGGCAATGTTGGCGCACAACTGACTTCTTGAGCAGGAGTGCATGATGATAGGCAATACATTCTGGTCTTGCCAGCAATGCCTGCATTTTGTACCGAATAAATTCAAAATGGAAGAGAAAGTTGCCTGAAACAAATTCTGAGAAGAGCAGCCACCGTATCTCCAGCAATTGAAGTCATGGAGTCATACAGTTCTGAAACATGCCCTTCTGCTCAGCATATCCAACCTATATTTATTTTTCTGTCAAAACCCCAAGAGAGATTACTTCCTCATAAGTGTAGGAAGGAACTGCAGATGCTGGTTTAAACAGAAGATAGACACAAAATGCTGCAGTATATCAGCAGGACAGGCAGCAGATATACCGGAGAGAAGGAATGGGTGACGTTTTGGGTTGTGAAACATCCAACTAGGGTCTGAAGAAGGGTCTCGACCCGAAATGTCACCCATTCCTTCCCTCTAAAGATGCTGCCTGACCCGCTGAGTTACTCCAGCATTTTGTGTCTTACTTCCTCATATATCCCATTCCTGTTTGTGTGATCTCTTCGTCCATCAATCGGCTGCTTTCAGTAGTTCAAACGTGTCAGCTGTGAATGGAACCTGTTGAATTTATGGAGAGTGCATTGTTTTCCGCATGCTCCCAGTGGGTGCAACGTTAGCTTGCAGTGAAAGCTGGTGAAGTGGTCCCTCATTAGTGTAACCTACTTATTCTGGAAATAAAACCCTGTTGTTGATGAGCTGTCAGTGCAGGTGCAGGACCTGCAAATCTGGGTGGCACTATCATAGGATCTGTCATCAATAATCCAACAGTCCCTGTGGACATTTCCATGTAATATTATTTCTGGATACTTTTTTTCGACACCCTAGAACTGAATGCAAATCACCAGTACAAACCAAATGACAAGAGAAATCCAATATATTCTTTAATCAAGAACATGGACATTATAGATTAAAAATCAATCCTCAACTGAAAAATCAATCAATATGTTAATGAAGATATTAATTTAATAACAAATTTATACTTGACTGGAAGTTTATATTCATTGTTGATAGTGCTAATTGTGCTGTACAACCACTTGAGTGCCTTGTATACTGATTCCAAAATTCAATCCATTGATATCATTGCAATGAATTTTGCAGAATATAACTCACTGATGCTACCATATAGTTGATTAGTGCATTAACCAGAGATGAATTTCAAGGCAATTGGTTTTGTTTTGCAGTTTAATTTTAAGACCGGCAATCAATTTGCAGCCTCCTTTCCAATGTTTTCCTGTTCACCTTTACAAATTACGTGGAACTTAAATCACAACTGTTTGCTGTCAGCATTTTTTCATGCTGGATGTGTGGAATTTTATATTAGCTCTAAACTCATAGGCTTGTTTCTTTTTGGTCTGTTTTTTTCCCCATGATCATCACTGCCCTCCATTTTGCACCCCTCCAGCCTCGGATACATGAGGTGAACACCATCCAGATGGGAGGTGACCTGTGATCAAACCATACCTCACAAAAGGTTCTTACTCCTTTGCAATCAATGAGTGTTCAGAATAATGGAGGGTTTTGATGGGGCAGGTGGGTAGAAACTGTTTCTACCAGCAGGAGGGTCAGTAACCAGAGGACATGGTTTTAAGATAATTGGCAAAAGACCCAGAGAGAAAGTAAGAATTTTCTTTACACTGTGGGTTGCCAGAATTTATAATGGACCACTTAAAAGTGCAATGGAAGCATCTTCAAAGGAGAAGGTTACTTGAAGCATATCAGGATAAATAATTTAAAAGGAAAAAAAAGATATAGCAGGAGCTGTACATGTTGAACAAAATAGTGCTCTAATTGACAATCTGAAATAGCATCTAAAAATTCTGGAAGCAATAACCAGGCCAGGTGGAGAGGGGAAAAAAGGCACATTTCTCAGGTCTAAGACGCTTCCTCTAAGCAGTCTGGCTCAATGTGCAGACAAAGTACCTTTTGAATACCAAAGTGTTGGATGTTCAGCTTCAATTGTATCTGACCTCAGTCATTCCCTGGAGCCTGAGTTTAGAGTTAACATTGAAACTTGTGGAAATTATGTTGGATTATTTCAGAATCCAGGGCAAATTTAACGGTATGGCCCCAGATTTAATAGGGTAAACTGCAGTGACATCTTGCATAAACTATTACCTTGAGTTTTGAAGATTGAGTGTGACGGGGATCAAGATGCTTAAAATGTTAAACTGATTTTAAAAGCAATTACATAGAAATTGTTTCCGGTGGGTTCCTAAAATTAACCATCATCATCTTTAAAATGGAGCCAAGCCAGACAGTGTTAGGAAGAACTTTAGATGCAACGGCCTGTACCAATATAGTATTCTTATCTGGATACACTGTTCAGGCTTGAGGGAAGGATCACAACTGAAATTTTCAGACTCAAGATTATTAGATTTTTATTCAGTGAAGGATACAAACAAAAGGCAGGTTGGTACATGGATCAACCAGAATTTGATTTAGTTGAAGAGCAGCATTATCCTGGCCATTGAATTCCTGAATAGAACCTGAGGATGGAGACTCTGCAAAATCAGCACAATAAACTCAAAAACATCAGCCACCAAAATGGGGATATTCTGTAATATTCTGCTGGAGTCATGCCCATTTGGGTCTTCATGGAGTTTGCTCAAGCTTATTTTACTTTGTATCTTTCCAAATATAAAATGACAACGAGGACGGTGGTGGGAGGTGTCTGGGCCTGCTGCTCCTCTGTCGCCAAACACACGTAATGCCTCCGAAGGAAGCCATTCAGCCCACCCTATGCCTGCTGGGGAATATGCAGTTTCATCACGCGAATCGCCGTGGCCTACAACAGCATGGAGCAATGGTGGAGGACACCGACATTATCGCCACGCCAGGCCGACACGTGCAACTCTGACCCAGTACCATCGCCTGGACCAAGTTAACACTCTGTTTTTAAGAACTTTGAACTTGAAGGCACTGGACACGTGGCAACAAACATTGAGGCAGTACACAAACTGCTTCAATGAAATCTACTGTTCTTACACTCTTGTATTTCGGTGTGTTTGTGCTTATGCATAGTAGGATTCTAAACCTTTCCTATCCATTTATCTGGCCAAATGTCTTTTAAATGTTGTTATACCACTTGGGGGAGGAACACCCATTTCTCCAGTCCTTTGCTGAAATTGGTGCTGGATCTGAGTCCTTTACATTTCAATGGGGATTATTGCCCTGCAGATTAGAGCAGGTATGTTTATTTTATAGTTTTCCTACATTTTAATGTTTCAAATGATTTGTAAGTATTTTAAGGTGTTTTAGTTCTTTACTTTTGTTGTTATCATGATTTTTAACATCAACACCACTTTTAATATTTTCTGTATGCTACACAATATTAGAGACATTTTAGAACCATAAAGCATGGTCTTGCAGACTTCAAGAAGTGGTGGCATAGCCACTGCCAACAGTGCCAGAGACCCTTACTCAATCCTGACCTCCAGCGCTGTCTGTTAGCAAGTAGTGCTCAAGCAAGATCTTTTTCCTTGGTACTTGTTATTGGCCCTCATGCACCTGCATTTATTTCCACGTTGGATACGCATCAAGAAATATAAACCCTTCTACCATGGCCCTTTTGAAGTGTAGTGTTGCTGGAGAATTTTGTTCACATTAACCTGGTGGGCCCTCTGTGAACATTCACAGAACCAGCAGGTTTGTAAGCTAGGAGCCTACCCCCTTTCAAATAACCCCCATCCCAGTCCCCAGCCGCCTCCATTACATTTAGCTCCTCCACCCAACAATCTAAATCCCAAAATGCTGATTGTCACAACGCTGCCACCCACCTTGGATCCACAATTAACACTTGGTCTCTGTCTTGAACTTTTCCACTAGGAGCTAATCTCAATCCAACTACTGCCCACCTTAACCGCTTGTCCTAATCCAGCCCCTGATCTCCAGCAATTTCTTGCACCAACGGCAAGAAGGAAAAGGTTCACATGCACCTCTTCAAAATGTGACTACTGCATTTTTGACTACTGCGGCGGCGTAGATTACTGCAGCGGCCCCTACAGCCCGTCTGTCTTTTTTTTAATTTTTGTCTAGTTAAATGTAGTTGTGGGTTTTTTTTTTTTTTTTTGGTACTGTTTTAATTGTGTATATGTGGGGGGCGGGGGGCGGGGGGTGGAGGGTGAAACTTTTATAAAATCTATTCCCTGCACGGGAGACCAGACCTTTTCCCTGTCGGGTCTCCGTTGTCGTTGGGGCCTAGCTCCGTGGAGCGGCCTCCGACCGGGACGACCTGGGGGCTCCAGTCGCGGAGCCTGTGGAGCTGCGGACTTACCATCGTGGGGCTGGCCGTCCTCGGAGCGCGGGGAGCGGTGGTGACTCATTGCTGCTCACTCCGGAGCTCCAGCTGCAGCTGCGGGCCCGTGGACTGGGACGTCGGGAGCTCGCGGGTCCGGGTTAGAGACCGCTTTCCGGAGCTCCCGCAATGCAACTTCTCCAGCTCGAGTCGCGGGGTTGGAACGACCCGGAGCGGGGCCGTAAATCGTCCGGCGCGGCTTTAATGTTAAAGCCGCGGGACATTCCAGCGCCCGCCGGGGCTCCAACTTTGTGACTTTTCGGCCCGGAGTGAAGCTGTATACTGCCCGGCGCAGCCTCAATGGCCGTGGGACTTAACATTGCCCGCCTGGGGTTTCAACATCGGGAGAACAATGGTGCAGGGGAGAGAAATGACTTTGCCTTCCATCACAGTGAGGAGGAGATTCACTGTGATGGATGTTTTTCTGTAAATTGAATTGTTTGTGTGTCATGTAGGAATTGTTTTGTTTGTATGGCTGTGGAAACGGAGTTTCGTTTGAGCCTCTTTGAGGTTCAAATGACAAGTAATAAATCAATTTGAATATACATTGGGCTAATGCTCCATAGGTGGCTTCTTTACATCAGCAAGACAAAGCATTGACTACACAACACTCTTGCCGAACACTTGCGATCTTTTGGTCGATCTCTTGGTTGCTAACCATTTGAACTCCCCATTCCCTACCGACCTTTCTGTGCTTGGCCTCTATGGCCGGAGGCTATCTTCCATCCCCGAATCTTATATCAACGCTTTTTCCCCTCCACCCTCTATCCCTTCCTCTGGCTCTACATTTCACTCCTCTTCTCTCCATACCTGAGACCCTTTATCTCCTCCGCACATCTATCCTTCGTCCCATCTGACAAACAAACAGATAACCCTAACCCCCTCACCTGTACCCACCTATCACTTGTCCCTGTGTGTACTTGCCAGTTTTGCCTTGCCCCCAACTATCTTTGTCAGCTTCTGGGTGGGATGGGTGGCCTCCATCATCGCAGCCGTCCCCATCTCCTGACCATTTTGATTTGGATAGCAGAGAGTGGAAGGCAGGAGAGGTAAACCCAGGGTTCCTTCCCACCACTCTATCCCAACCGCTTGTGTTTTGAAAGGAGCTGGTGTTCTGCCATTTTCTTTGATTTAGAAGCTCGGTGCTGTGTGATGCAAGGGGTTAAGGCACTATCCTTCAGATCCCCTCCTGCCCCATGAATAATGTGCAACTGCCTCCTCCCAAATGACAAACACACTGCAGCCCAACACTGAATGACTCCAGCTCAACAACAAAGTTGTGAGTAGAGCGTTGTGTAACTTGCCCAAGGCCACAACCATGCCCCTTGCTGAAACAAACTATAGGTTCTGCCATGATCTTTCTAGCTGTAAAAATATTTATTTTGAAAGGTACAGATTTGGTTGGAACAGCCTGCAAACACTCCAGGGTCACCAATCCATCTGGGTTCAGAGAAGAGGCAAGTTCTCAGTCAATACAGCAGACTAGTATTCATCAGTGATATTTATGATATTTACAATCACTATCCATCACTAAATTGTGTATGAAAGAGAAAGTTTGTTGAATGTGAGTGGAGCAAACTGTACCGAGTGAGTTTGGATGAATGCCTTGGTTTTGTTTGGAAGGTACATTTAAGACAGATTTATTAAGTAAAATCTAGTACACTTTGTCAAGTCAAATTGTATTGTTATCTTCTTGAAAGAGAGTTGAAACCTAATTGCGACAAGCTTTACAGGACCATGAATCAATTACAATAAATAAAAATTTCAGCCATTCACAGAAACAAATTCCCTCAGAAAGGCAACCTTGGAGCCAGTCTATATACAAAGGAAAACATTTGTGTTCCCTGGATATTTACGGTGTGCTGTTACTGCATCCACCTTCTAGCTAGGGAGAGGAAAGGCATATGTTAGATACAGGGAGGGAGAAAGCATGATCACGGGCTATGGGAATATTTGTAGGATTGGCTGATAAATTATAATTTGTGTCTTATAAACATGCTTCGACTGAGAGGAATGATTACCTTTCTGGCACAAAATTGAGAAATTGGGTTATAAATGGTGCTCATAAGGGACAGGAAGCAATGCAATAAATAATAGTTTCTGCCTCTATTCCCAATCGCACATTACTTACTGTGTTTTTATAAAACAGAAATGTGTATATATGTTCAACGATAATGACAAGCTCCAGAAGTAATTCAAGTGAAGTTAGAGGGACAAACTGTTAAAACCCCAACTCCAGGGCAATCACCCTTTTGCCACGTGCTCCATGTAATGAATTACGTGTGATGTCTTAAAGCATTTCCTTTATTATAGCTTCATAATTACCAGGCATTAAACAAACACACTCTGTGTTTAATAAACATTAATCAGGAAGTGAATATGAATATTAAATTTAAAAAACATAATCATCCCCTTCTCCTCATTTACACTTCTTATTTGAAGAATGTGCTGTTTACTTAAATAGAATTTGGCTAGAAATAATGAACTAGAAAATCCCTCGACACACTTAGTTTGACAGATTGTCCCCAGCTGTGGAGATAACATATTCAGATTTTGGTCGGCAGTCCATTCATTTTCATTATTTTTTTTGACATACCAATTTCTCTCCCAGCCACACAATCTATCTCAGGCAATTCTCTTCCTACTAGGGAGAATAGATGGACTTCGCTCATCAGCATAAATCTCCATACAGCCTGGTGCACTCACTTGTTAAGGAATACCCCAAACTCTGATCCTGCTTACCTTCCGTCACAATTAGCCCTTTAGACACTGATGAGTCTCTGACCTTGTCTACTTCCCAGCACAAAGCCACCTCAGCAGACTGTATTATGTCATTGAGTATGTTACTCAATCAAGCTATTCACCTACAGATGTAGAGAGGACTTCCATCTCTAAAGGACTTCCACTCCAAAGATGTACAGGTATGTAGGTAAATTGGCTTGGTAAATGTAAAAATTCTCCCTAGTGTGTGTAGGATAGTGTTAATATGCTGGTCGGCGCGGACCCGGTGAGCCGAAGGGCCTATTTCCGTGCTGTATCTCTAAACTAAACTAAAATTAAACTCTAGAACCTTTCAAAACCTCAGGAAATCCCAAAGCACCTTGTACCAATAACTTATTTTTTATGTGAAATGTAGGAAACCCAATTTATGTGCTGCCTGACACACAAACAACAGGGTGAAGTCATATGTTTCATTGATGCTGGCGCAAGGACTAATATTGGCTATCACACTAAAGGAACTCCCCTGCCCCTCTCTGATATTCTTTAAATGAGGCAAGTGGAGCCTATAGGTGAGTACCTGCAATAGTTTAGGAATCTCTCAATACTGCACTCAGAGGGACAAACAATATTTTTGCCTTCTCGAGAATGGAACTTGAACCTGTGACCTTATGACTTGCTCGGACGTATGTTGGCGTGGACACACAGTTGACAACACAAGTTATCATTAATCAAAGGCACCAAAAACAATATTTGCCTCATTTTTAATCCAACAGTTTCAAGATTTCCTGTTGCCATGCTTCATCTGTATTTCTATGTTTAATTACTTTGTGTATAAAATTAATTTTAACTATTTCACACTTCAGATATTAATCCTTTGAACTATCTCAATTTTTTAAATTAATTTACCTACACACCTTTACATTTGCAGTAAAGTAAGATAAGTCAAAAGATTTTAATTAAATATCCAACCGTGGTGCATAGTAGGTGGCTGCTGCACAGTGGTAACGCTGCTGCTGCCTCACAACTCCAGAGATCTAGGTTTGAACACCTCCAGTGATGTGTGTTTGGAGATTGGATGTTTAGGTACTAGAGATACGCACAGAAAAGGGCACTTTGGCCCACCAAGTCTGTACCGACTAGCGGTCTCCGTACACTAGCACTAACCTGCACACTAGGGACAATTTACAATTCTTACTGAAGTCAATAAACCTACAAACCTGTACGTCTTTGGAATATGTGGGGAAACTGGAACAGCCAGAGAAAACCCACGTGCTCACGGGGAGAGCGTACAAACTCTGTACAGAGAGCACCCATAGTCAGGATCGAACCTGTGTCTTTGGCGCTGTGAGGCAGCAACTCTTCCACTGCACCACCGTGCCACCTACATTCTCCCTAAGAATGTGTGGATTTCCCACAGGTGCTTGGTTTCCTCCTACATCCTAAAGATTTGCAAGTTGGTAGACCTGTAAATTTCTCCTAGTGTGTAGGCCAGTAGTAGAATCTGTGGGAATTGATGGAAAGTGAGGAGAATAAAATAGGATTAGTGCAGATTAGTGTAAATGGATGGTTGATGGCACCATTGACTTAATGGACTGAAGGGCCTGTTTCGTATTGTTTGATTCAGTGACAATCACTTCTTTGACTACGTAACTGAACGTTCCTTAGGAATGTCATAAAAAGCTGGAGTAAGTCAGTGGGTCAGGCAGCATCTCTAAAGAACATGAATAGGTGACATTTTAGGTCAGGACACTTCTTTGACTGAAGAGTTACTCCAGCACTTTGTTTTTATTCTTTTGTAAACCAGCATCTGCAGTTCCTTGTTTCTACAATCCTTAGGAATGTGCTTGGAGAACTGCAACCCTGACTCAGGTTGTGAGTATTATTGAATATGATGTTGCTAAATGTTGACCCTTATGATAGTGATGGTTTGGTGATATGTATTCAAATCGGGATGGGTGTGCAATGCCGGTGATATTCCCATGCACCTACTGCTACCATTTTCTGGGTTTGGGTTTTCTGAGGTACTGGTTTTGGGAGAAGCTTTCAAGGAAAGCCTGGTGGATTTCTGCTGGGTTGTGCATATGGAGGAGTGTGTATGTCTGATGTAGTGGATAGACTCACTGTTGATGTCTTTGGCCTGCCTGGCATCTTCTTGCAGATTCAGCCACAAAGCAGGTGTATAGTGTTCCTGACAGTCCTGACTTGTGCTTTTTAAATTGTGTTCAAGAAAACAGCTGAACCTGTTCCTGTCAGTGCTCATCCTCACGATGCTGTGGTTGGAGATTTGGCTCTGAACCTGTCACTGAGTGTTGATTTGCAGTGGTTGCTTGGGGGACGCTATAGCCCAATATTTGCATGACATTGTTGGCCCAAATCTGGATGTTCTAATTTCAAGCATGGACCACTTAAGCAATGAGTGTGATTCAAAGCAACCTTCCCCACCTCCTGCCCCCACCCCCACACCCACCCACACAAGGACTTGAAACCTATTATTATTTGCACATTCTGCAATGCAATTTTTTTTACTGAAACATCCATATGCTCCAACATCAACCATTCTAGTCTTCCTTACTAACCTCATTTCACTGTTTCCCAGTGATGGACGGTCAAGGCAAATCATCATTTCAGGCACTTGGAAGGAACCCCAAAGTTACCTCACTTCAAGTGTAAGTGTCCGTGTAATATTGCTGCAACTTACAGAATATAATTTGCTGACCTGTGAAATTGCCACACTTTCCTCAGTGGGATAATGTTTTAATCATGAATTAATTCTTTTTCTGTCTGTAATGCGAGACTCAGAAGGAATTGAATTGGGACCACCCATGTTTGCAACACTCGCAGTTCTCTTACACTCGGAGAAGAAATAAAAATTGTATTCATCCAACCTAAGAAGCGAAGCAAAATAAAATGCATTCAAAGAGCTCATAGTTAAGTGAATTAATATCTCTGGGTCTAAGTTTTTTTTTTTTCTGCAAATATTAATATCCTTTGTTCCAAATCTATGTGCTTGCTAATCCTGCATGAAACAGTTAAATTATTTCCAACCCATGAGCCCATCATGAATCATCTCTGCCTGACAGGACATGAACTAATTTGTCTTCCACTTGAGCATTGTCACATATCTTGGTAAACCATCACTTTTTGCCACCCAAGTTGAGTTAATTCCTTATTTATAATTTATTTATTCTTCATTCCTCAGTGAATATCACAACCAGTCAACACCAGAATAACATGGATTATTGAAAGCATCAGAGATTTTGAATCAAAATTAATTGCTTGAAATAAAAAATATGAATTGAATTGCAGCTAAGCATCTGAAGGGAAAAGGAGAGAAGGCAGGAAAGGAAATGACATGGATTGCTTTTGCAAAGACTTGATAGGCCAAATGTCCTCCTGTGCTAAAGTTGTTCCTTAATTCTGTGGCTGCAGGGGCCCATCATGCATGGAGCTGAAACCATCTCATTTACCTCTTTTTGCCAACAACTGATTAATTTTTTTCTGGTAATTAAATATTTTTTAACATCTTCACCTTATAGATGACTCGAAATATGGATAGTGAGGATGATTATCAAAGGATACAACCGGATATTGATCAAAGGGAAATATGGGTAGAGAAATGGCAGGTTGTGTTTAACCCAGACAAGGTGAGGTATTGGATTTTGGGATGTCAAATGCCAGAGGAAGACTTGAACATTTGAAGATGTGCCAGTGAAACATTACAGTATCACATGGATGTTCCAGCCTGTTTTTTCTCTGTTTCCTGTAATCAGTTCATTGCAAGGTGGGGAATTCTGACTTCATATGCACTAACATTATTTATGCCCCAGGTTTGGCTCGTGAACAGATTCTATATCTTGGCTTGGATAAGAATGTCCACAATATCATCAGATCTGACTTTCATATTTAAAGTACAAACCAACTCCCTTCCTACAGTGCCTGTTCAAAAGCGCAAATTACATGCAGCGTTATAGGACTATGGTTAGGCTGCATTTGGAGCATTGCATGCAGTTCTGGTCACCCCAATAAAGGATGGATGTGGAGGCTTTGGCAAGGGGGCAGAGGAGGTTTACAAGAATGATGCCTGGATTAGAGTGTATGAGCTACAAGGAGAGGTTGGACAGACTTGGATTGTTTTCTCTGGAACACTGTAGAATAAGGGAACATCTGATAGAGGTATATAAACTTATGAGAGGCATAGAATCAGAATATTTTTCCCAGGATGGAAATGTAAAATACTAGAGGGTATAATTTTAAGGTGAGAGGGGGAAAATGTTAAATGAGATGCGCTTGACATGTTTTTTTACACAGAGGGAGGTGGGTCCTTAAAATGTGCTGCCAGAGGTGATGATGGAGGCAGATACGATAGTGATGTTTTGAGAGAATTTTGGATAGGCACGGATATAGAGGGAATGAAGGGATATGGATTATGTGCAGGGAGATAAGAGTTTGTCCTGGCACATACATTGTGGGCTGAAGGGCCTATTCCTGTGCTGTATGGTGCTATGTTGTTCTATGTTATACATTGGCAATATATCATTTCGCTATTTTGGCCGAATAATTACTTTTTAACATAAACTTAAATGCATCTTGTTTTATTTACTATCACCGAGCATGGTTGCCATAAGGTCAATTTATCCTCAGTCGGAATCATTAACACTACCTCACTTTCCGTGGACATTATTTGAATCTGTGGAATTTTCTGCCACAGAAGGCAGTGGAGGCCAATTTACTGGATGTATTCAAGAGAGAGTTAGATATGGCTCGTAGGCCTAACGGAATCAAGGGATATGGGGAAAAAGCTGATTCTGGATGATCAGGCATGATCATATTGAATGGCGGTGCTGGCTCGAAGAGCCGAATGGCCTACTCCTGCACCTACTGTGTGTGTATGTTCCTATTACAATGTAGGCATGATTTTATTTTTGAACTTTTGGCCCCTCTGTGAAGCAGATCTACATTAAATCTTGTTTTTTTTGTTGTATCTTTATCTCCGAGAGTCACAAAACAATTTGTAATAATTCTGGTACTTCGGTCAAACAGTCACGACGGTAATATAGGAAGCATGGCAGCAGATTTAGGTACTGAACAGTACCAAGTGATAAATGTCTGGATTAGATGTTGGTTAAAGCATAAATATTGACCACAAGATTGTCAAGAGTATTTAATTACATATGCACTGGGATAGAACAATAAAATTCTTGCTTGCTGCAGCTTTACGAGCACATTAACACAACACAACAATATATAATACAAAATATTACAATAAATTATCACTTTGTTAGATCACCAAACCATAATAATTTGAGTTGACATATGTGGTGCAACCTGTACCAAGTCTATGGTAGTTCAGTGCTGAGGTGGGTTTTTGGTTAGGGTTGTGCAGGATCGTTTAGGAAATTAATGGTTGATGGGAAGAAGCTGTTCTCGATCATGGAGGTAATAGCTCTCAGGCACCTGTACCTTCTTCCCAATAGGGTGATTAGGAAGAATTCTGCTGTTCTTTCCAAATTATTGCTGTGAAAACACTTAAATCTGCCTCAGAGGGCACATGGTCATATAGACTTCCTCTGCAATGAATCCTTGGTTTCTAGCTAAAATGTACTTTGATCGAATTTGGAATTTTGATTTCTGTGGTGAGTTGTTCCCTCTCTAGATGCAATGTAATCGTTACTACTTTGGATCATTAAATTGATATTAAAGTGATTTCTAATGAGGGCAAGGAATTAGTATATTTCCAAAGTATTTACATTTCAGATGTGACATTGTTGGGTGTGGGATGAATCTAAGAAAGACTAATGGGCCTGTCCCACAGGCGATTTTTTGGGCGATTACAGGCGACTGCTGCAAAATTTTCAACATGTTGAAACATTTTCGGTGACAGTGGCGACAATTTTTGCTGTTGTAGGTTGACGAAGGTGTTGTCATAGGTTGTCGTAGGTGCTGACGTAGGCTGTCGTCAAGTGTCGTAGGTGAATTCCATTAAAACTAGTCCCCGGCAGTCGCCTAAAGAGTTGCCTAAGTGGGACAGGCCCTTTAGAGTTTGGCTCAGTGCTAATATCCAAAAAGTCCCTTATGCACTGATGGTATAGGTAGTTTAGTGGATGGTGAAACATGTTATCTAAAATTACAAAGGATCTAGATCAAGTGGGAAAGTGGGTCAAGGAATTAACTTCATGTTCCAAATATATATGGTGGTACTGAGACCACAATTAGAGTATCGGGTGCTGTTCTGGTTGCCTGGTTATCGGAACAATGTCATTCAGCTGGAAAGGGTGCAGAAAAGATTTACAAGGATGTTATCAAGACTGGAGGGCTTGTTTTATTGGGGATGACTGGATAAGTTGTGACATTCTCTGGAGCATTGGAGGCCAAAAAGTGACCTTATAGAGGTATATAAAATCATGAGGTTCATCGATAAGGTGGATGGTCACAGTCTTTTTCGCAAGGTAGGGAAGCATAAACTAGAGGGCATAGTTGTAAGGCCAATTGTTTCATCCAATTTTAAAACCCATTATTTGATGGCTTATTGTTTTAGTCATGTTTCAGTGAGGAAGATGGTAGACAGTGACAGAGTACTGACCAGGTATTGTTCAAGTGCGTATCCTCGGTGCATTTCATAAATAACTTCCGCTTCTTGCTATTTACCCAGTAGGAGCTCAAACCAGCAACTGTATTTTATCTCATGGTCAACTAATCACTTGGAGTTGAGGGGGAGGGGAGGTCATGCCTTATTTTTGGGACTGAGTTGGCTCCAGGTTTAATTTTATTATTCATTTACAGGACATGGGTGTTGTTGGCAAGGCCAGTGTATATTGTTCATCCTTAATTGACATTGAGCAGACTTCTTGGAACAGCGCCAGTCTGTGTGGTGAAAGTTGTTCCACCATTTTAGCAGGGAGTTCCAAAATTTTGATGTAGCAGTGACAAAGGAGCTCTGAGTGAACAGGAAGTGAAGGTGGATATGGTTCCCATGAACCTGCCGTTTTTATAGGTGGTACAGATTGCAGGGTATACAAAGTCATTGTGAGTTTCTGCAACACACAAGCAGATGAAATTCACTGCATGCACTGTATACTGGCGGTGCAGGGAGTGAATGTTTTGGTTGATAGATAGGTCGCTACTTGAGTGGCATGGTTTGTCTTGGATGGTGTGGAACTTGTTGCAACTGCATTTCTTCGCACAATTGAGGTGTATTGCACTTTCTGACATAGACTTCGTAGACTGTTAGTTATTAGGACAGATACACACTGTTGAATTGCCAGTTTTTGACTTTTCTCAGTTAAATTTCATCTGAGATTTTTTGGGAAGGTGTCTCAACATAATCTTTCCTAAAAGGTGATCATTACGTGGCCTTAGGCGTGTGGTGAATAAAACCTCCCAATTGTCAGTCCAAGACAGAATGTTAAACAAAAACAGACATACTGGAAGAGCTCAGACAGTCAAGCAGCATCTGTGGAAAGAGAAACCAGTTAACATGTAGGGTCAGAAACCTTCAGAACTGGGAAAGAGTGATGTCAGTTTGGAAACTAAAGCTGGGGGCAGGAGTAAGGTATAAGATTTCCGACAGATTGGGTAATGAGGAGCATAAGTGGGGTATGTTATAGAAATAGGGTGAGAAAGGTCATTAAACATAATAATGGGAAATTATGATGGAACAGTTTACCTGTAGTTGGAAAATTCACTCTTCCAGAAAATAAATAATTGGCCAGGTGGAGGATAAGATGTTTTTTTTAATTTTATGTTGTATTTGGTCTTTATCGGAGTCTGCAGTCACACATCCCAGTACGGGAGTGGGATTAAGAATGATAGAGTGACTGGCAATGGGAAACCCAAGGGCCTGTCCCACTATGGCGACCTTATTTGCGAGTTTAGGAGAGTTTGCGCTCACCACAAGCTCACAGCATGGTCGACACATGGTCGTAGGTGGTCACTGGTGTTGCGGCAGACTTTTATATCATTCAAGAGATTACTCCCTCTAGCCGCTAAATGGACTACATGGTTAAGGGGAATGTCTTTGTATGCATGCGAGCTCTCCGTCGAAGACCTTCAGAGCTTCTTCACAGATAAATCTTCAAAACACAGTCCTTTGATTAATAAATTCTTTATTGTTGATGAAAAACAATAAGGTACATCCAAACTTCTTCCGACTCGTACACTATAATCTTCATCGAACTCCAGCTTATCGCTTTAAAGGTTAGAAAACTACTTGTGTCTCCGTTACGGTTCACATGGTCAAAGGGTATGCCTTCCTCATGCTGTTCCCAAACTAAACTAAAAACTAAGCTTCTGCGCAAGAAACTTAGCTCCAAACACGCACTAAAATAGTCATAAATCCCGCCCACAATATAACGGGCAGCCTAAAAGTTAAAGGCCTGTCTCACGAGTCTGCGGTCATTGGCGGCGAAACGGGAAGAATCTGCCGCCATAGACTCATGAGAACGTACAATTCCGGGGCCGTGCGGCGGTGTTCCCAACACCACACGGTGCTAAAATAAAACCGACAATGTTGAAAACTATAATCTTACCACACAACCTCCACCAGTGATGCACGAGTGCGGCACGGCCGCCCGCACGGGCCGCCGCCAGTGTGGCTCGAGCGCCGTGCGTCAAACCTCCACTGCCACAGCCTCCGCCAGTGAGGCACGTGCCTCCGCCAGTGAGGCACGTGTGCGGCACGGCCGCAGGCACAGCCACCGCTACAGCGCCGCGATCAGGACGGCCGCCGCCACAGGCGCCGCTAGTGAGTCACGTGCGGCGGGCCGACGTCACCGCCGATGACCGCAAACAGGTAAGACAGAGCCTTTAAAGACACATGCCATCATCAATGACACACAAAACAAGCCAAATGGCCACTACATACCGGCCCCTAATTGTTCCGAGTATATAACGAGGCGATTATTAATAAACATTAAAAAAATAGCCATGAAGGCTTGACATATATCAAAAGCAAAAAGTCAGGGAATTGAACTCCGGTCTGCCACGTGACAGGCAGGGATACTAACCACTATACTAACGAGAAAAACAAACTAGTGTGCTCGATATATCCGCAATTAGAATTCTTCATCGACTCTTCCATCTTCACTTTCGCCTTCTAGAAGCAAGCTTAACTTTATTATTAATCTTATTAAAACACTGGTTTTAGTTTAAAATCATACCGTTCGCAACAAACCCTTAAAATCAGGCATGATACCCAATATATAGTCCAAAACATAAAGTCCTAAGCTTTGATAGCATGAAACGTCCTTCCTCCATGTCCGATCAACTCATGTATGCGTTGTAACAGTAATGTTGAAATGTGAAAATCCTTCACAAGAATAACAGGATTTTTAGCAATAAAGTTCACCGTTAGGTTTGATTTAATTTCCAGATCATTAGCAGAGATTTCAAATCCCAGCTCAAGCTTTGGCCATTCTCTGTCTGGCTTACAGAGAGATTTTAGTTCATTGATCCATTTCTTATCGCTTAAGAAGCGGTTCGCTGTCAGTTCTCTGGAAACTTCATCCGCAGGATTTTCTTTTGTGTTAATATATTTCAGTTGTACAACATTAGTAACTCCCAATGCTCTTTCCATTGGCAGATTGTCTCCGTCCAAATCCAACTCTATGGTTTATTTGGCTCTATCATCTAGTGGAATGCTTTCACAATTGTCGCTGATCCACTTGAAAAGTATGAATCCTACCTTATTGCAAAGTGAAGTTAAATGTTCTACTGGTTGAATTGCTTCCTGCTTAGTAGACATGGATTTTAAGTAATCATCCTTGTAGAAATGATTCTTCAAAGAGATACTTACTTCATGAAATTTAGTATTCTCGCCAAACTTGCGTTTCAAATTCTGGTTGCGTTGCTCTGCGATAGGACGATTATTTGGCAGATTAACACTTTCTTGTTTGAAAGGTAAGTCCAAACAATAGTGTCTGTCAATCTTTACTGAGTAGTTCATAATATTCATGAACTTCAACTCTTCATTCGACATCTCTTCAGATTCTTTATCGGTACTTTCATTGAAGTCTTGATTGTATGGCTTCATCACCGACTTTTCTAATTTATCAGTAAATATTTGATTAACAGCAATGGTAGGATAGTTCTTCTGATTCTCATTTTTGTTGTTCCTTTTCAAGGAGCCATAGATAACCCATCCAAGTCGGGTTTTCTTAGCATACGGTCCATCACCTCGGCTTCTAACAATCTGTATAGGTTCCAACGCCTTCAAAATATTCGTTCCAATAAGTAGGTCAACACTAGAATTAATTTCAGATATCTTAACATCCTTCAGGTAAGGCCTTTGTTTCAAGTCTTCATGTCTTGGTATATTTTGACGACCAACAGGCATGGTTCCATGTGTAAACACTTCAGATATTGGTATAAAATTATCTTCATCCAAACTGGATATCGCCATACTCGTAATGTAATGACTCCTGCTCTCTTTATCTTTAGTCATGGTACGTGATCGAATCTTAGTCTCTTCTCCTGTGATGTTCAGCCTTCTCGTCATGTTTTCTGTGCAAAAGGTAGTCGAACTTCCGTGATCCAAAAAAAACGCTGTATTCGTCTTGCTATTCCTTACCTGTACTGGTAAGATAGAAAAATTACAATCTTCAACCCCGGCCCCAATATGAGCAGTTATTTGAGGCGAGGTGATAGCATTACTAGTAGTTGGCTTCTTCTTCTGTTCCATTTGCTCTGTTTCATCTTCTTCTATTTGCTCTGATAGCTCTTCATCTATTTGTTCCAGTTCTTCTTCTTCCCAATGCTCTGGTAGCTTCTTTTCAGTGAGAAGTGCTTCAGGATGATATTGCCTGCACTTATAACAAATCATAGGACTCTTACAGTCTCTCACCATATGTCCTTATTTCAAACATCCAAAACAGATTCCCTTCACTTTCAAGAAATCCATCTTTTCTTCATATTCTTTCATCTTGAATCTTCGACACCATCTTATTGTGTGACCAACTTCATCACATAACAAACAAAACACTATTTGCTTGCTAGTAGATACATTTCCTTTCATTCTATCAGTCTTTTCCACAGGTCTGGTTGTGATAGCAAAACTACTTCTCATAGGTTCTAATATTTCTTCAGTTTTGGTAAAGGTAGAACCTTTGTTAGTTGCAATTGGTTTATAATCTTCAATAGTCCCGTAGCGTGGCTCTAACATGTACCGTACTTTTCTCTCTTCCAATATTTCACCAGCTTTATGTCTCCACTTTTCTCTCAGTCTTCTGGGCAACTTGCCAATGATGACTTGTATTACTTGCAAGATTCATTTCTTCCATGTGGCCGAGATTTTCCATCGAGCTGCAACAACCTCTCAACAAATATTTTTCAAAGCCATGAAATCCGATGAACCTCGATTGTGGAATTGATCCAACTGCTGACACAATTGGAGCAGTTTTTCTCTTGGTCCAGAGCTCATCGTCTTCGATGATCTAGAGCTGCATCTTGAACCCTTTCTTTCCATTATCTCCATCCTTGCTTTGGCCACCGCCATCTTTGTGTCTAGTTCCAGTTGTTACTTTCGTCGCCTCAGCTCCTTTATCTGTTCTTCTAGTCGTCTCATCTCTTCTTCTTCTTGCCTCATCTCTTCTTCTTCTCGTCTTATCTCTTCTTTCCTCTGATCGTTCCGTTGTCTCATCTCTTCTTCTTGTCACTCAATATCATGTTTCATCTTCAAGGCATCCGCTTCTATTGAGAGAGCGGCTAGATCAGCTTCAACTCCCAATCGAGCAGAAGCCCTTGATACCGAACTGGCTGTAGAACCAGATTTATGTCTTGATCTTCGTGGAGATACTTTTGAGATATTATCTCGTGGTGTAATTTCATCTTCCTTTCTGGCACCTTGTTGCATCGCACTTCCGGCTGCTAAGCTCGTAAGTTGTGGTATAATTTCAGATAACCACTCCTCTGTCTCATCCATGAAACCATTGAATATCTTCACCTTATCTTCCCAACACTGGGTATGTCTTCTGCATTCTTCCCAAGATGGCTGTGAACACAGCAGCACATTCTGTTTTATTTCCAACCTCTTTGCAGAGGTTCCATAGTTGGCTCATATTAGATTTCACTTCGATCGCGTTCTGTACTGATTCCATTAGTTTCTTCTGTTTCTCAATTAATCTGGTAACCTGTTTCCATAATTTGTTTCTCTCCTTCTTGGTTTCTTTCAAGTAGGCAGGCCGTGTATTATCTGTTTCTTCTCGATACATGAGTTTTCTGTAGCTTTCAATTGAATCGTTAACTTGTTCCCATATCGAGTTTTCCTCCTTCTCCGCTTCCTTCTGAGCTAGAACTCGACCTTTCTCAGTGAGTTTAATTGGTCTTTCATCGCCACCTCGTGGACCCTCATACGTGGCTCTTTCTTCTTCTTCTGGCTCTATGATTTTAAAGAGGTCCTGGCAGATTGTCAAGTCTTTAAATTGAACGTATAAAGTCTTCTCTGAGATCTGCTCCAACTTTGTGTAAACATCGAGTGGCTATTTTGAAAACAATTTCCTCAAAACATTAACACACTGATATTGTAGACAACATCTCTCAAACATCCACGGGCTTAAAACTGACGAGATGTTCAAAAGGAATGTGTGTTCTCAAGAGTTCAAAACAATCCAAGGTCGTACTGGCTGGAATCTCCAGACAGTGGAAAAACACTTTCTGGCCCTTTTTTTTAGAGAAGCCATTTAAAATTAAAGCTTTGCAGCTTCAAAATTCAAAGAATAATACTCAATTTTACTCACAATTTCTGTGATGATGTCTTTAGATAAGTCTCGTCGCTGTCAATAGACCTCAAGGCCTTCTCTGGCCGAGATCTATTGTCTTCAGTTCATCGGCTGGAACCAATATTGTCTTCAGTTCCTCGACTGGAACCGTTATTCTGGCCAAAACCTCTTCCGAGATCTTAGCCATATCTTCTGGGACTGGTATTCACCCCCCTGGTCGAAGGTATCCTTTGTCTTAATGTAGCAGCAGATTTTTATATAGTTCAAGAGATTACTCCCTCTAGCCGCTAAATGGACTACATGGTTAAGGGGAATGTATTTGTATGCATGCGAGCTCTCCGTCGGAGACCCTCAGAGCTTCTTCACAGATAAATCTTCAAAACACAGTCCTTTGATTAATAAATTCTTTATTGTCGATGAAAAACAATAAGGTACATCCAAACTTCTTCCGACTCGTACATTATAATCTTTATCGCTTTGAAGGTTAGAAAACTCCTTGCATTACGCTTCGCATGGTCGAAGGGTATGCCTTCCTCATGCTGTTCCCAAACTAAACTAAAAACTAAGCTTCTGCGCAAGAAACTTAGCTCCAAACACACCCTCAAATACGTCATAAATCCCACCCACAATATAACGGGCAGACTAAAGTTTAAAGACACATGCCATCATCAATGACACACCAAACAAGCCAAATGGCCGCTACAACTGATAATTCTCCTTCATAGTCGAGAGGAATCCCCGCATAGTGGTTACTAGTCACGGCTTCAGTTTGGTCAAGGAAAAATTTTCAACAAGCTGAAAATATTTCTGCGAGTATAAATTGATAATTTTGAACTCGTAGTGCAGTGGTAGTGGGGATGACATGTCGTTGTGGGTAGTCGAGGTATCCATAGGTAATCTCCCTGGCTGACCGGGCATTTTAATTGGCTCATTAGGGGGGGGAAAAAACGTAAGCACGAGTTTTCAAAACCAAGGAAAACTGACTGGTAATGTTAAATGCCCGCTAAACTTCACAGCTGTGTATCTCTGGCTTCATAAAAGTTGTCTGGCTTCATAAAAGTATCTCCACTCCTGATCCCTCCCCTTCTCTCCACCCCACCCCCTCCCACTCTTTTAAAGGACTTACCGTACACAGTGCCAGCCGTCTTTAACCTTCCTGTTCATCGCGGGTATCACCTTGGCTTTGCACCGTGTGAATTTCAGACAACGCTCCCCCGCTTTCCCTGTGTGTGTGTGTGTGTGTTTTTTTTTTTTTTACAGGTACGCACACAACCCTGCCCTATAAGATCACCCTTCAGCCTCCTGAGCTCCAATGAATGAAGTCCTAGCTTGCCCAACCTCTCCCTTTAGTTCAACCCCTCAAATCCTGGCAACATTCTCATAAATCTTCTCTGGACTCTTTCCAGCTTCTTTCCTATAGCTGAGTGATCAAAATACTCTGTGGCATCAATATTTTGTACAACTGTATGTGTGGAAAATAAAAATTGGCATTATTGTAGATTTGGTTTAGTATAGAGATACAGCCCTTCGGCCCTCCATGTCCACACTGACCAACGATCCCCGCACATTAACACTATCACTAACACTAACACTAGAGACAATTTTCATTTATTCCATGCCAATCAACCTACAAACCTGCATGTCTTTGGAGTGTGGGAGGAAACGGAAGATCTTGGAGAAAACCCACGTAAGTGACGGGGAGATCGTACAAACTCCATACAGACAGCACCCGTAGTTAGAATCAAACCTGGGTCTCTGGCACTGGCAGCAAATCTACTGCTGTGCCATTGTGCTGCCCTCTGCTCCCCTCCCATTGTATGAATGGGTGATGGATGGTTGGCATATTTATAACTAAGTTGGATATTTCCCTGAGAGCAGAGGGATAAGAGAAATAGACATAGGAAAAAAGGACATAAAATGCTGCAATTGACTCATATTTAAATTCATCACCATCACAAAATAATTCTTACCTTTTCTAATTAGGTCAGTGGGAATTTGATTTATCTTTTTGGATACTGGAACTTTGTATGATAAGTAATAGTAATTTCCTGGCAGGAATGATTGAATGCTATCTGCTCCTGCAATTGACTGGATTGAAAAATGGCAATTTAATAATCTGTACACTGATAGTTGAAGCGAAGCATCTTGCACTTTATTCATGAAGCAGCACTATTTTCCAAGTGGTTAAGAAAAAATGTTTCATTTTCTTCTAAGAAAAGACACCAGATCTGTGGGTAGCAAATAGTTACATTGTCCTATGTTACACCAATTTTCATCAATCTGCAGTGGTTTTACAAGTTAAGGTTCAACACAGGTACAGATAAAAATCCCTGTCTCACTGTGCGAGCTGACCCACGAGGTACCCCGAGTTTAAAACAAATTTAACTCGTGGTAATCACGTACAATTAACGTAGCGGGAATGTCGGAACTCGTGGACGCAACTTAGCGACTCTTGGCGCTAACGGCAGGTACCTGTGAAACTTGTTAACTCTTGAAAAAGTTCAAACATGTTTAAACTTTTCCACGAGTAAAATGTACTCTTGTGGTTAAAAATGGAAACATTTAAACACGTTGTAAGAACGCAGTGGCCCGTGCGTTTACCTTAGTGACTCGTGAGACTACCGTGGGAACTCTTTAACTCAGCGGGCAGGCAGCATCTCTGGAGAGAAGGAATGGGTGATGGGATGACATTTCCAAATTGGGGGGGAGTGGGGGGTTGGAGCAGGGAGGGGGGGGGTGGGGTGGAGGAGAGAGGGTGGAGAGTGGAGGGAGAGGAGGGGGAGACAGATGGGGGTGTCTTCATTCACTAGCGGTGGGTGCCGGTCACTGAAACAGGCAGGTGAGATTTCACATCCACCTTGTGTGTGTGTGTCTCTCTCTCCCTCCCTCCCTCTCACACAGGCTGAGAGACTCTGCCTCTGTGAGTGTACGTCTCTTTCTCCCCTCTCCCACACAGTAAGACTGAGGTAAGTCCATCTGTGTAAGTCCATCTGTGTCTCCCACATACACAGTAAAACTCTGCTTTGTGTGTATATACGTCTCCCCCCACCTCTCTCTCCCCCCCCCCCACCTCTCACTTTCTCCCCCCACACACAATAAGATGTATTCTGCTTTAGTCTCTCTTCCCTCCCACACACACAGATAGACCGAGGTCCTGTGCGCTCTTTCTCTCTCCCCCCACAGTGATGCCGAAGTACACCACACTGCCTCTGTGCCTCTCTCTCTCTGTCTCTCTCCCCCTCTCTCCTTCATACACCGTCAGAGGTCCACACTGTCTCTGTGTCTCTCTCTCCCCTACACACACACACACACACAGACTGAGGTACACACTGCCCGTTGTGTGTGTGTGTCTGCCTCTGTCTCCCACACACACAGTTAAAGGTACTCCACGCTGCCTGTGTGTGTGTGTGTGTCTGTCTCTCTCTCTCTCTCTGTCCCACCCCCCACACCCACACACACACCCCCCACACCCACTCAGTCAGAGGAACTCCACACTGTGTGTGTGTGTGTGTGTGTGTGCGCCTCTGTCTCTCCCTATCACAGTCAGTGAGGTACTCCCCCCGCAGTCTCTCCGCGGCCTCTCCCCGGGCAGGGTGCATCTGCCTCCCTCAGCTCTGATATGGTAAATAATGATAAGATTACCGCTGAAATGTTGTTAAAGGCAGCAAGTTTCACTGCACAAGTAAAGGGTCAGCTGTACTCGCCAGAACTAATAAACAGTTATTTTGCTAGTTTAAGGGATTTAATAGTTAGTATCAGAACACAGTATTTTACTATATGTCTCAAAATGAGAAAAAAAATCTTATAGGAAATATTATTTTACAAAGACCAGGTCTCCCACCATTGACTCCATTTACACTCACCGCTGCCTCAAAACATATATAATCAAAGACTTGTCCCATCCCGGTCATTTCTTCTTCTCCTTGCTCCCGTCCAGCGGGCAGTACAGAAGTTTGAAAGCGCCAGCCTCGGGAACAGCTTCTTCCCCTCTATTATCAGGTTTCTTTAAGGTCTTTCTATAACCGAAGGTAATGTCCGATTCACCTCTGCCTCATTACGGACATTTGGACTCTCTGTGCAACTGGTGCGGTGCAATGCTGAGAACTGTATTCTGCACTCTGTATACTGCACTTCGATTTGTACTTGAGTTTGACCATTTAATTAAGTATAATATTATTTGATCTCATAGAGTCAGTCATACAACACGGAAACAGCTTATTTGGTCCAATTTCTCCATGCCGAACATGGCGCCCCACATTCCAGCGTATGACCCATATCCTTCCAAACAGATTTAAAAACACAACAGTGCCTTCAGTGGATTTATTTCTAAATTTAAAAAAAATTATTCATAAAAAGATGTACAGGATATGCAATACACCAATGCCATGTGTAATTTCAAAAAGGCAGGCATGGGTCACTGATTGTGGCTGATCAGCCATGATCACAATGAAAGGCGGTGCTGGCTTGAAGGCCTCCTCCTGCACCTATATTCTATGTTTCTATGCAGGTCGGGGGAACGAACACGACAGAGGAGGCATACATCAGATTTATACTGTCAGGATCAGGCAAATCCCTCTGTGTATAGAAAGTATAGGAATACACCTAAGAAGGAAAAAAGAGGACATAAAATGTTGGCAGGCAAGGGAAAGAATAGTCCCAAGAGATTCTACAGGGATATTGAGAGTAAAAGGGTGACCAGGGAAAGAAAAGCCCCCCCCCCCCTCAAATATCAGCATGGTCGTCTTTGTGTCGAACTAAAAGAGATGTGGAAGATATTAAATGAATATTTCTCATTTGTTTTGATTGTAGAGAAGATCATGGAAGCTAAGAATTTGAAGCATAGGAGTTGTGAGAAGTTAGGGGGGAAATTGCAGAGGTATTTGCATCATCTTTAGACTCTGGGGAAGTTCCGGAAGACGGGTAGATGACTAATGTACTGTTATTTAAGAAAGGTTGCAAAGAGACACCATGAACTATAGGCCAGTGAGTCTGATATCAGTGGTGGGAAAGTTGTTGGATGGTATTCTTGGGGACAGGATCTACCAGCATTTGGAAAGGCATGGACTGATTAGGGATAATCAGCATATCTTTGTGCCTCGGAAATCATATCTCACAAATCTGATGGACTTTTTTAAAGAGGTCTGGGCAAGGATTAATGAGGGCAGGGCAGTGGATGTTCTCTACGTGGACTTTAATAAGATCATTGACAAGATGCTGCATAGTAGGCTAGTCTGGAAGGTTAGATTGCATGGAATCCAAGGTGATCTTGCCATTAGGTCTCCTCTCAACCTTCAACATTGAAGAGAAAGCAATCCAAGTTTGTTCACCCTATCCCAGCTAATATCTTCTCATCCAGGCAACATTCTGGTAAATATCTGCAGTATGTTATCTAAAGCTTCCACATTCTTGGCGATTAGAACTGGACACAATATTCCAAATGCGACCTAACCAATCTATATTACTAAAAGTCAGATCTTGACCACTTCCTGTTCTGTATATTGATTTTAGAAAAAACATTGCCACTTACGGCTGTGATTTTTGGCCATCTTACTCAGCGTCCCCCTCCGCTGTGCAGGACAAGAGGATTTTTCCCATAGATGAAAAATAAAAGAGTTATTAGTGTTTAAAAAATGTTGAGATTCTCTCTCCTGAAGGCCACGCCCCTTCCAGAGGGACTATAAAACCCGGAAGTGTTGATTGCCTCAGTCAGTCTCTGCAAGATGGGGGAGCGAGAGGGTCACGTCTCTTAGTCGGAGCTGTGAATAACACTGAACACATGTCTACTAAACTGTGAGTGTGGATTTACTGACCTTGAGTGCCCTTAATGTGGTTTGAAAATGAAAATGTGGTTGGTTTGAAATAAAGCACAGCAAACGGTTGTTGGTGGTGGCTGGTTTGAAATAAAGCACAGCAAACGGTTGTTGGTGGTGGCTGGTTTGAAATAAAGCACAGCAAACGGTTGCTGGTGGTGGCTGGTTTGAAATAAAGCACAGCAAACTGTTGTTGGAGGTGGCTGGTTTGAAATAAAGCACAGCAAACGGTTGTTGGTGGTGGCTGGTTTGAAATAAAGCACAGCAAACGGTTGTTGGTGGTGGCTGGTTTGAAATAAAGCACAGCAAACGGTTGAATGTCTAAACATGACAACATTCTGTTTGCACTGTATATTGATTTTAGATTAAATGCTACCACTTACAGCTGTGATTATTGGCCATCTTACTCAGTCCCCCTCCGCTCATCAGGTACAGAGGATTCTTCCCATCAATGAAAAATAAAAGTGTTATTAGTGTTTAAAAAATGTTGAGAATCTCTCTCCTGTCAATCACGCATGAAGGCCACGCCCCTTCCAGTGGGAGGGGGGAGGGATTATAAAACCCAGAAGAGTGGGTGTGGCTCAGTCTCTGCAAGATGGGGGAGGGAGAGGTCACGACTCTGTCTGAGCTGTGAATCAACTGAACACACTGAATGTCTACTGAACAGTGAGTGTTTTGTGTGGTTTTATGGTGGTTTCTCCATGCTTGGAATGGTATGAAACTGCATTTGAATGTGGTGGCCTTGCACGCTGCATTGAATGGTATGAAACTGCATTTGAATTTTGTTGCCTTGCACCCTGCATGAAATGGTATGAAACTGCATTTGAATTTGGTGGCCTTGCATCCTGCTTGAAGTGGTATGAAACTGCACTTGAATTTGGTGGCCTTGCACCCTGCTTGAAGTGGCATGAAACTGCACTTGAATTTGGTGGCCTTGCACCCTGCTTGAAGTGGCATGAAACTGCACTTGAGTTTGGTGGCCTTGCACCCTGCTTGAAGTGGTAGGAAACTGCACTTGAATTTGGTGGCCTTGCACCCTGCTTGAAGTGGTAGGAAACTGCATTTGAATTTGGTGGCCTTGCACCCTGCTTGAAATGGAATTTCAAGGAATAGCCGTGAGTCAACTGCCAGCCCACCAGCTGTGAGTGAGCTGCCAGCACATTAGGCTTGAGTGACTGAGCTGCCACCCCAAGAATCCATTTGGCCCACAATGTCCATACTAGCCCTCTGGAAACCAGTCCCTTCAGCCCACAACACCCATACTAGCGCCCCAGAAAGCCGCCCCCCCCCCCCCACTGGCCACCAATATTGGAATTGGTGGAGAGGTGGAATATTGCATTGGGGGACCAGCCCTCCCGTGTGAACATGGGACCCAACGGGACCCACTTAGTCTAGTGTATTATAAAACTAACTTCCTGTCCCTTATACTCAATGCTCCCATTGATGAAGGCAGCATACAAAATACCTTATTTACCAATCTCTCTACTTATGTGCTATTTCATGGACTTGTCCCCCAAGACCTTTCTGCACATCAATGCTGTTCAGGGTCTAGCCATTAATTCTGTACATCAATAGCCGTTAAGGGGCTAGCCATCATTTTTTCCTTGTATTCGATCTCCCAGTGCAACACCTCACACTTGATCCGATTAAAGTCCATCTGCTATTTCTCCGCCCACATCTGTAACTGATCTATATTCCGTTGTATCCTTTGACAGCCTTCCTCACTAAACTCGCAAGTTTGGACCAGCCTCGACAAGTTGCTGCAATGCATCTTGTTGATGTTATTCAGTAGCCACTGATTTTGTTGTTTGGGATTTTGTGCAAGTTAATTGTACATTAAGCAGGATTCAGAGCGAGGCAAGGATTAGAGAATTGCAGAATATTATTGCAGCACTTTCTCTTTGAATAAGCACCCTTCTGTGTGCCATGAGAGGTATTGCTTGCCTCAGTGCTCCTTGTGTAATTACTGCTGATTGTATGCAGTATACCTGTGGTACAAATGCACAGATGGAAATGTCAGGCACTTGGCTTCAGATACTAAGATTGAGGCTTGACAACATGATGATTAGACCCCTGACAGAGCTATTTGTTTCATACATTTCCCTGTCTTTAGTGCTCTTGTTCAGCTTACCAGCTTGCTCCACTGGTATTTCATGCTGACAGAATCTAACCTGACCTTAAGGGCTGGACACGGTGATTAAACACACCTCGCACCTGCCAGCATTATCCAACAAAATTACTGACATTTAAAAGCAAAGAAAAGGGGAATAAAGACAAGAGCCCTCCTTTGTATTCATTGAGGCCACTGATCAACTAGATACAGACACTGAATTGAAACTTTAATTGACAATTTTAGAAATAACTTGAATTGCATCTCGTGGGACGTCAGTCATAAATGCGAGACGCAGCCTGATTAATGTGTTTTTGCCAGACAAGAATTCTCATTTAAAAACAAAGCAGAAGTCCCATCGTATTGATTTGGTTTTAATCACACATTCTCCTCCTTAGAAAGAAAGGGCTAACTGCTGAGAGAGAAAGTCCAGTTTCTGCCAACTCATTCACCCAGGCTGTAGCAGGGGGTAATTGCTAGTTCCTGTACCTTTTAAGTGAGAAACAGATAGACATTCAGTGTAGAAGACTGGAGCGCTTGTGTTAGTGAACTAGTTACCCTGAGGCCTGTGCTAATAATACATTTCAATTCAAATTCCACCATTCCAACTTGAGAACTCGAGTTCAATGCTTTTAAAATCAGTTGGAAATAAAGACAGTCCAGTTGCAAAGTGCCCAAAGGTGTTGCATATATGAATCTGAGTTCCTCTCTGGTGCTTCCAGTGGTGGTGTGTGAGCCCACATGCTATAGTTTGACCCACTTGGAATGGCAGTGAATCAGCACCAGGGAATGGTCCACATCCTTTCCATGTGGTCTGTGTGGAATTGCAGGAATATCCCCCGGGTGACTCTCAAACTGGCAGCGTAGCTGCCAGTGGCTTCTTGGTAGACTCTGCTCATGCTGACCCCAGATACAATCCATTATTGTATTTTGTAGCTCTCTGGCTATAACTGCTCTCTGGCCCCATTTGCTGCAGCCTTGAATTGTGTTTAATTTATAACCTCTGTGATGCTTTATATATCAGAATCAGTCCAGTTTCATGCTTGATGAGGATACTGGATACGCCGTCTCTTGTTACAAGAAGATTGTCCCCTTCTGCTTGTAGGGTGTATGTTGCACCCTCTGTGTCTGGATCAGTGTCTTTATATGACGGTATCTACAGCACCAAGATGTTTGGTACATATCGTATTTCCATGTGTTGGCTCAAAGTTGCCTTTGTGGAAATTACAGACTTTATTTCAAGAATGTACTTGGACCCCAAATTGATTCTGACTGCAGATTGTGGTCAGGTGCAGCAGTATGTGCTGCTGCCACATAGTTCCAGGGTTTAATCCCTACCTCAGGTACCGTCTGTGTGAAGTTTGCGTATTTTTCGCTATGGCCATGTGAGTTTCCTCCAGGTGTTCCAGTTTTCTCCCATTATCCCGAAGATGTGCAGGTAAATTAATTAGTTGCTGTCGATTATCTTTCGTGTGGCTGAGTAGTTGAAGAACCACAGGATGGGGATGTGTGTAAGAGGCGGCACGGTCACGCAGCAGGTAGAACTGCTGCCTGACAACACTGGTGACCTGACTTCTCTCCGGATTTCTAGTGAGCCCAGCATGGAGTTTGCACATTCTCTCTGCGGCTGCGTGATTTTGCTCTACTTTTCTCCCACATTGCAGACATGTGCCAGTGTAAATTGCCACCAGTGTGTGAGTGAGTCGTAGAATCTGGGGGGGAGTTGATGAGAATATGGGGAGAATAAAAGGGGTCAGGACATGATTAGTGTAGATGGTTGGTTGTAGAGAACTTAATGGGGCAACAAGCCTGTTTCCATGCTATATCTATGAATCTATGACGTTAATGCCTGGCGGAACTTTGTGGTCACTGACCCACTGAACCAATGGAATATTGGGATCTTAAATATAATTGCCAATGGCTGCTTCTCTTTCTGGGTTTAGTTTCTTTTGCTCCTTGTCATAGTTCACAAGGTAAAGAAATGAGCCCCAGCTACATAATTAGATGCTTGCGGCGATGAAACCCAGTCACAGAAAATGTGCAAACTCCACACAGTCAGCACCTGAGACTGGCATCGAAGCTGGGTTGCTGGAGCTGTGAGGAAACAGCTGTACCAGCTGCACCACTGTGTCACTTACAGAGATCCCATGCCTTGTGCTGATCTAAGTCCACTGTCATGGTCCGTCCACCTGTGCTATGATGGGTTGTCAGTGACATGATGAAGTCCAGCATACCACATCATTCCAATCTGCTCAGTTACTCCACAGTGGGGTTGATTCTTAATACCAGTGGATAAGTACATAATTATATCTGAATATTGCTCTGGAAGCCTCTCTAATCTACTTGCAAAGAGCTCACTTTTCGAGACAATCTTTTCCTAACAAAATTGGTCTGTTTTTGTTGTTATTGTAATTAGTAGCTTCCCTTTTTGATTATTATCTCACCCAGAGTTTTCAGCATCTCATCAGACTATGTCTTCCTTTCCTTATTTCAGCATTTCTTTCCATTGCTATGCAGACGATACACAACTCTATCTCCCCCTGAAGCCCAAAAACCAATCAAATCTGTTTAACCTTACCCACTGCCTCGAAGATATAAAGTGTTGGATGGCCCAGAACTTCCTCCAACTAAACGAGAGTAGGTCTGAGGTCATCCTTCTCGGCCCCTCGGACTCAATCAAAATTATAGCAGGCAGCCTTGGAAGCCTTACCCCACTACTCAAACCTCACAAAACCACTACAAAAACCTTGGCGTGATATTTGACTCGGCACTGAAATTTGACAAACAAGTCAATGCCGTGATAAAAGCTAGCTTCTTTCAGCTTTGGACGATAGCTAAAATAAAACAATTCCTCCAGTTTGATGACCTCGAAAAGATCATCCACACATTCATCTCCTCCCGCCTAGATTACTGCAACTCCCTTTACACTGGCATCAGCCAATCTTTCCTGTCCCGCCTGCAACTGGTCCAAAACGCCGCAGCGAGACTCCTGACGGGCACCCGAAAAAAGGACCACATCACCCCGATCCTGGCCTCTCTCCACTGGCTCCCTGTGCGGTTCCGTATAAACTTCAAGATCCTCCTCCATGTCTACAAAGCCCTCAATGGGCTTGCCCCCATCTATATAAAAAGTCTTCTCACCCACCACTCCACCTCCAGGCCCCTCAGATCGGCCGACTTGGGGTTGCTGAATATCCCGCGGTCTAGGCATAAGCTCAGGGGCGACCACGCCTTTGCGGTTGCAGCCCCTAGACTGTGGAACAGCATCCCCTTTCCCATCAGAACTTCCCCCTCCATCGACTCTTTTAAGTCAAGACTAAAGACTTATCTATACTCCCAAGCCTTTCCTGACGTCCTCTGAGTGAGGGCTATATGTATATATGTATGTAGTTTGTTTTGTTTGTGCCATTCTTATAACAAATGTAAAGCAATTTGGCCAACGAGAGGTGTTTTTTAAATGTGCTATATAAATAAATGTGACCACTTGACCTGTGACTTATAGCATAGAAAGAGGCCGTTTGCCTATTAGATCCATTCAGGGAAAATCCCACCAGTCCCATTCCCCCTCTCCCTTATCCTGTAACATATTCCCTGTCGCATGCATAACAAATCCCTATTGCTTTGATTCTGCTGGCTTCACTGAAGGGTAAATTACACCAACCAGTTAACCATCCAGCATAGTTATAGAGGTATACAGCATGGAAGCATGTCCATGGCAACCAAGATGTTTATCTGAGTTAGTCTTATTTGCCTGTGTTTGACCCATTCCCCTGAACCTTTCCTATCCATGTATCCAAATATCTGTTGAGCATTGTAATTGCACTCATTTCTATACACTTCCTCTGGCATCTCATTCCATATACCGATCACTTTCTTTGTGAAAAACTTGTCCCTCGCATCCCTTTTAACCATTTACTCTCTCACTTTAAATCTATGCCTTTCATTTTAGACTCTCCTCTGCTGAGAAAAAAAAAGTGACCATCCACCTAAAGTACACTGCTCATGATTTTATATACCTCTCTAAGGTCACCTAATACTGAGCCTTCTCGTGCCTATATTTCTGCCCATAATCAAGCAGCTGTACTATTCTGATTGTAACATAACTGCATTTTCGTGTTTGTGGCCAGTGGCAGAGAGGCTGTTGTCACTGTCCCTTCTTCACACTGCTCTTTGGCTTCAGCATTATGCAGGCATTTCCTGTGGAGATTCTGTCATTTCTCTTGGATTGAGAACCTCCTTGGCTGACAATATTCTGGCTTGGCATCGTGACTCTGCCAAGCACATTGCGGCTAGTGTGCCCTTTCCTTTCATGAGAGAAGTATTCTTGCTGCTGTAACTGGGATCCCTGTGATGAGCGATTTCCCATCTTATGTTTCCACATCTTCTCGTCTTTCATGCCAAAGACACTCACATGCATGGTGGATAATGTTGAAGTTCCTACTTATTGCTGCTGCTGTGAAGCAACACACTTCATTAATACTAATGTCTCATTGTAAAGCACCGGCCAAAAGTTGTATGGTGATTTTGGAAGCCATCTCCATTAAAATATCCACTTTACATGCAAACATAGATGTTAAATCATGAATTGTGAATCATATAGATTGAGTTTACTTGACTTTTAAACCTTTTAAAGTTGATTGAAGTGAACTTGCCCCAATTCAGGAAGGCGCCAAATCGTGACAAATTCTTCAGCACAAGCAAATAGTCACTAATCATCTCACCCAACTTTTCATTTCTAGTCCTGGTCCTGAATGCATCACTTTCTACACCCCAGGAACTAGTTTAATGGCTCCCCACAGTCTCTTTGTATTCTCATTAAGCGTTCTTCACCTAGCATGGTGCTCGGGGTCTGCTGAACCAGTGATCGTATCCAAACTGCTCCCTATCAGTAAGACGGCTTTCTTAAGTTCCCTTTTGGCTCAATTCGACCAAACATCTTTTGACCCTCTTCTTCAATTGGAACTATTTTTTTAAATCCCGAAGACCATCAGCATAAGAAGGGAACGGCTCCCACTTTTATCACGGGCATCCAAGGCTCCTAATGTACTTGGAGTGGGTTTGAGGAGCTATCTTTAATAGTTTTGAGCCTTAACTCAGTGGTCTCATACACTTTTGAGTCTGTGTTCAAGCCTAAAGTCAAGTGGTTGGGTCGCACTGTGACTCATCTGAAATCTACATGTAGACAGCCACTTCTGCAACCTCATTCTTTCAGGTAGCTTCAATTATTTTCTCTATCTGTCATATTTGGGCTTATTTGTGAAGTAACAAGCAAGGGTAGGAAATGCAGAGACCTCTGAAGATATGCTTGGCTCATTCAGGATTGTTCTAAAACCATGTACATGCATGTAACAAGATAGGAAGGATTCTTTTTTTTAAAATATATTTTTATTTTATTAGAAGTACAATCATATGGCACCAAAGTGCCTAATATATAATGACATAATACATTTTATGTACAGCTTCTTATTTTTTTTATTATGATAAAGAAGAATAAGAAAAAGAAAGTAGATAGTAAAAGATAGAAAAACGTGAGGTATATAGTGTGTGAAAAAGAAAGAAAAGAGTGAAAGAAGAAAATTGAAGAAAAAAGAAAAGAAAAAAGAGAGTAGAAAATAAAAAAAGGAAAAGTAAGGAGATCATTATTTATAATCTTGACCATCCCTCACCCAGTCCTGGAACAGTTAGCTTCTACAATTGTGTTGCACCATATGATTCCAAAAAGATGACAAATGGAGACCAACTCGTTAAGAATTGGTCCGATTTATCTATTGGGAGTAGTCGCATTTCCTCAAGATGTGCGGTGTCCAACATGCTTGAAGATAGGAAGGATTCTATAGGAAGAATGTTCATGTTCATAAGTCATAGGAGCAGGTGTTGGCCATTTGGCCCATCAAGTGTATGCCACCATTCAATGATGGCTAATCTATCTTTCCCTATCAAACCCATTCTCCTGCCTTCTCCACATAACCCTTGACACCCTTACCAATTAAATATCTGTCAAACTCCTCCTTAAAAATACCCAACCACTTGGCCTCCGCAGCCGTCTGTGGCAGTGAATTCCACAGATTCATCACCCTCTCACTAAAGAAATTCCTTTTGTTGCTATAGGAAGGATGTTAAGCTGGAAAGAGTGCAGAGAAGACTTACAAGGATGTTGGAAAGACACAAAGTTGGAGTAATTCAGCGGTGTCAGGCAGCATCCCTGGAGAATATGGATAGGTGACGTTTAGGGTCGGGACCTTTCTTCAGATTGCAGGGGTGGCGAGAAGGAAAACTAGAAGTGGAAGTTGTAATGGTTGGACAAAAGCTAGAGATAACTACACACAAGAAAAGTCACAAAATGCTGGAGTAACAGCGGGTCAGGCAGCATCTCTGCAGAACATGGTTAGGTGATTTCGAGTTGGGACCCTTCTTCAGACTGATTGCTGGGGTGGGGGTGACTGATCTGGCAGTTTGTATCTTTCCTTTATAAATCAGCATCTGCAGTTCCTTGTTTCTACATTTTTTTTTATTTTTTTATTTCAAAATAGACTTTATTCAGGTAATAAATATATACAATACATGAACCGTGTGAAAAATTCATCCGACATTTTCGGAGGCCATACAAATTGTTCAATACAGTCTATATACATTGCTCAAATTGCACGAATCTGTCCCCCACCTGTGCCACTCGTGCCGTGTTTCTACATGAACACACACAAGGTGTGAGCCAAAAGGATTGACCAGGTAGCAGAAGGATAGAGAGTTGTGAATTGTAAAGATAAAGGATTGACTAGGTGTGAATTGTTTAGGAACAAACAACTCCTAAACAATATTCCTAAATAATTCACACCTCGTCAATCCTCTAATTACATGATTCACAACTCTCTAATCCTTTTGTCCACACCTTGATCGTGTGTTCATTTCTGGTCTTCATCCAACCATCTGCATATCAAATTCCCCCTCGCCTGTGTCCACCCATGACCTGCCACGCTTTGTCCTACCACTCCACTCTTATAGCTTTCTTTCCCACCACCCCTGCAATCGGTATGAAGAAATGTCCTGACCTGAAACGTCACATATCCACTTCTCCAAGGATCCACTGAGTCACTCCAGCATTTTGTGTCTTTCCTTGGTAAACTCGCATCTGCAGTTCTTTGTTTCTGAGAATGTTGCCAGGACTTGAGGGCCTGAGTCATAGGGAGAAGTTCGGCAGGCTATGACTTTATTCCTTGGAGCGCAGAGGGTGAGGGGTGATCTTGTAGAGGCGTCTATCATCATGGTGGGAATAGATAGGGTTAATGCACAGAGTCTTTTACCCAGGTTTTGGGAATCATGAGCTAGTTATTTAAGATGAGAGGGGAAATAATTAATAGGAACCTGAAGGGTAACTTTTTGAAACAAAGGGCGGCACGGTGGCGCAGTGGTAGAGTTGCTGCCTTACAGCGGCAGAGGCCCAGGTTAGATCCTGACTACGGGTGCTGTCTGTACGGAGTTTAATTTTAAGGAAGGAGAGTGAAAGATTGAGCCAGAAGGGGAATTCTGAAGCTTTGGGCCCAGCTAATTGAAGGCATGCTCACCAATAGTGGGATGAGAACATTCAGGAAAGCCTAGAGCCCAGAGCAAGGGAAATTGGGAGATGTGTAACACATGGGCGTGAAGTGGCAGCTCTTGTTAGTTAAAGAAGGACTCATTGCTGGCAACTCTGGTGGTTCATTTCCTGAATGGTATGCGGTAACTCATCCCTGGATGGCTCGCACGTACCTAAATCTGTTGCCAGAAACAAAATCCAATAGAGAAAAGCATTTGGATTTATTTACTCCTGATGTGAGCTGTTTAAGTCTTATTATTAATTTGAATATATGTGCGGCATGACATCATCTCACAAAATCTAACCCAAGCACAAACACGACATGTTATGAAAAGGTTCACTGTCTGGAAGGCTCATGCTTTGTCATATCTCCGAACAAAGGGTGGCATTAGGATAAATGGAAGTAACAGCATGATCCTCAAATATTGGGAAGTTCAAATTATGCCAGATATAGGGTGGTGCAGCCATAGGGTTGCTGTCTTACACCCCAAGTAGACATGAGACCCGAGTTAGATCCTGTTGTTCAGAGTTTGCACATTCTCCCCGTGACCACACGGATTTTCTATGGGTGCTCCAGTTTCCTCCCACATTCCAAAAGACGTGCCGGTTTGTAGGTTAATTGGTTTCTGTAAATTGCCCCTACTGTGTAGGATAGAACTAGTGTAGGGGTGAGCACTGGTCTGCATCGACCCGGTGGGCTGAAGGGAATGTTTCCAGGTTATATCCCTAAAACAAAAGCTAAATATATCCGGAGGCACAGATTGAGAAAGAGTATATTGCTCAATATTTCGAGAACCAAAGATATAGGCATAGAATACAGAGAAGATCTTGCAGAAGAAAATGTATTTAGTATTGGTTTATTATTGTCATGTGTACTGAGATACCTGAAAAACTTTGTTCTGCATGTTATCCAGGCGAATCGTACCATACATGAGTACAACAGGCAGATATGAAGCTTGCACCGGTGAACTTTACTGTACCATCACTATACAACTTTGTGTGTCGTATCCTCGTGCTTCAGTTTCTGTTTGTAAGCAGGGTGTAGGAGCACAGCCAGGTGGTCAAATTTTCCAAAATGTGGATGGAGAATGGAATGTTAGGCATCTTTGATGCTTGTATCGCAGCGGTCAAGGGTATGTGTGGCCTCTGCTGGGACAACAGACGTGTCGATTTTATTTTGGTTGCACACTTTTGTGGTTGGACTGGTTGATGTTCTTGGCTATGATGAACAAGGCCTCGGGGTATTTTGTTTTAATGCAATTGGTAGTGGTTTATAGATCATCCCAGTACAAACTTCATGTCTACTTGGGGTGAAAAGCTCTTGGGGTAAAATACTCTTGACTCAGAATGTCACAAGGCAATGGAATAATTCCATTAGACATCTCAAGAACATAATAAATAGTGGCTTGAATTGGGAGGATTTTACCTTCATTGCACTGTTTCCTCGTGTTAGTTTGTCTGTTTTATCTCTGTACTCCTCAACCCATGTTGCTGTAATTTTGAACATAAGTTATACAGCATGGAAAGAGAACGTGCAGCCTAACTCATCAATGCCAACCAAGGTGCCACATCCATGCCAACCAAGGTGCCACATCCAACACACAATTCAACACCTGTTTTTCAGTTTCTCCAAAAACATTGCTTCCAAAACAAGGTCTGCTGCCTCACAGTGCTAGAGACCAGGGTTCGATCTTGCCCTCGGATGCTGTTTGTGTTGAGTTTGCACGTTGTCCCTGTGACCAAGTGGGCTTCCTCCATATCCCAAAAGACATTTGAGTTTGTAGGTTAATTAGCTTCCATAAATTACCTCTTGTGTGTACGGAAGGGATGAAAAGTTGCGATAAGATAGAATTAGTATGAACGGATGATCAATGGTTTGCATGGACTGAGCAGGTCGAAGGGCCTGTTTCCATGCTGTGTCTTTCAGTCAATCAATTAAAACAACATCATTTCTGTGGATGATCACTGAAGTTTTGTGTGCATTTTTCGCTCTTCCTGTTTTTATTTTTAACAAGGTGGATGTAAACATTTCCAAGCCAGCACAGAAATTTGCACAGTAGAACAATTGCTAACATTCATATTTAGCAAATTGTGCAAACCATCAGCTTCTCTACCTTTCCACGGAACTCAGAGACCATATCGTAGAAATACACCCTGCTGATCCTTTGAGAGCACTAAGCTTTTCTTGCCATGAATTTAATACAGAGAAATGTGCGATGTGGTAGTTTGGAAAGTCTAATGGGCAGGACCTATACAGTGAATGGTAGGGCTCTTAAAGTGCTGTAGAGCAGAGGGATCCAGGAGTGCAGGTACATAGTTCCTTGAAGGTTGTGTCACAGGTAGATGGGGTGGTCAAAAAGGCCTTTGGCATACTGGTCTTCATCAATCAGAGTATTGTATAGAAGTCAGGAGGTCATGTTGCAGTTATATATGATGTTGGTGATGCCGCATTTAGATTATTGTGTTCAGGTCTTGGCACCATGTTATAGGAAAGATGTCGGTAAGGATGCAGAGAAGATTTGCAAGGATGTTGCCAGGACACGTGGATCTGAGCTATAGGGAGAGGCTGATCAGGCTAGGACTCTATTCACTGGAATGCAGGAAGATGAGCGGTGATATTATAGAGGTGTATAAAGTCATGAGAGGAATAGATTGGGCGGGATGCACAGTATCTATTGCCCAGAGTGGGGGAATCGAGAACCAGAGGGCATAGGTTTCAAAGAAAGGGGGAAAGATTTTATAAGAATCGGAGGGGTACCTTTTTCATGCAAAGGCTGGTGGGTGTATGGAACAAGCTGCCAGAGGAGATACTGTAGGTGAGGTAATCCAACACTTCAAAATTAGTTAGACGGGTACATGATAGGACAGGTTTACAGGGCTATGGGCTAAATGCAGGCAAGTGAGACTAGTGTAGATAGGACATTTTGGTCGGTGTGGGCAAGTTAGGCAAGTTAGGCAGAAGGGCATGTTTCCACACTCTATGACTCTATAGAATTGAATTAGTTTCCCAGATAAGGAAATTGGTCACCTTTTGTCTGAATGGAAAACCCATTCAGTGTTCTTCTTAAAAGAACAATCTAAAATAATGTGCATTAAATAATATTCATGGCAGGGGCACTCCACTACTGTATAGAATTGGAAATAGAACCACAAACATAACTGACTGAAAGATAAAAACAATTCTCTTCTATCAATATTAAGCAACATTTTAAATGGGGAAGAGAGCTCTGAGTTCTTTATTTGATTTTCCCTGACCGTCCTGTCACTTTTTCCCAACTTCAAAGTTAAGATTCCCTTCCACATGATTGTGAGCAAGAACTTGCTTAACAATTATGGATTGAAATGCAGTTGTGGAAGCCCAGAATGTAGATTATGTTGAAACAAGGCCAGAAATAAGTGGTTGGATTTAAAAGCAGATTTCTCTATGAAGGAAAAACAGACTAACTCTCCTTTTCTCTCGAATTTTTTGCAGCTCCTTCCACGGTTCCCATCATGCATCAAGTGGGCTCCACAATGAGCAGCATCACCTTATCCTGGCCACAGCCCGATCAACCAAATGGGATCATTTTGGACTATGAACTACGATACTATGAAAAGGTACAGAAATCCATCCGATTGTCTGTCTTTTTATAGATGCCACTGTTCCTTTTGCCAATAATATTTATTGGCTTATTCCGCATACTTGCATGAATTACACTTGTAACATCTCATAGAAGTGTGTTTGGTTTGAACAATGAATGTAGTTTTGAGTACTATGAGAATATTAATATTGGGATACAACAGCATGAAGAGAGATTTGAGATCCTGGAACAATCTCAAGATTCAAGATTCAAAAGTGTTTATTTGTCATATGAACCAGGAAAATATTTGCTGTGGCTTCAAAGATTACATTAAATGCAACAACAACAACAATAAATTTATATGTTAAATGATCAGTTATTCTAAGTAAATTGGATCATGATCAGGCAGTATTAAAGAAGCATAGGCTGTGTTGTATTATGTATTCACCAAGACTTTTATGACAACATCTTTCAAACTTGCAGTGCAAGTTTACAATGAAAACAAATCGTCTTAGTCTTTCTCCTCATTCTTCCGGTCACCATTTAAACTGTCTTTTTAATGTAAATTGGCTAGCCAGAGGATTGGCCAATACTTTATGGTTTTAAGCAGGGGTTCCCAATCTTTTTCGTCCTGTTTATCCCTGGCAACTTTAATAGCACATAACAATGTTATTTCACTTATTTATGAACAACTAATGATGAACAGAACCAAACACAGTCAGTCAATGAGAAAAAATATGTACAGATCCAGAATCAACAAATTTATGGCCCTGTCCCACGGGCAGGCGGTTACTGCCGGTGAAGCGCGGTGTCGCCGGAAGCGGGGACCGTGCGGCTACCACGAGAGCGCCGCGCGTATGCCGCGGGAGCGCCGCACGGATGCCGAGTGATCTCCGTACGGCCGGTCCCACGAGCTTGCGGTAAGTTTAAAAAAAATTAAACCTTACCGGTAGCTGTTGCAGCGCGTATGCCGGGTGATCACCGCACGACCTGCCCCACGAGCGCGGCGTCGGGTGATGACGATATCGCGCAACGCAATGCGCCACGCGATGACGTCAATTCGGCTCGCGGTGCTAGCGGTGCTCACGGCCCACTGGCGGTGGCTGTGGCGGTGCTCGTGCCGCACTGGCGGTGGCTGTGGCAGTGCTCGTGCCGCACTGGCGGTGCTGTGGCGGTGCTCGTGCCGCACTGGCGGCGGCTGTGCGGTAGGACAAAATTTTTGAACGTTGTCGACTTTTTGTGAGCACCGTGCGGTGTTGGGACCAACACCGCACGGTCCCGGCGGCGTGCGTGGGACCGACCCCGCGGGCCAACTTCCTGCTTCACCGCCAGTAACCGCATACCCGTGAGACAGGCCTTTTACACTGTGGGTAAGTGAAATTTACTCCCTGGGGGTAAATTTACCCCAGGTTGTGAACCCTAGGTTTAAAGGAAAATCACTTTTGCTGAACACAATTTGGCTCTTTGACAGCATGATAGAGAGGGGTGATGAGGGTAGTGTGTTTGATATTATGTATGTGGAGTTCCAGAAATGTTTGATAAATTGGCTCCATATAAAAGTCGAGGAATGAAGTATCTTTTTGTTTTGCAGCCAATGCTCTTATGAGGGATTGAGTCCAATGAAAAGTAAAACTCGACCTAGCTTTGTGAATGTATTTTAATTCTATCTAGAATAGAAACTGAACAATTTCTTTTTCACTTTCCTGCAGCAGACATTCCTCAGAGACTCCCAGGTGACACTGATATTTTGAGGCACAATTTAATCATTAAAATTGGGTTGTGAGTGCCCTAAAGTCATTTTCCAGTTGACAAAGATCAGAGGAACCTCTCAACCAATCATTCTGAGCTGGATTAGTGTCGAGGGCTCCGAGATATGCTAAACCGCGTCATTCAGAGAGCCAGCAATGAACACCCTTAACCTTTCTAAATAAAATTGATAAGTGTGGTGCTATAGTTAGATGGAAAAAATGGTTTCATAGCACAACCTTTTTCTGCTAGGGTGCATTCATCAACAACTAATTTCTGATAGTTTTACTTTGACCATCAACTGGTTATGGAATTATCAACTGCTACGTATGATGTCAAACCTTTAACTAGTTGTAGGATCAAGTGGTTAAATAGTCCCTTTTTCTTGTACTTAATTATTTTCTGCTCCTGCTCTTATGTGTGTGCAAGTAATTGGCAATTAAGCTTCCACTAAAGTTTTGTTGCAGAGGCAGAAAAAAAAAGTTGGTTGAATTTAAAAAAAAAAGCTAAATATGCTATCTTTCTCAGGACTCTGACCAAGAGTTTGTGGATTAATGCTCTTATATCATAGTGGTCAATGTGGCAGAAGACTTGAGCAGACCAACCATCTCAAGCAAATCCAGTTAGTGTTAAATGTTAAGCTCATTAAAGGTTGGACATTTGTGCTGGGCCTGCTGTTTCTTTCCCTTTTTCGCACCCCCTTCAGCTGTGGGAAGTCAATTCTGCTTTCCTTTCATCATGGCACCTGTGAACATAAAATAAGTGAAGTTCTAGGCGTTCTGCTCATTATATGCATGAGGCATGCCCCAGTAAATTCAGTGAGAATGCCTTTAGCAGAGGTATTGATCTGATGATATCCAGAGTGATGCATTGTTCCATTTGGATGTATTGCTTTGATTTAAAATTTCCCATCAAATAAACTCCTACATCTTTTGTGGTCTAACTGACAAGAAAACTATTTGTATTTCCTCCAGAGTGAGCATAATGGTTTAAAATGTCAGTTATTAAGGAATTACAGCCATTTTCAATACGTTGGTAATTTGCCATTGCTTTTTCATTTCGTACCTCCCGAGATAGGTAGAATTTTAATGGCAAAGTCTTCATTCAAATTGTTCCATTTTCACATCCCTTCAGAACCTAATGTGAGCTCTCAGACAACACAGAGAAAAGCTATTCTCTTCAACCCATCAAACCATTGTAATGTCTACATCTGCCACTTTAATCTCACAGTTGGCACACATTGTTTAGCATTCCACTTTTTATCTCAACTGTGGAAGTACTTATTTAAATTTGTGACGTTTAGTTGCAATCTTACTCGCAGGAAGGCAGTGGCTCCAAATCCCACACCAGGAATTTTCTTCATAATCGTAGGATAATATTTCAGCCGCATCCTGAATAGGGAACACTGCTCAGAACAGGGAAGTACTGTCGTTTTGAGTAACAGTCTTTCTCCCCTCTTACAAAGGTTTAAAAGATCACATCGCATCTTTTGAAGAGCCACATTGCCGTACTCCATGCACTGGTCTTATTGCTAGGCAGAGAGGCAATCTAAGCAAATGAGTATTGAGTAATTATCAGTAGAGAAATGCAAATGCAAATGTTGGAAATGCATCGCAGATCAGGCAATATAAGAGAAAATTCTTGCCCACTCAATCCCACCAGATTAATTGCAGAAATGTTAGGAACTTTGGAAATGGAGTAAAACCTTCTTGAGAGGGCAGAAGGTAATGGAAGAGTGCGCAGTGTGGAAAAATAAACTGACCACTGGTTTAGCAAGCATCCTTTGCTTAAATAACTTCAGGGGATATAAACATACTCGGGGCAGGCAACATCTGTGGTGAGAGAATATAGAATAGTGCAGATCTGACCCTTTGGCCCACAATGTCTGTGCTGACCAAGACACTAATTTAAACTGCATATCTGCCTGCATGCGGTCTCTATCCCTCCATTCGCTGCCAGTTCATATGGCTTTCTGAATGCCTCTTAAATGTTGCTTTCGTATGCTTCCCCTGGCAGTGCTTTCCAGGCATTTACCACTGTATCAGAATTACTGTCACATAAATAATTTTTAGATTTTCACCCTTTCACCTTAAACCTATGCTCTCTAGTATTTAAAATGTACACACTGTGAAAAGGACTCTTATCTACCTATGCCTCTCATGATTTCATGTACTTCTATCAGACACTGCCTTCAACACTCTAGAGAAAACAATTCAGGTTTGCCCAACCTCTCCTTATAGTGAATGGCCTCTAATCCAGGCAGCATCCTGATGAGTCTTTTCTGCACCCTCTCCAGTCTTCACATCCTTCCTGTAATGGGGCACACAAAGCTCCAAATATGGCCTAATCAATGTTGCAATATGACTTCCTGATTTTTATACTCAATAATCCGACCGATTAAGGCAAGCATTATATATGCAGAAGCAGACCAAAGGTTTAGTTTAGTTTCAAGATACAGCATGGAATCAGGCCCTTTGGCCCAACAGGTTGAAACCGACCATCGATCATCCATTCACACTAATTCTACGTTATTTCACTTTCTCATCCACTCCATTCACACTACGGGCAATAACAGAAACTAATTAATTTTCAAACCCATACATCCTTTAGGTTGTGGGAAGAAGCCGGAGTACCCAGACTAAATCCATGCAGGCACAGGGAGAACGTGCAAACTCCACACAGACAGCAGTAGATGTCCAGATTGAACCAGCGTCTCTGACACTGAGGCGCGGCTACGTCACTGTGTCACCCTTTGACTCATCGGGTTGACGCCGACTATTGATCACTAGTTCTATGTTAGCCCACTTTCACCACTCCCTACACATTAGGAGCCATTTTACAGAGGCCAATTAACCGACAAACCCGCACATCTTCGGGATGTGGGAGGAATCCAGAGCATCTGGAGGAAACCCATGTGGTCACAGCGAGAACATACAGACTCTACACACTCAGCACCTGAGGTCAGGATCAAAACAGGTCTCTGGCTCTGTGAGGCAGCAGAGCCACTGTGTCACCCACATTAGTTCAGTATTTTAGAGTTCATTTGGTAATTTAGAGTGTTGTTAATTGTTATGAATTGAAAGGGAGATGAATGCCAGATTCAGTGGTGGATTTTCGAGAGGAATTGGATAAATAACACAGGGATGTTGAGAAAGAGCAGGAGAGTGCAACACATTTAAGAAGCACTTACACAAATCAGAAAGTACACGATGGGCTGGTTGTCCTGTCCCAGTGATGTAACTTTCTGGGATTGAAGCTCGGCCAAGCCCAAGTGTAAAATATGTTGGGACCGATACATCAGTCCTTGCTAACACTGGTTCTGGTTTTCAGTTGAGCCGTCGCTTTGTGATTTGATTGCGTGGTTCTGGGCCATTGCATCGGGATGGGAATGGTCGCTTGTCTGTCTCTTTCAGCAGAGCTCATGAGGGAAAAATCTTACGTGTTCAGCCCTCAGCCAACCTTTCCAAAGGACAAAGCATGAAACGAAGAGGGAAAATATACCCCCTGTTCCAAACCAAATCATTTCATTATCATCAAATTGGTTGAGTTTTGGACTGACTGCGACCCATCACTGACAAATATGGCTAGTGTGAACCACTGCTTCAAGTCAGCTAGTATAAAACCTGATAAACTGTTCAAAGCATTAGTGGCTAATTAGTTTCTAATTAACCAGGGCTGTACTGAAACCAAAGACAATGTCTTATTAATCACTCTAGCTCAGAATTTCCTCTGTGTCATTCATACTGTTGCCGTGGCACACTTTTAATTGCTGTATCCAACATAGCGTCTTAATAAAGAACCAGCAGAGTATTTATAGCGCCCTATCTGGCCATTTGGCACAGCAGTCCTGCGCTGGAAAATAGCACACAAATATAGTGCAACTGGATACCCAGACAAATGAGATAATTTGAAGCAAGTAATGTAACAGGTTTACTGAGCTTGCCTTTATTTAGCATCTTTCCTATCCTCCGTCTTCTTCAAAGCTACCTTATCTGCCAGGTGAAGTTGTTCTGAAGTTAGTGCCCACAGTCGTGTGGAAGACATGGAACCAATTTACTGTTGGAAATTTCCTGGCAGTTTTCATCCACAAATCCATTGTTGCAAAATGACTCCGTGCAATCTTCTGAAGCTTTCCAATTGCACCGCGCAGACATGACCCAGATGTGGCAGAAGAGAAATCGCTCACTCCGAGTTCCAGCCACTTCTTCAGGGATTTGAAATTAATTAAAATGGGATAGGAAGGGGAGAGCAAGTCACCCAATCATCCCTGCAGCCGGAAGAATGGTTAATTGGCCCCTGTAAAAATACAATTGCCCCTAATTCCGTGTTGGGAGCGGATGAGAAAGTGGGATAACATAGAACTAGTGTGAAGGAATGATCAATGGTTGACGTGGACCTAGTGGGACAAAGGGCCTTTAAAGATACAGCATGAAAACAAGCCATTTGGCCCACCGAGTCCATGCTGACCATCAATCACCCAATTATTCTTATTCATGTTTCCCACTTTCTCATCTACTCTCTACACACTAGGGACAATTTTACAAACCCACAAGTCTTTTGGATGTGTGGAAACCAGAGCACTCAGAGTAAACCTATGCAGTCAAGAGAGAATGTTCAAACTGCTCACTGACAGCACAGAGGTCAGGATCGAGCCCAGATCTTTAGCTGTGTGAGGCAGCAGCTCTACCAGCTGTGCCACTGTAAAGGCATGTTGCGATGCTGTATATCTAAACTCTACAAAAAGGCACACAATAGCAATGATATTATGAATTTATATATTTTTTGGTGTTGAAGAAGGGATAAATATTGCCAAGATAGTGGAACCGCCAACTTCTTATTCAGTTGTCCAGTTGAATTCTTCATGTCAAGGGATTAATATTTCACCAGAAAGAATGAACATTCAATACTGCAGTTCACCCAGGATAACATTAAACCATTAACTGTGGTTCCGCTCAAATCCCAGAAGTGGCATCGAATCGATGATATTTCAACTCCGAGGTAAAAGAGCTAAGGTAAAAGTGTCCATGGGCATAAAATATGGCATTTTACTATTCAGGGTAGAACAACAGGTTGGCATTGAGTCTTTCCAACACTCGTGCCCAATCATATTGTTGGATCGGACTGTCTAGTCACTTATCTCATTGCCATTCTTCAGACCTTGACAGGTGCAAATTGGTTGCAACGCTACAAGAGTACATCTTAATCGCAAAGTGCCCTGGGATGTTAGAAAGCTTTGGAAAGATGCAATATAAATGCAAGACTTCCCAATGCAAGACTTCCCAATTTTCACACAGAGAGTTGTGAGTCTGTGGAATTCCCTGCCTCAGAGGGCGCTGGAGACCGGTTCTCTGGATGCTTTCAAGAGAGAGCTTGATAGGGCTCGTAAATATTGCGGAGTCAGGGGATATGGGGAGAAGGCAGGAACGGGGTAATGATTGTGGATGATCACGAATGGCCTACTCCTGCACCTATTGTCTATTGTCATTGAAACGTATAGGGCCCAACTGGCTGGATGTAAGGAGGATACGTTCCCTAGCTGAAGAGTCTAGAATCAGTCATAATTTCAGAATAACGAGTAGACAGTTTAGGATGTGAGGAGGAGAAACTACTTCAATTTTTGGAATTCCCCACCTCAGACATTATAAAAGCTCAGTCATTTAGTTCATTCTGGATATTAAGGGAACCATGGGTTATAAGGATACTGCAGGAACTTGGTGCTGAGGTAAGGGATCAGTCAGGATCTTGATTAATGGCAAAGCTGATTTGAGGGGCTGAGTGCGTTACACCTGCTCCTCATTATATAAAATCATCCACCATGGATAGAGGTTCCATTGGCTCATTGGGTCACACTAGTTGTCATGTAGTACTCTTCACTACTCCCTATCTTTATTGGACTTTATCCTGTATCTGTACACAGCTCGATTGTAATCATGTATAATCATATCGCTGACTGGATAGCAAGCAACAAAAAACGTTTCACTGTACCTCAGTGGATGTGACTATAATACACTAAACTACAATAAATGACACTGAACTAAACTAAACTGTACAATCCATAAGTCTTTGGGATGTGGGAGGAATACAAAGCACCCGGAGGCAAGCTGGAAACAAGGGTCAGGTACAAGCTCCATACAAACGGTACGAGGTCAGGAATGAACCCAAGTCTCTGGCGCTGTGAGGTAGCGGCTCCACTGGCTGCACCACAGTGTCACCCCAGGATGGTACTAGGCTGCCTTATTCCTCACAGCCAGCATTAACATGTAGATGGCCAGGTCACAATTAATGTTAATCCACCTTGTACATCCTGTCAGGTCCATGGCTTCTCGGTAGCCAGAGCTCTGTGTTAATCTACTGAACTCTCCCGATGTTTGTGTGTTGTCAAACTCAGTAACTCAGCTGAGATCATTTTTATGAAGTCATTCTACTGTGTTGGTGTGATTCACACTGTGGTGGCTGCACACTTTTTAAACCATGCCAGCAACTTTAGGGAACTGCTCTTATGTAACCACGCTGATCTGGGCAGTCACTGATTAGTTCTGGGAAGAGATAAATCCCCCGCAGCAGAAATGACAAGAGACTGGGTGAGTGGAAAACACAAACGTTAAGCTCATTCCCCTTTGCTGGTGCTAAATAAAAGCAGCAAATGGGTTACCCTGTCTCTGAAATTCAAGTTCTTCCACTACAGGCTGTCCCCATGTAACAAACAGATTACTGTACATTTTTGTAAATGATTTTGTCCATAAGTTAGAAAATACACTAAAATCACTCAGTGGTAACCGTACCTCCACAGTATTGTGATGAATGGTGACAAAGCAAGGACAATTAATAGAAGTAGAGGTGGAGGAAACTATCCATAGGTATGCCATCCATAGTTATAAGTGTATGAATGTACATCAAAATTACATTTATTAATAAGATGGGAGCTCACTCGTAGGTAGGGAGTGTGAGTCAGGCATTTGTAGCCTGGGGCAGCCTGTACTTTGTAGTATTCAGGTGCTTTGGAGCGGGAGTGAGTTTCGAGGCATTTTTTATGCAGCGAGTTCCTGAGATCTGAAAGGGCAGAGGAGGCAGAGCCCATGATAACACTCCAAAGGGAATTGGATAAGAAGAAGTTTGAAAGCCTGCAGGCCAAGAAAAAAGGAGATTGTTTCCAACAGGTCAGCGCAGGCACCATGAGGTAAATGCATGCAACCTTAATGTATTATTCTGCAATAAAAAGCGGGTGAGTGTGCTTTGTCTTTCAGGATCAGAACGAGTACAATTCCTCAATGGTGAAGAGCCTGACAAACACAGCTCGGATTGAGGGCCTCCGGCCTGGAGTGGTGTACGTGGTGCAGGTGCGAGCCCGGACAGTTGCCGGCTTCGGGAGATACAGCGGCAAAATGTGTTTCCAAACACTGACAGATGGTAAGCCTGGCAAGCGGGATGCTGCCAAGGGAAGTTGATCGCGGTGTTTGCAAAGCTCTTAATTAACTGGGAGATGTAATCTTCCCCCAATGACCGTGGCCATCTTCTGGCAGGCAGGGAGACCGGAGAAGGAAGGAGAAAGGAATAAAAAAGGGTCTTCCAGTTCATTGATTATCTGATGTTTTCCACCTGTGACTCTGTCTTTACTGCTGCCTCTGAGATTCCTGGCCTGGCTCCATTATGAGTTCCTGGCAGTGTGAGCGGATCATGCCAGGAACATGCCCATAGGAGAGAGGACTGGCACTGCCACTCCAGCACCAGCACCTGTGTTGAAATGGTGCCAAAGGTGATCAATCTCTCATGTTGGGTTCTCTGTTTGGGATCTGGTTACATCTAGTTTGTTGCAACCTCTGGCTCTTCAGCTTTCATTACAGCTGTTAAAAAAAAATGTTCATCTGAAATATTTAAAAAAAGCAAAGCTATTGTATTCAAGTGAAAAGCCTGGAAAATAGATTGGAGGAAATCCACTTGTTTGTTTATTTTATGTGCATTAGGGAACATTTTCCAGTATTTTAGCACATTTTCCAGTGAAATATGAATCATCACTAGACATGGGTGAGGTGCAGGAAGAGTGGAGGGTGGCTAATGTTGTGTGTATGTTGAAAAACGGCTGCAAGGAAAAGCCTGGGAACTATAGACCAGTGAGCCTAACATTTGTGGTAGGTAAGTTACTGGAACGTATTCTGAATGATTTGGATAGGCAGGGTCTGTTAAGGGATAGTCAGCATGGTTTTGTATATTGCAGTTCATTCATTACGAACCTGAGTTTTTTTGAAGAAGTAACCTAAAAGATTGAAGAGGGTAAAGTCATTGTCTATATGGACTTTAGCAAGGCATTTGACAAGGTTCTGCATCATTGGCTGCTCTGGAAGTTTAGATCGCATGGGATTCACGGAGAGCTAGCCGACTGGAAAAAGAATTGACTTCATGGAAGGAAGCAGCAGGGTGATGGTGCAAGGTTGTTTTTCAGACTGGAGGCCAGTGACTCGTGGTGGGACTCGGGGATCGGTGCTGAGCCCATTGCTCTTTGTGGTTTATATCACCAATTTGGATGAGAATGTCAAAGTCGTGATTTGTGAGATTGCAGATGACACGAAAGTGGATGGTCTTGTGGATAGCGAAGATGGATTTTAAAAATTATAGCGCGATCTTGATCAGTTGAGCAAGTGGGCTGAGGAACTATTAATGAGGTTTAATGCAGATGTGCGAGGTGTTGTATTTTGGGAAGTGAAACAGGGCAGGACCTTCACAGTGAATGGCAGGGCCCTGGGGAGTGTGGTGGAGCAGGGGGATCTAGGAGTGCAGGTGCATAGTTCCTTGAAAGTGGCATCACTAGTGGTCAAAAAGGCCTTCAGTACATTGACCTTCATCAGTCAGGGTATTGAGTATCAAAAATAGGATGTTATGTTACAGTTGGACAAGACATTGGTGAGGCCACATTTAGAGTATTCTGTTCAGTTTTGGTCACCATGCTATAGGAAGGATGTTGTTAAGCTGGAAAGAATGCAAAGAAGAGTTACAAATATATTGCCAGGACTTGAGAGCATGAGCTAAAGGGAAAGGTTAGGCAGGCAAGGATTTTATTCCTTGAAGCGCAGGAGGATGAGGGGTGATCTTATAGTGCTGTATGAGATAATGAGGGGAATAGTTAGGATAAATGCACAGTTATTTACCCAGAGTAGGGGAATCAAACACCTGAGGACATAGGTTTAAGGTTAGAGGAGAAATATTTGATGGGACCTGAGGGGCAGCTATTTCACACAGAGGGTTGTGGGTATATGGAATGAGCTACCATTCCATGGGGTTGGGGCAGGTATTATAGCACCATTTAAAAGCCATTTGGACAGGTACTTGGATCGGAAAAGTTTAGAGGAATTTGGGCAGGTGGGACTAGTTTAGATGGGGTAACTTTGTCAGCATGGCAAGTTGGGCCAAAGGGCCTGTTTCCATGCTGGATAAGTCCATGACTCTCAGTACCTCCCATGTAAATATTGGACCTGGTACTTTCAGGCACAGTTCCCCCCTCCAGTACCAATGTCATCAATGTGCACAGAGCATATTATACTAGTATTTACCTGATATCATATCCGAATCATATCTGAAGGTTGCGATTTACAGCCTGTGAAATAGAATCGCAGTTCAGCAATGAATATGTTACGCTGACAGCAGTAAAACCTACCTGATTTAATATCAAGATATCATTGCAACGTGTTGAATATCGTTCCCATGATATATATTTCTATTAAAAGTTTTACACGACTTCTTTACTTTTCCATGAATTCCTTTGGAAATAAACCCCAATGTTTGGTTTACTTTTATCACAACTTAAATAATTTGATTTTTGTTGCAGTTGGGTTGTGGTCCCAAATCGCATCCCCCCCCCCCCCCCCCCCCCCCCACTCCCACTAAGATTCTTGTTTTCCATGTGTTTCATTTCTTGGGCGGACCTTTGAGTTTAAGGATGACGTTCGCCTTGCTCTGGTATTGGGTTCTAAGATGGCCTGGGTTAATGACCTCAAAAGGGAATAGTGAGCCGTGCAGACACAAAGGGCAGCACAGTGGCACAGTGGTAGAGATGCTGCCTTACAGAGTCAGAGACTCGGGTTTGATCCTGACTACGGGTGCTGTCTGTACAGAGTTTGTACGTTCTCCCCATGATCGCCTGGGTTTTCCCCTGGTGCTCTGGTTTCCTCCCACGCTCCTTGTAGGTTAATTGGCTTGTAGGTTGTAACCTTGTAGGTTAATTGGCTTCGGAAACAAAACATGTCCCTAGTGTGTAGAATAGTATTAGTGTATGGGGGTCGCTGATCAGCATGGACTCATTAGGCCGCAGGGCCTGTTTCCACTCTGTATCTCTGAGAAAAAAAACATCCTTATACCACTTTCTCTGTTCTCCTGGAAATCTCTTAGAGGAGAGTGTTTGTTTAGGGATTCTGCTGACAGGCAGGCGCACAATGTGGCCCACCAACAGGAGGTTGTTGAGTAATGTTGCGGGAGGTTGACCAAGGAGGAGACTCTCATGTTGGTTTGCCCATTCCGAATCTGGGGGATCTTGGAGGGGCAGTGTCTCGCCTGCTTCAAATAGCCGAGGTCTCAGAAGGAGTTGGATGGAGATGAGGGATGAAAATTTGCAGGAATCATGGAGAAAGAGCCACGGAAATGGACTGGGACTGCCCTTGCATGGGGTTAAATGTTTACTGCTGTGTCGTAACAATTCTCTGAATGTAAGTAAGTGACAGCCCTCGTTTTAAAAATATGCTCCTCACTGGCTCAGTGGTGCAGTGGAGAGCTGCTGACTTACAGCGCCAGATACAGAGATACCATATAACCATATAACCTTATAACCTTTACAGCACGGAAACAGGCCATCTCGGCCCTTCAAGTCCGTGCCGAACATTTTTTTTTTTTTTTTATTTTTTTTATTTTTTATTTTTTAAATAAATACTTCCCCTAGTCCCATCTACCTGCACTCAGACCATAACCCTCCATTCCTTTCCGTCCATATACCCATCCAATCTATTTTTAAAGGATAAATCGAACCAGCCTCCACCACTTCCACTGGAAGCTCATTCCACACAGCTACCACTCTCTGAGTAAAGAAGTTCCCCTAATGTTACCCCTAAACTTCTGTCCCTTAATTCTCAAGTCATGTCCCCTTGTTTGAATCTTCCCTACTCTCAATGGAAAAAGCTTATCCACGTCAATATCCACGATACATAGCCAATGGGTGCAGGAGTAGGCCATTCGGCCCTTCGAGCCAGCACCGCCATTCAATGTGATCATGGCTGATCATCCACAATCAGTACCCTGTTCCTGCCTTCTCCCCATATCCCTTATTTTGCCTAGCCCTAAGTGCTCTATCTAAGCAGAGAATTCCACAAATTCACAACTGACTGGGTGAAAAAGGTTTTAAATGGCCTACCCCTTATTCTTAAACTGTGGCCCCTGGTTCTGGACTCCCCAAAATCGGGAACATGTTTCTTGCATCTAGCTTGTCCAATCCTTTAATAATTTTATATGTTTCTATAAGAGTCCCTCTCTCTTCTAAATTCAAGTGAATACAAGCCCGGTTGCTCATTCTTTCATCATATGACAGTCCTGCTATCCCGCGAATTAACCTTGTGAACCTACCTGCACTCCCTCAATAGCAAGAATGTCCTTCCTGAAATTAGACCAGAGACCCGGGTTCGACCCCGACTACGGTTGCTGTCTGTACGGAGTTTGTACGTTCTCCCCATGACCGCGTGGGTTTTCTCCGAGATCTTCGGTTTCCACCCACACTCCAAAGACGTACAGGTTTGTAGGTTAATTGGCTTGATATAAGTGTGTAAATTGTCCCTAGTGTGTGTAGGATAGTGTTAATGTGCGGGGATTTCTGATCGGTGCAGACTCGATGGGCCTAAGGGCCTGTTACCGTGCTGCACCTCAAAACTAAACTAAAACTAAACTGGCCTGAGATTTAGAGGGTGAAATTTGGTTTTCCTGATGTATTGTGACCTGTGTAGAGGATATTTTGGCAACTCGCAGTACAGCCCTTCCATCTCCTGACTCTTGAGAATTGGGCCGGGAGTTTGACAATTGGTCGCCAGTGTTTCTACACATAGCTTTGCCTGCCATTTCCATTCCATTTGGCACATTCTCAGTGCTGGTAAAGATGCAGTGGCAAAGATCAATACAGCAGTGAACTCTCTCCCACAACTCCTCGCCTCCTCCCTGCTCACACACCTGCGATCTTTGAGAGCCGTGAGGTTTACTCGCTGATCACAACATGGATATCAGAGCTGTACATTAGCTGAAATGGATTTTCTTTCCGTGCAGCTGAACAGATTAATGTTATGCTGGACAGTTTTCCCATTTTGTCTGCAGTGCAGTACGACAGGGGATTTATCATTTTGTGCAACACAAAATCTTATTATCGACGGAAAAATTCAGATTATTGGATGTCGGAGGAAGTGAAAAACGCAGAATTTTTCTTGCAGTAAAATAGAGTAAATATATTCATTGAAGGATGCCTGCAGCATATTAATAAATAAACAGGAGTGAGAATCATCAAACTGAGCTTGTGAGTCAAAAGATTGAAGGTCCATTCAGGTTTTACCAGGAGCAGATAAGTTACAGAATGTGAGGGGAAAATAACAATTCAATGGTTGTAAAGCAGGGCAAGTCCAAGCTGGTAACATGCAGAGGAAGATGGCTCTCCCATTGACCTGAATACAAGGTGATGCCTATGAACCAACCCATAAAAACTCAACACCATGCCCACAAAGTGGATGATGAGAACTTAAGAGCTGGGAGAGAGAGTAGGTCATCGATCCTTCAAGCTCTCTCTGCCATTAATCAAAACCGTTGCTGATCTTTAATCAGCACCATTTTCTTGCAACATCGTCCACATCATTTTTATCAAGAAATCTATCAACCTGTGCTTTGAATGAACGCAGCAACTGAGCCTCTGTAGCCTTCCCAGGTGTATATCCCAAAGTCCCCCAGCCTAGGAGTGAACAAATTTCTCTTAAACAGCCCACCTCTTGGTCTCAGACTGTGCCACTAGTCCCAGACTCCTCAGTCAGTAGATGCACCAATTCTAAATATTAACTGTGAAACCTTGTATACTTCAATGAGATATCTTCTCAGTCTTCGAAACTCTTGGAGAATATCGGCTGAGTTGACTCAATCTCTCCATTATGGTGAACCTTCACTACACTGCCTCTGTGACAAACGAAGACAAGGAAATGCTCTTGATTACACCTATGGAAGACACAGAAGTTGAAGGCCTGGATATCCAAGCTGAAGACCAGTTTCTTCCACACTGCTTTTTGACTTGAACAAATCACGTTTTTCACACATTAATCCTGATTCTCTCTCCACATATGCTGCCAAACCTGCAGAGCATTCCCTGCATTTCCCGTTTTTTCATTGTGCTCTTTCTCACATGCAGAGTTCATTCAGTTAGAGCCCCGGCATAGTTTGTGACATCCAACCTTTCCATTCAACCAGCATATGGCTCTTCCTGATCCGTGACCCTGATCTGACCATAATTCCAAACATTTGGAATGCAATTCTGACTGATCTCCTTTTAAAGAAAGCATGGTTCCCAGAATCAATTTTTTTTCTAGACCATCTTCAACAAACTAGAAGCAAGAGCTTTGCAATTTAGAAGGCAGAAATGAAATACAGTGTGGGATGAGTTAGGCTAACTCGATTACAAGGCAATTTAAGCAGAAGCCTAGAAGCAAAGGCAGTGAAAGGCAGGAAATACACTTATTGAAGATGCCGCGGGTTTGAGTGTGATGCTGTCAGAGTGCATTTGACATGCATTCTATATTAACATAAACTAGGACAAAGTGGTGCTGATGCATTTGAATCGGAGCCTCCAGTCTTAACTTATTTTGATCGCCTCACTTATCACTGCATCGGTTGGCAGTGAACTTTCTCACCATGTTCCAATACTCTTCCTTGCAGATGACTACAAGTCTGACCTGAGGGAACAGTTGCCGTTGATAGCAGGCTCAGCAGCTGCGGGAGTGGTCTTCATTGTCTCGCTGGTGGCCGTCTCCATCATCTGCAGCAGGTTGTTATAAACGTGAATCGCCCAACACTCAGAAACAGAGCTGTATTATTTTTATTGACGGTACTGAAAGTTAGGAATAAGATGTCTTATGTCTGGAGACAGCACTGGTCAAAAAAATTATTATGCCACTGTGCAACACCCAAAATAAAGCGAAGAGAATGTGTGGTGGATGATTAATAAGGACAACATCCAATAGTCCAGAAAATCTTCCTGTCTACAACAATATGTGTCACATTATCAGAGTTTTAATTGAAAACACTGCAGAGATGCTCAAAGATAATTTCAAATATTTCACGCATTTGTCTAAATAATCACATCATTTACTTCTCTTGTGTCTCTTCAGACAACATAGCTGTTCTAACCACGAGGGTTCACTCCTGTGTTTTTGTTGCAGGAAACGTGCTTACGGTAAAGAGGCTGTGTACAGCGACAAACTTCAACATTACAGCACTGGGCGAGGTGAGTGAACCCCAGAGAAAACATCAACGACACAGTTCAAATCTTACCACTTCCTTTAGGAATGTGGGAAAAACAACTGGGAGCAGAAAGCTGGCCTCAGTTGCAGTGACCACAACGCAGCCGGATTGTCTGCTGGCAGAATCCTTCCTCGTTGAAGCTACATGTACCTGTCTTAATCCTACACAGAAGAATCTTAACTGATTTCAAATGTGATGACACAGTGGTGCAGCTGGTAGAGCCAATATCTCACAGCTCCAGGAATCCAGAACCAATCCTATGTTATTTGTGTGGAGTTTTAACGTATAGCTGTGACCATATGGGTTCTTCTGAATGTTTAGTTTTGTTTATTTTTGAGATACAACATGGAGAATGGTCTAGTTTCCTTCCACATCCCAAAGTCATGCAGGTGGGTAGGTTAAGTTGATTAAATCACCTCAAAGATTGGTAGAATTTGGGAGATGATCATATGGAGAGAATAAAATGGATGAGGTTAGGATTAGTGTGAAAATGGGTTGTTGATGATCAATGTGCTGAAGGATCTGTTCCTCAGATGTATCACTCCATGAATCTATGAACTATAACAACGTATTTCTAAAGCAGCTTTAATGCAGTAAATATTCCATTGTGGCTCATATCACTGCCATGCAGGTGGGTAGGTTAAGTTGATTAAATCACCTCAAAGATTGGTAGAATTTGGGAGATGATCATATGGAGAGAATAAAATGGATGAGGTTAGGATTAGTGTGAAAATGGGTTGTGATGATCAATAGGAAATTACCAAAGGAAATTACAAGACTTGCCAGTGCCCACTAACGGTGTCACGGCTTATGTCAGGATAGCAGGGTGGATCTTGACATCTCACTTTTGGGACAGTTTTGTGGGGATGTTTCTAGGATGCCGGCTATGTAGTCCAGGTGGGTGTACAAAGTTGTAGAGATGCAGAAAGGTTAAGTGAATGAGCAGAGAATGTGAGTGTAAAATCACAAACCGTGGACTGAAAGAAGATAAATAGGAGTGTTTTGTGAACAGTGAGGATTGAAGCACTATGTGGAGTACACAAATTATTAAAGACGCAGCAGGATTCAAAAAGCTGCAGAAAGGCTAACGGAATAGTAAATTAGAGCTTGATAATTTAGGAGTAAAATCAGAAGGCATTTTTTTCCTGTCTAAAATTAGTGTTGATTGGTACTTCCAGCTCCTAAATGGCTGTAGATGTTGCTGTGACTGAAGCATTCAGGATTAAAATGCGAGAGTTTTGTTAGGTGAGTTAGCAATGGATGTGAAGCAGAGGTGGCTAACTGCAAACAATTAGCTGGCTCCAACTGCATGAAGTGCAATGGGAGAGATGGAGGGATGCATGACCAGGCCAGGATCCTCAGTTCCTCCTGCTACAGAGAGTCAGACATTCATAGAGCCACCATCTTGTATCCGGTTGAAATGGGGGGATTAAAATATTATAGTCGCCCTTGTTAGAATAATTAGGAAGATCATTTGATGGAGGATTACAGAAGTTGGGAGGTCATGTTGCGGTTGTATAAGACGTTAGTGAGGCCACATTTAGAGTATTGTGTTCAGTTCTGAGCACCGTGTTATAGGAAAGATGTTGTCAAACTGGAAAGGGTACAGAGAAGATTTAGGAGGATGTTGACAGGACTAGAAAGTCTGAGCTACAGGCAGAGGTTGAGTAGGCTGGGACTCTATTCCTTGGTGTGCAGGAGGATGAGGGGTGATCTTATAGAGGTGTATAAGATCATGACAGGAATAGATCAGGTAGATGCACAGAGTCTCTTGCTCAGAGCAGGTGAATCGAGGACCAATGGACATAGGGTGAAGGTGAAGGAGAAAAGATGTAATAGGAATCTGAGGGGCTACTTTTTCACAAAGTGTGGTGGATGTATGTAACAAGCTGCCAGAGGCGGTAGTTGAGGCAGGGACTATCCCCACAATTAAGAAGCACTTAGACAGGTACATAGATAGGACTGGTTTGGAGGGATATGGACCAAATGCTGGTAGGTGGGACAAGTGTAACTGGGACATGTTGGCCGGCATGGGCAAGTTGAAATGAAGTGCCTGTTTCCACACTGTCACTCTATGACTATGACTAACTAATTATGAAGGGATGTGGTAGTGGAGGGTCTAGAACAAAGGAACATAGATATAAACTTGAATGTTGAACCAAGAGAGGCACTGCACAGAGGATGGCATGACAATGGAATACACACACTCAACCAGTGCTTGATGCAATGGTCTTGTCACCATTTAGAAACACATTATGTGGGTGTTTGAACTGAAGGGAAATGAGGGATCTGTGGTGGCAAAGTGTGACACTAGTTGACTGCTGCCCCTGTGGGGTAAATGTTAATATGGGTAGGGTGGGGTAGGTTGCCTGTTTCTGTCAAAGATAGGCACAAAATGCTGCAGTTAGTCAGCTGATCAGGCAGCACTCTGGAGAAAATGAGTAGGTGACGTTCGGGTCGGGACCCTCATCTCCAGCCTGTGGCAGGAGCACAGTGATTGAGCACATGGGACAAGCAAAATTGTTTTGTTCATTGCTACAGGTAAAACAATCCATCGGAAAGCCAAAGGATTCTGACAGTTTCCTGGATAGAAGTGTGCCATTTCAGGAATTCCACCAGGCAACTCTTGTCCTGATTCACATATAAACCTGAGACACCTTTCCAAGTCTGACACACATGGGATAAGGTAATTCCCTGGGCACGGTTCCTTTACAGTAAGCATAGAACAACCATGAGAGAACAGCTCTGATCTAACTGAACTTTTGTTGCCCAAGGTCCCAACCCCCCGATCCAATCCAAAACTGAGATCCAGACTCTGCAATTTGGCCCTCAACCGAGGCCCCAACATCAGGCCGGGCCCCGATGCACAGAATCAACTGTCCACTTCCCTGATACAGGCCCCAATATCCTGTTCACTATCTCACTGAGGCACCAACTCCAATAAAACCTGCGATCCAGATTCCAACCTCTGAAAGACATCCAAGTACCAATTCGATTCCTGGTTTCTTGATCCAACTCACAGAACAAGATTGGCTCATGATCACCACCACAACTCCCAATCTGACCCCTGACCGAGGCTTAAGTCGCCACCTTATTGAAGCTGTGCCTCATATCGATACTTTCACTGTGCCTTTAATGTTCTGGACTTAGCTCATCACCCTCTGCAGCCTCTTGCATTCCTGGTATGTTGGAATTTCCACAACAGGCCATGACACAACCTGTCAGGACATCCTGAACACAGATTCAACTGAAGCCTCATTGTGACACCCCATTCCCATGTTAAGGCCCCATCCTGCATATCCAGGCATTGCCAGACTGCAGACCATACAGGCTTTGACCCCTGCCTCACTCTCTACGACCCCATCAACCCCATCACTCTCCAGGCCTTCTACACTCCTGCCCGTCTGTCCGCAGTGGTGCAGCCCATGGAGGAATGCATGCCGACAACTTCTTGGTCCTTGGTTGTGGGCGAATCTTACTGCAGGGGACCCAGGACCAAAACACCAGGTGGGTTGCTGCAGATCAACTCTGTAGTTCACCTCCTTGGTGCAGGTGAATTTCAGGCCGTGGAAATTTCCTGGGTTAATGCCCTGAAATGGGAATAATGAAACCTGTGCAGAAACAAAGAGTGGCACAGCGATAGAGGTGCTGTCTTAGCATGGCAGAGACCCAGGTCTTGGCTACAGGTGCCACCTGTACAGAGAGTTGGTAAGTTCTCCCTGTAACCGCGTGGGTTTACTCCGGGTGCTCCAGCTTCCACTCGTATTTCAAAGACGTGCAGGTTTGTAGGTTAATTGGCTTCTGTACATTGTCCCTAGTGTGTAGGATAGATCTAGTTTACAGATGATTGTTGGTTGGCGCGGACTTGGTGGGCTGAAGGACCTGCTTCCATACTGTATCTCTAAACTAAACTAAACTAAGCTAAGCAAAGATGTGGATGGCTAGTGATTGGTGAACTGTGAGCATGGAATAACACCAGGGTTAGACAACAGTTCCTTAAAGGATGTATGACTGCATGTTTAGTGCAGAGTAAATTCGGAGGAGTGTGTAACCAGCAGTAAATGGTAATGTGTCTGACAGCTTATATGGCACTGATGTATACACAGCACCCTGTTAATGGGAAGTTGTTAAGCTCCCAGATGATGCCAGCTGGCTAATCATACTCATCTGAAAATATATCGAAATAAACACTGTCACAGCTCAAGATTGAATATATTCCCGAGTAATCTCAGTTTACATGAAAGTGTCAGGAAATTCTGAAATATGGTGAGCCTTAATATAGACACTTAACGTGATGCGGTCCTTCCAAATTGCTGTATTATGAAGACAGGATGGCTGATTTGTGAGTCTTTTCCCCAGTAGCAGCACATTTTACATCCCTTTGCCGAGTGCTCACCTTAAGCACTTTGCTCTAATTGCATTAGTCATTGACAAAAACTGCTGGTCATTGCTTTTTCATTTTGATTCTGTTTCTCAAGGCCATTCAAGATAGCAAAGGCACAGAGTGTTATTAGATCACTCCCTCAAGCTTTCTGTGTATTGCAGGCTGTGTGGGTCCACTGAGGGAGTGGGTCAGAGCAGTGATTTGGGACCTCTGTGCTTTCTTCCTCTTTGTCTTGTAGTTGATCCATGATTTTCGTTTTTCCGGTTGTGGTGAGTGGTGTTATTCCCAGCAGAAGGTGAGATGAAGAGATTTTTCAACTGCTCACCTAAGTGAACTGGTAAAGGGACTGGGAGTAAGTACAGCCTTGTTTTTTTTTGGCATCAGGGAGAGAGGAAGGTGCTGGGAGATCAGGAAAGGGGGCAAGCCCAGAATATCAGAAGAGAGAATGGAAACAGGTTATAGGTACAGAAGGCAACAAAAGGGGATAGCATTGGGATATATGAAGATGGGTGCAATAGGATAGTGAGAGAGCATAGCACCGGGATATCAGGAGAGGGCAGTATTGGGATATCAGGAAAGGGGGTAGCATCGGGAAATAGGAAGAGAGGGCAGCAATGGGACATTAGGAAAGGAAATTGCATTGGGAATCAGGGAAGTGTGAGGACTGGTATATTTGGAGAGAGGGCAGTATTGGGATATCAGGAAAGGGCAGTATTGGGATATCAGGAAAGGGACTACAGTAGAAAATGAAATTACATGTATAAATAGGGGGAGGATAGTAAGAGAGATGAGGTAAATATTTTTTGGCCGAGTTGCTACTGGGAGCTGGAGCACATAGTGTTATATATTTTTTTGTTTTAAAGATACAGTGTGGGAACAGGCCCTTTGGCTCACCGAGTCCATGCTGACTTTCGAGCACCCATTCACTAGTTCTATGTTATCCCACTTTCGAATCCTACACATCAGGAGTGATTTACAGAAGCAAATTAACCTACAAACTTGCACGTCTTTATGAGGGTGAAAACCAGAGCACATGGAGAAAACCCACGTGGTCACGGAGAGAACGTACAAACTCCACGCAGATTGTACCCATGCCTGTGGTTCTGTGCCAATGTGATGATTTTGCCATTGAATGCTGAGAGTAGTTTGTTGGATTTCCTGTTCGAGATGGTGGTGAGGATAAGAAAATAACTTTGTTTGAAGGTGCAACATTGTTACGGGACTTAATAAGCTTGCTGTGCAGTGAACATGCCATTCCTCAGCCCATGCTTGAATGTCGTCAAGGTCTTGGTAGGGACCGATACATCTTCTGAGGAGTTAGGACCTGAATTGAACGTAATCATAAACGAAGATTCCCATTTCAGAGCTTATAATGGAAGGAGCATTATTGATGCCACAGTTGAAGGTGATTGGGCCCAGGGCACTGCGTGAGGGGCAGGAAGAGACCAGCCTGGAACATGACAAGCCAGAGTGAGGGAACCACTGGAATGGCTGGAATTGGAGGGAGGGAAGTTCTCGGGTGTGAAAAGGAATGTAAGGCTATAGGAAGGGTATATGAAATGCTGGCATACATGAAGGAAGGAACAGAGAGGTGGGGAAAACAGAGAGTGCAGCACAGTCATATCAGGAGACAGATTGAATGGGGATAACAGCAAGGGAGCTGGTTTGAGAAGGCAAGGAATAATTATTGGAATATCAGGGTTAATAACAAGTGATCTGTTTTGGAATATTTAGGACATCAGGAAATGAACGGTAGGTACTAAGATATGAAGGGTTAAGCTGTAAGAATATCAGAGATTTTTAGAAATATGTTATCCCAAGCAACTGCAGAGTACATTGTACTGGAATACTGAAGATTAGTTTGGATTTAATATCATAGAAAAGAGTGTGTTGGATTTTTAAAGCTGTTTGTAAGGGAACTGTATTGGGATATCGGAGGATTGGCTTTGTTGAATGTTGAATTCACTGCCTTGGGGTACAGTTGGAGTTTTCTCAGCCGGGATGCTGTTGTATTTTAATGGAATGACGTCCTTCTAGCTGACAGAGGTTCATATGCATCTCTTCTAGCTTTATCCACTGCATCTAGTGAGATGTGGCCTTCTGTACATTGGCAAGACCAAGCATAGACTCGGTGACCATTTTGTGCTCGTTCCACCAAGGCTAACTGGATCTCTCGGTTGCTAACCATTTTAACTTCCCATTCCCATCCTGCCCTCTCTGTCCTCAGTCTTGTCCATTGACAGAGTGAGACCACATACAAACTGGAGGAACAGCATCTCGTAGTCCATTTGGGTAGCGTAAGCCCAATGGTATGAACATTGAATCTCTAATTTTAGGTCATTGTAAAATCCCCTTTCCTTCTTTCCCCAATCCCCCACAACTAGATTTTATCAGCGAGAGAGAGCTTGTGATTGATATCATTTGAACTGCACTTAACATTCCATGAGTGTCTTATAGCAAACTTTCATATGGGGTAACCTTATCCTACCAAAGATCTCTGCTTAAACTTTGGCACTGTGAAATCAGATGTAAAGTACAGTATGTCAAAGAGTTTTAACATTAGAGAATAGATTTATGTGCAATCAATACTCCTATTACTGCATAACAGTCACAATATTATATCAGCCGTCATCTTGGGGATGCTTTATAATGCACAAAAAAGATTGTGTTACCGATGTGGGTTCTGGATCAGTTTTCAGACCCTAAATACTAACTGGTGGATTGGGCACGACCAACGTAATAGATGATTTAATGCCATTCCCCTTGCCCCTACTCCCGTGCAGCTTGTAAATTGGACTGGGTACAACTCTGAACAACTAAGCATTGTGTCCCTAGAAATTCTGATTTGTGGTGGTGGACACACTATGGGAAGGATAAGTTGTTAACCTTATTCAATTTTGTTTTAATAACAATGCAATTAAAGGGATTTGAGAACTTTAGACACCCAAAGCAGAGGAATATAAAACTTGAGGTCGTAGGTTTAGCGTGAAGGGATAGAGAGGATCTGAGGAAGAACCTCTTCACCCAGAGGATGGTTAGAATGCTCTGCCTGAGAGGTGGTGGTGGCAGGAGCTCGCATCGTGTTTAGAAGTATTTAGGCAACCTCTTGATTCACCAAGTATGAGAGATAAATGGGATTAGTGTACAGAGGTCTACCTGATGGTCAGCATTTGCCTGGTTGGGTGAGGGGCTAGTTTCTCTACTGTGTGAATCAATGACCCTAACTGATTTCACATAAACAGGATTTGAGAATTTGTCGCAAATCTAGCAAAGAATCTGGCAAATGAACCAAAGGAAAATAAATGTTTTACACAACAAGTTATGAGACGCGTTAAGAGAATGGCAGATACCATTTTAATAGGCAGCGCAGCTGGTAGAGCCACTGCCCACAGCTCCAGAGAGCTGGGTTCGATCCTGTCCTCGGGTGTAGTCCATGTGGAGTCTGCACATTCTCCCTGTGATTGTGTGGGTTTCCCCTGGGTGCTCCAGTTTTCTTTCATGTCCCAAACTTGTGCAGGTTGGTAGTTTAATTGGCAACAGTAAATTATCCACAGAATGTAGGTGAGTGTTAGAATCCTGAGTTGTTGAAAGGTATGAGAGAATAAAATCAGGATCATGAGAGGAGTAGGTTAAGTAAATGGCTGATGATTGTGTTAATACAATGGGCCACAGGGCCTGTTTCCATGCTGTATCTAATTCTATTCAAAGGTTCTTTATTAGTCACATACACCAATTGGTGTAGTGAAATGTGGATTGCCATTGCAGCACATAAAAAAGAATACAACATAACAATAATAAAGAAATTTAAACATAAAAAACATTCCCCCACAATGGTTCCCACTGTGAGGGAAGGCACAAAGTCCAATCCCCATCCCCATGTCCACCCATAGTCGGGCCTATTGAGGCCTCCGCAGTCGCCTTTACGGAGGCCCGATGTTCCAGGCCGTTCTCGCTGGATGATGGCTTCGGGAGAATCCTCACAGCGGCATGGGAAACCTGGAACGGCCGCTTCCTTACCGGAGACCGCGGCTTCCGAAGCCAACAGGCCGCGCTGGATGGAGCTCCACCACTGGTGATCTTGGCGAGAGATCCCAGGCTCCTGATGTAAAGTTCAGCGCCGCCGCCCGCGGCTGGCCGCTCCACAGACCCGCAGCTCCGCGATGTTTTTATCGGCGGTCCCGGTGGTTCCAGCGCGGCGACCCGGGCAAGGCATCGCCCGCTGAGCAATGGCACTCCAGCGCTGTGCTGCCGCCGAAGCCGAGGTTCTGGCCGGTCCCCTCAGGAAACGCAGCTCCAGGCCCGCTGGTAGGCCGCAAGGACGGGTCGAAGGTGCTGCTCGGATGAAAGCCGCCTCTCCGACCAGGTAGGGACCCTGAAAAGCAGTTTCCCCCTTCCCCCCCCACCCCCCACATAAAAAAGACTACAGCTCCAAAAATAAAACACTCAACTCACTAAAAAATAAAAAAAAGAGGTGAAAAAACAGGCAGCTGCAGGCTGGGCAGCCATACCCATACAGAGGACGGCACCCCCTTTTTCAGAGGAGAATTGGGTCCATGTGAAAGGAGAATCCTTGCAGGGCCATGGGTGCTGTTGCACAGATGCTTCTAGCAGCCAGCAAAAACTTAGTGGGTTTAGTGATCCCAATTCAAGATGGTGCTCACCCTCTGTCATGGACATGATGCGGATGCAAGCACTTCGAGACATTATTGAGAGGTAGACACAAAATGCTGGAGTAACTCAGCGGGACAGGCAGCATCTCTGGAGAGAAGGAATGGGTGACGTTTCAGGTCGAGACCCTTCTTCAGACTGAGTACAGTCAGAGGTAGTACAGAAGAGGAGCAGGCCATTCAGCCCCTCAGGTCTGTTCCACCATTCACTACCACTTGTGCCTAAGTTCCATTCACAGCACCTTCATCCATTCCCCATGATAACACTCACAAAAAATGCCACTAAAGTCGATTGATTGATTGAAAGATACAGCATGGAAACCGGCCCTTCGGCCTACCAAGTCCATGCAGACTATCAATTACCTGTTCACACTAGTTCTATGGTATTCCACTTTTGCATCCATTCCCTACACTTTAGGGGCAATATACAGAAACCAATTAAACAAACCCGCATGTTTTGGGGATTCCGGAGGAAACCAGATCACCTGGAGGAAACTCTCATGGTCACAGGGAGAATGCACAAACTCCATACAGACAGCATCCGAGATCAAGACCGAACCCCAATGTCTGGCACTATGAGGCAGCATCTCTATCAGCTGCACCACATATACTCCATTAACCTAACATTCTTTTGTTTTGGAATAGTTCAAATTTTTTGCCAGTTTTTGTTTAAAATGTGTGTTTGAACATTTTTTTCACGGGAAAATCTGTTATATATGGACCAACCTTATTTCCTTGGAGAAAGCCGGATTATTAAACCACAGCTGACCTTCTGGTGAAGGTATCTTGATGTATTTACAAATCGGGGTGGTGTGTGACTTGGAGGGTAACTCGTTGGTCACCAAACTGTACCTCCATTCTGCTGGTGGAGTTTGCGGGTTCCCTCAAGGTTAAAGGACTGATTACACCCAGAATAATTTTAAATCCATTTTGCTTCCAAGCACTCCCTCATGGCAGAGGTGTGCACTGGTTTACCAATCTACAATATTCAGCCATCCTGGGCCTTTCAATCAAGTACATTTCTTGATATCAGGCAGGATGCTCATTATCTGGGGGGTCAATGTTCACCCCCCAGTCTCATTCACACTTACCAGATGTGCACAGCTGGATGAAGTCTCACAAAGACGGACTTGTGCGGAGGTGGGCTGTGGGAAGAAGAGTGACTTTCACAGACATCCCTTAGAGATGGGGTCTCACCACCACCCTGCTTGCCATTCAGTTTGCTCTCCAGCATGAAATGTGACTTCCATAAGTGGAGCTAGTTAAGAAAAGAATATAATAGCTGCAATTAATATTTCATGAACCATTCATACATTTGAACACGAATTTTGATCAGAATAATTAAGATTCACTCCAGATACTTGACCTCTTGGTCACTGGGACCTGATGGTGTTGTAATGAGGTGAGAAGAAAGGCCAATGTATGCTGATGGACCTGACAGATGAGCAATATGCTGAGAGAAAGTGGAGCGGTAAACTTGATAGATTAATTTTAAATTCTCTTCACGCAATCAGATCCACCATCTTGCAACTGATTACCTCTCTGTTGTACTTACTTCAAGTTGTTGAATTCCTCCAGCCAACCTATATGGCAGGGACAAGATATTTGTGCATTGAAAACTGAAGCAATCTTATAAACCAGGGGTTTCCCTCAATCGGGGGGGGGGGGGGGGGGGATGGGATATGCAAAAGCCATCTCTTAACCACAATCTTTCGTACATAAAAATCAAAGTGTGATTTTTATGTTCCGTAGAGTATCAGTGTTCTATATTCATTACAAGCACCACAATTAGAGAGGAGGATCTTGGCAGCTTTGCAACCTGTCAGCTGATTTAATTGATACCTACTGTCTGCTCTCCATAGGTTCTCCTGGGATGAAGATCTACATTGATCCATTCACTTACGAGGACCCAAATGAGGCAGTACGAGAGTTTGCCAAGGAGATTGATGTCTCGTGTGTGAAAATTGAAGAAGTAATTGGAGCAGGTACGTCTTGTGGAGTTTGAAATGTTGTGCGCATTGACTTTTCTTCTCACTTGTGGGACATATCTTGACTGGTTTTGTGGTGGTGTTGTAATTGAAGTGTTTTTGGTTTGTAAATTGTCTTTCTGATTTCCCTTCTGTTTACTTACCTTTGCTCTTGTGCACCCACATCTCCTTCCTTCCCCCACCCAGGAGAATTCGGGGAAGTGTATAAGGGCCGCCTCAAGCTGTCAGCAAAGCGGGAAATGTATGCAGCGATTAAAACCCTGAAGGCCGCCTACTCTGAGAAGCAGCGGCGGGATTTTCTGAGCGAGGCTAGCATCATGGGGCAGTTTGACCATCCAAACATTATCCGCTTGGAAGGAGTGGTCACCAAAAGCCGACCGGTGATGATCATCACCGAGTTTATGGAGAACGGAGCACTCGATTCCTTCCTAAGGGTAATTATTAACGCAGCTTTTTACTGGAGTACCTCTGGTCAAATAATTCCCAACTAGGGCAGCGGTAGAGTTGCTACATTACAGCGCCAGAGACCCAGGGTCAATCCTGACAACGGGTGTTGTCTGTACGGAGTTTGTATGTTCTTCCCATGACCTGCTTAGGTTTTCTCCGGGAGGTCCGGTTTCTTCCCAAACTCCAAAGATGTGCAGGTTTGCAGGCTTATTGGCTTGGTAAAATTGTAAATTGTCCCTAGTGTGTGCAGGATAGTGTTAGTGTGCGGGGATCGCTGGTCGGCTCAGACTCATGGGCCATAGGGCCTGCTTCCGCGCTGTATCTCTAAACTACACTAAACAAAACGTCTTCCTGGTTTCTTGTAGAGTCGGGGAGAGTGATACACCCCAGAAACAAGGCTTTCGGCCTAATGTGTCTATGCTGATCCTCGACTACTCACTTTATATTATCCCCATTTCTATCTTTCACACATTCCCACCATATTTCACCATTCACATACACACTGTCAATTCATTATGGTGAATTAAACTACTAACCCACACATCTTTGGGACCTGGGAGGAAGCTAGAGTGCCTGGAGGAACCCCACACAGTGCAACCTCCACACATTTATCACCAGCGGTGAGGTTTGACCTTGTGTCTGTACGAGGGTAATGGTCTCCTTTCCAATCGTCATACAGTATACTCACCCCTTTCCTCCCTGCCAGGAGATTCCCCTGTCCAAACCCCACTGTCCCTTTAGTCATCCTGTCTTCGCCCCATTTATTTTCTCCCTCCCTCTCCCCATCTTTTTCTAAACCACCTCTGCCTTCTCCAGTCTGCTGCCCTCTCCCACATCTTCTCCCAGATTTTCTTCACCTCCTCCTTTTCTCCTCCTCTCCTTCTCCAGTCCTCCTTCAGGGTTATCTGCGCACATCTTTTCCTCCACCCACCCCAATTAGGCCCTCTGCAGCTCTTTTCCTTCTGGCCCGTTCACAAGGACCAGGGGATCTCTGTACAGTCAGTCAGTATGCCTATGTTTAGACAGTGAAAATGATGTCAGAAATATTAGGTCTGCCCCTGAAGGCCAAGAGCTTGCTGTGTAAGGCTGTGTTTCACAGCAAGTCCTTCTGGACAGCAGGTTTATACTCAGAAAAAAAAAAGAATAGGCTTTGGTTTAATATTTATAGTCTTTTGCTGGACCAGAGAGTGGGACGAGCTGTAATCAGTGACCCAGTTTCCAGTCCATTATTGCAGTTGTACTAGTGTCATCCTGCTCAAACCAGTGCTTTCATATTCCACAATGCTCCGTGCAAAGCAATAACTGTGCCACTATGTTTCAGACTGCTCAGGCTGTGATGTAAGGTAAATGTTCAAACATATTTTAAAGGATGATGAATTTTAGGGAAATTTCACGAGGCAGTTGTAGTTAAAATCACAGTAGAGAGGGGCGATGTTTTGGCAGGATGGATGCGGAAAGGATGTTTCTACTTCTGGTAGAATCTAGAACATGGGGTTACCGTTTAAGAAAAAAGCCCCTGTCCCACTGTACGAGGTAATTCAAGAGTTCTCCCGAGATTTCCCCTGATTCGATCTCGGAGAATGTCCGTAGTGGGTCCATAGGAGTTCGTGGATGTCTCGTAGCGGCTCGTAATGCTAACTGTCTGTACTCGGGACATCCGGTAGCTCGTGACGTTTTTTCATCCCTGCAAAAAATGTCCACGAGTTAAAAAAATACTCGTGATGAAAAAAATAATTACTTTTTATACCTACCGTTAGCATTACGAGCCGCCACGAGACATCCATGAACTCCTACGGACCCGCTACGGACATTCTCCGAGTTCGAATCAGGGGAAAACTTGGGAGAACTCGTGAATTACCTCATACAGTGGGACAGGGGCTTTAGGGGTCTCCATATTTAACACAGAAGTGACGTTTTTTTTCTCTCTCTGAGGCTGTGAGAATCTGAACTCAGAGTCATAGAGTCTTACAGTGTGGTAACAGGCCCTTAAGCCCAACTTGTCCACGCTGACCAGAATGCCCCATCTACACTAGTCCCACCTGCCCCCATTCGGCCCTTATCCCTCTAAACCTATCCTATCCATGTACCTGTCTAAATGCTTCCTAAACGTTGCAATAGCATCTGCACCAAGTACCCTCTACCCTCTGTGTAAAAAAAGTCGCCCATCAGGTTCCCATAAAAATATATTTCCCTCACCTTAAACCCATGTTGTCTGGTTCTTGATTCCCCTGCTCTGATCAAAACACTCTGTATGTTTACCTAATCTATTTGTTTCATGATTTTGTATACTCTATAATCACTCATCATTCTCTTGCGTTCCAAGGAATAAAGTCCTAGTCTGCTCAACCTCTCCTTATAGCTGAGGCCCTCGAGTCCTGGCAACATCCTCATAAATCTTCTCTGCACCCATTCCAGCTTAACAACATCTTTGAATGATTTTAAGGCAGAGGTAGATATAGCCCTGATAAGCAAATAGTGCAAAGTGATTGAGGTTACCATCAAATCAACCATGATTATATCAAATAGTGGGTGGAGCAAGCTTGAGGGGCTGAGTGGCTTACTCCTGCTCCTAAAATATTTTTATAAAATCTAAAATGGAACAGTGCCGGCTTGAGAGCTCACAGCAAGAGTTTGTGGTTTGAGTTATGGCAGAGACTGCTTCAATGTGACTTTTGTTTTACAACTGTGACAAGTCAGCAACTTGCAGTCAGTAAGCTGACAAGTTATTTAAGATTCAAGTAATAGATTCTGAAGCTAGTATTGGGTTGAAGTATTTGCATGCGATTTAATAGAAGATAATAAATTATTTTAAAAGTATGTTGGTAAAATTAACTTGCTCTGCAGCATCAACTCACACGGAACAGAAGGCTTCCAACACTGTATAAAGATGCACCGTATACACTGTATAAAGATGCGCCATCTTTAACTTCCATGGTCCATGATTTACGCATGAGAACCTTGGCCTCTGTTAATCACTCTCTTGTGATTCCACTTTGAAATATCCATAGCCTATAAAATCATATCGAATGTTCGGCTCATTGAAGTTAACCTGACCTTCAAGCACTCATTTATACTAATCTTATATTTATTCTCTCCACATACCCATTAATTTATACATGGTTTAATGTATATCCATTATATGAACAATTTGGATAACAACATAGGAGGCATTAAGTTTGCAGATAATACTATAATTGGTGATATAACTAGTATGCAGTGGAAAATGTTAGCTAAGATCGCAACAGGATCTTGATCAACTGGGTCAATGGGCCGAGGAATGGCAGATGGAATTTAATTCAAATAAAGGCGAACTATTGCATTTTGATAGACAGGGCAGAACAGAGAGGCATAGATGTGCAAGAGCATTATTCATTGAATGTGGCAACACAGATAGACATGGTAGTGAAGAAGGCATGTTGTACACTTGGCTTTATTGACCAGGGTAATGAATAGAGGAGTTGAGATGTCATGTTACAGTTGTACAATTAAGTCACATTTGGAGCACCTTGTATAGTTCTGGTCGCCCTGCTGTAAGAATGATATTAAACTAGAAAGGGTACAAAATTGATTTTAGTTTAGTTTGGAGATACAGTGTAGAAACATGTCCTTTGGCCCACCGAGACCACACCAACCATCGATCACCCGCTCATACTAGATCTGTGTCATTGCACTTTTCTGCTCTACACACAAGGAGCAATTTACAGAGGCCAGTTAACCTGCAAACCCACACGTGTTTGTGACGTGGGAGGAAACCAGAACCCCCGGTGGAAATCCAAGTGGTCACAGTGAGAACATGCAAAGTCCACACAGACAGCACCCAAGGTCAGGATCAAACCCGGATCTCTGGCGCTGTGAGGCAACAATTCTACCAGCTGCGCCACTGTGCAAGGATGTATCCAGGACTGGAGGGTTTGAGTTGAAAGGAGAGGTTGGTGCGGTTAGGACATTTTTCCCTGGAGTGTGGGAGGATGAGGGGTAACCTTAGAGAGAGCTGTAGATAAGGTGAATAGCCACAACCTTTTCCCCAGGGAGAGGAGTCTAAAACTAAAGGGTGTCAGTTTAAGGTGAGAGGAAAGATTGGAAAGGGACTTGAGGGCCAGCATTTTCACACAGGTTGATGGGTCCATGGAGTAAGCTGCAAGAGGAGCTGGTAGAGGTGAGTATAGTTATGATATTTAAAAGATACACAGATGCATGGATAGGAAGGGTTTGAAGGGATATGAGCCATGGGGAAGTGGGACTGGATAGTTGAGTAGTTTGGTTGGCATAAACGGCTGTTTCTGTGCTGTGTAGCTCGATGACTCTACTCTGTGAATCTCCTCGCATTCTTTCACTAGCTGCACAGCAGGGCAATTTATTGTGCCCAATTGGATGAGAATGTAGACGGCATGATTAATAACTTTGCAGATGACACTAAAGTCGCAGGAATCATGGATGGTTATCAGAAATTGCGGCAGGATCTTGATCAGTTGGGCAAGTGGCCTGAGGAATGGTTACTGAAGTTTAATGTGTGATAAGTGTGAGGTGTTGTGTTTCGGGATGTCAAACCAGATCAGGACCTTTACAGGCAGGGCCCTGCAGAGTGTTGCGGAGCAGAGGGACTTGGGTGTGCAGGTACGTTGTTCCTTGAAAGTGGTGTCGCAGCTAGATAGGATGGTCAAAAAGGCATTTGGTATATTGGCCTTCGTCAGTCAGTGAGTATAGAAGTTGGGATGTTATGTTACAGTTATACCAGACAATGTTGAATAAGTTTATGAATACGTTTATTGGCCAAGTATTCACATACAAGGAATTTGCCTTGGTGCTCCGTCCGCAAGTGACAACATGACATACAGTGACAGTTAGGAATGACAGATAAAATGTTAAACATTAATAATAAAACACTTTTTAAACGTGAATTAAATTAAATACTTGAGCAAAAAGAGGCTACAGATGTTTGGTTGTTGAGTAGAGCTACTACTCATGGGAAAAAAAGCTGTTTTTATGTCTGGCTGTGGCAGCTTTGACAGTCGGGAGTCGCTTTCCAGAGGGAAGTGATTCAAAGAGTTTGTGGCCAAGGTCAGAAATGATCTTACCCGCTCGCTTCCTGGCCCTTGCAGTGTACAGTTCGTCAATGGAGGGAAGGTTGCAACCAATAGCCTTCTCAGCTGATCGGACGATTCGCTGCAGCCTCCAGATGTCGTGCTTGGTGGCTGAGCCACACCAGACCATGATGGAGAAGGCAAGGACAGACTCTACGATGGCTGTATAGAATTGGACCATCATTGCCTGTGGCTGATTGTGCTTCCTCAGCTGCCGCAAGAAGTACATCCTCTGAGGCCAGATTTGTATTCAGATTTGGTCACCCTGCTATAGGATGGATGCTGTTAAGCTGGAAAGAAAATATACGAGGATGTTGCCAGGACTTGAGGGCCTAAGATAATAGGAGAGGTTGGGTAGGCTAGGACTTTATTCCTTGGAGCGCAGGAGAATGAAGATGATCTTATAGAGGTGTATAAGATCATGAGGGGAATATACAAGGTAAATGCACAGTCTTTTACCCAGAGTAGGGGAATCAAGAACCAGGGGACATAGGTTTAAGGTGAGAGGGGACAAATTCACTTATAGTTTATTGTCACATGTTCCTGGGTACAAAAATGATCTTTGTTTTGGATACAACCCAATAAAATCATACAGCAGACATCACCGATGCAGTACACAAGTGTCGGCAGGTTTTGGCGCCAACAAAGTTACAAAGGTTCACCGAACATTCCTATCAGCTGCCTGCTGTCACATGTGGCAGTCGCCCCCTCACTCTGTCGGGTCCCTCTTCCTTCTCTGTGACCCCCTCGCCGGGTCCCCCTTCCTTCTCAGTCGGCTCCCCTCTCCCCACCTGGACCTCCTTCATTATTGGCGGCCCTCCTCGCTCACCTGCAGCCCTCCTTGCTCTCTGGCAGCTCTCCGATGGCCCTCCTTAGTTGGGACCTTCCACACCTTCGTTAACGGGCGCTAACCCAGCCTCTCAATTACTTTTTCTTTCAATTGGGTTGCCTGTCACATATCAGCCAATACAAAAATCAGTCAGATTTGGGCATTTAAGTGACTAATTATATACACATTTAAGTACAGAATCTCACACTGTTTTTTACACACGTTCTTTTCCTCTACCATACAAAAGAGCAAATTGAATTGCTTCGTTATTTGCTCATGTAACCAGCTGAGCAACCAAACTGTAATTGTGCCAATGTATGGTTGTTCTGGGAATTAAACACCACATAATTACAAAACTCATCAAACTAGACTATAGACAATAATAACTGGAATATGGGGATTGGGGAGAATGCGGTTGATTTGGAGTTAGATATTGTATGCTACTCTTGTGAGGTGTGAGGTGAGTGGGTGTTATGCTTTGGGGTGTGCGTGGCGTGTGGGTTTGTGGTGTGGAGTGTACATATTGTGAGGTGGGGTGTACATGTGGGGTGTACATGTTGTGGGGTGTACATGTTGTGGGGTGTACATGTTGTGGGGTGTACATGTTGTGGCATGTGCATGTGTGGTGTACATGTTGTGGGGTGTACATGTTGTGGCATTTGCATGTGTGGTGTACATGTTGTGGGGTGTACATGTTGTGGCATGTGCATGTGTGGTGTACATGTTGTGGGGTGTAAATGTTGTGGCATGTGCATGTGGGGTGTACATGTTGCAGGGTGTACATGTTGTGGGGTGTACATGTTGTGGGGTGTACATGTTGTGGGGTGTACATGTTGTGGGGTGTACATGTTGTGGCATGTGCATGTGGGGTGTACATGTTGCAGGGTGTACATGTTGTGGGGTGTGAGTTGTGTGATGCACAGGCCGGGTGGACTCGGGTTGGTGTGAGGGGGGAGGTGAAAGCTGGGCTTGGTCTGCCTCCTCCCCTCCCATGGCAGTACAGAACACTCTCCATCTTGTTGACCTGTGCGCAGCCTCTAACGGATCTGTTCGCCTCCCGCAGCAAAACGACGGGCAGTTCACGGTGATCCAGCTGGTGGGGATGATGCGGGGCATTGCCGCAGGGATGAAGTACCTGTCGGAGATGAATTACGTGCACCGGGACCTGGCTGCACGCAACATCCTGGTCAACAGCAACCTGGTGTGCAAAGTGTCGGACTTCGGCCTGTCTCGCTACCTCCAGGATGACACCTCGGATCCCACCTACACCAGCTCTCTGGTCAGTCAAACTCTCACTTTATCCACACTGGGGGCACAGCCGGGACAGCGTGTTGAGAGTGGGGGTTGGGGCGATGGAGGGGGGACAGGGCGGGTGGGTGTTGCTAGTGGTGTTTGGGCTGGGGAAAATGGTGGTGAGTAGTGGTGGGACTGACGGAAGTGGGGGTGTGGGCTGGGGTCACTGGTGGAGGGGGGTTTGCTAGGATTGGGGCAGTTGTGCAGGGGAAGGCTGCTTGGGGGTGTGGTGTCATCGGAGAGGGGTGCTGGGGAGTATTTGGGGAACTGTGGTGGCGTGCAGTGGTGCTTTGTGGTGAAGAGGAAAGGTTGTGTTGTGAGGGGAGGGATGTGTTGATATGAAGAGATATTGAGGCGCGTTGGAGTATGTTGGGTAGGAAGGAACTGCAGATGCTGGTTTACACCGAAGATAGACACAAAATGCTGCAGTAACTCAGTGGGACAGGCAGCATCTCCGGAGAGCAGGAAATGGTGACGTTTCGGGTCCAGACCCTTCTTCAGACCAGTATGTTGTGTTGGGGAGCTATTGTTGTATTAAGGTGATGTAAATTAATGGTAGCAGGTACACGCCATTCAGCTCCTCACACCTGTCCACTGCCAAAATGGCTGATCTCGTATCTCAGCTCCATTTTCTCCTTCCCTTTGTTCCCTTCATGCCGCAAATTCTCTCCACCTCTGTCTTCAGCAATCAATCCTCCACGGCACTCTTGAGCAGAGAATTCCAAAGTTTCACTAACTTTCTGACTGCTGCCAAAACAAAATAAATCCCAACAGGACAGGTTCTCATCACAGACCCTGTACATTAAAAAAAAGATCAATCTATTGACCTGTGGTAGGCAGCCTGAGCGCTCACACACACATGCACAACACCATGTCAGCAGTGTTCTGCTATCTGTATTTGACAGGCTGTGGGATGATACAAACGGAATGCCTCTATCGGGTATGAAGTAATGTCAGTAAGCAGCCAAGCGAGTCGATGACAGCCAGTGTATAATATGAAAGGCTTGCTTCGCCTAGTTTATACATACCAATGTCAGTGGGTGACAGTGATGCAGGTGTTGCTGTCTAAGGGAGAGCACACCACTACCATTCAGCTGTTTCCCCTCTCTTCCATTCACTTCAAGCAGAAGAAGCTGACACTTGACCACGTTTAACAATTAATTAAGTACTGAAATGGAAAAGCAATTACTTCCAAGGCACATCAGGCTGTCTGGATGTAGGGTGGGGGTTGGGTGGGTGCTTTAGTTAGTACAGCAGTAATCTGTACATATTAGTAACAAATAGATAGCACGGTCATGGGTGTTCCCTGCGATATGGAAGTCATAACAACATTGAATCATAGAATTGTAGCCCAGCAGAAGGCTATTCAACTCATTGTGACCATGGTGGGCAAAGGAGAAATGATTTAATTAATTTTCACAACCCTGTAACTTGTTGGTCTTTTTTATATGTGTTGAAGCAATCTCCCTTCACCATCCTTTTGGGAATTGAATTCCAGGCCTGACCCATTCTCTGGATGAAATAAATTTATCTCTTGTTATTCTACTACCAAACAATTTACGTCATGGAATCAATAAGTCGTACAGCACAGGAACAGGTCTTTCAGTGAACATGCAGAGCTACCAAGTAGTACGGATTTTCCGTATTTTGTACGGAAATGCGATAAGAATACGGATGTACGGATTTGCTTTGTAAAATATGGATTTTTTAAAAATCGGCCCGACTTCCTGTTTCATCTTGCTGCTTAAAAAATGCAAGGATATAAAAAGTCGGACTGCAACTCTAAAAATTATAGCAGATTAAATCTATTAGTATTTTAAATTTCAAGATCTGGATGATTCTTTTTGTAGGCTTTGATCTGCCTGTCCCGCTACAGGTTTAAACAGTGCTGTCAGTTTAGCGCGTGGGAATTTAAACAAACAGCGCTATGGGTTCTAATTATAGGGCGACCAGCTGGAGCGCTATTGCCTTTACACATAGTGCTATGGGCTTTACACATAGCGCTATGGCCACTGCGCTATGGGTCACAGACTGTTCGGGGAGGGAGAAGGAGAGGGGGAGTGAGAGGGAGGGAATAAGAGAGGGAGGGAGAAAAAAGGAAGGAAAGAGGGAGGGAGAGGGAGGGAAAGAGGAAGGAGGGAGAGAGAGCGAGGGAGGGAAAGGGAGGCTTCCAAAATGGCTTCTACATCATCATCTGGTGCTAAAAGCAGGAAGCAGCCGTTCAAACAGAAGTATACAAAGAGATGGCAATGAATGCACTGTCAAGTAAGGTGCATAGAAGACATGCCAATTGCTAGCAAAGTTATGCATTCTTGTACTCTTACATGGGTATGACCGCACATTTAAAAAAAATGTCAGCAAATTTCAGCAAAATGGCACCGGGTAAAAATACTGATTTCCTCAGCAAGATACTGATTTTCAGGTACTAGAATACTGAAATGCTCTGACAAAACTTGGCAGCTCTGAACATGTCCATGCCAACCTTTCACTTACTTACGCTGGTCACATTTGGTTCAAGGCTTTTTAAACCTACAGATCCAGAGATATTGTTTAAGAAGGAACTGCAGATGCTGGAAAAATAGAAGGTAGATAAAAATGCTGGAGAAATTCAGCGGGTGAGGCAGCATCGATGGGGTGAAGGAATAGGCAACATTTCGGGTCAAGACCCTTCTCTCGATCCTGAGATAGTGTTCTCTTTGCCTAGGAGTAAGTTCTTCCAGAATACTCTGTCTGGACTTCTAATTGTAGATGGCTCTATTAAATTTCCCCTTAGTTTCCTTTGCAAACAAACCCAGACACGTTAGACTCTCCTCATGAGTATAATTTTCTAACATTGGCAACATCCTTATTAATCCCTCTGTGCCCTGCGTGGCTGTTACATTATTCCTATGACCAGAACTGTTAGTAGTACCGTAAGCCCAACTAGTGTGGTATGTTGTTCCAACATGAGCTCACTTCTGTACCTTGACCAAAATAGTATTGGTATTGGTTTAGGTTTATTATTGTAACATGTACCAAGATACAGTAAAAAAAAGTAGCGTGTGTGGTATCCATTCAAATCCTACTATACGTGTGTACAATCAACCCATACACCAGTACAACAGCAGATGCTGGTTTAAATCAAAGGTAGACACAAAATGCTGGAGTAACTCAGCGGGTCAGGCAGCATGAAGAAGGATCTCGACCCGAAACATCACCCATTCCTTCTTTCCAGAGATGCTGCCTGTCCCGCTGAGTTACTCCAGCATTTTGTGTCCACTAGTACAACAGGTCGCACAAAGAAAATAATACCAGACTGCAGAAAATAGTGCTGGAGTGTTACAGCGACAAACTACAGGTAACATAAAAGTGCATGGGTTGTAATGAGGTCGGTTGGGGATTCAGGACCACACCCTTGGTTCTTAAATCATAGGAGCAGAAGTAGGCCATTCAGCCCATCGAGTCTACTCCGCCGTTCAATCATGGCTGATCTATATTTCCCTCTCAGCCCTATTCTACTGTCTTCTTCCCATAAACCTTGACACCCCTGCCAATCAAGTATCTATCAAACTCCACAATTAAAAAACCGCAGACATGGCCCCCACAGCAGTCTGTGTCAATGTATTCCACGGATTCACCACACTGACTAAAGAAATTCCTCCTCATCTCTGCTATATAGGTATGTCCTTTTATTCCGAGGCTGTGCCCTCTGGTCCTGTACTCTCCCACGACTGGAAAAAACCCTCTCCACAGCCACTCTATCCAGGCTTATTACTATTTGGCAAGTTTCAATGAGGTCCCCCCTTATCCTTCTAAACTCTAGAAAGTACAGGCCCAGTGCCTTCAAACGCTCGTCACACAATAACCTAATCATCCCCGGGATCATTCTCTTAAACCTCCTCTGTACTATCTCCAATGCCAGCACATCCTTCCTCAGAAATATGGCGCCGAAAGTGCTCACAATACCCCAAATGAGGTCTGACCAGTGCCTTATAAAGCCTCAGTATTACATGCTAGTGACTAGTGGTGTGTCATGTGACTAGTGGTGTGCCTCAGGGTTCGGTGCTGGGCCCATTACAGTTTGTCATCTACATCATTGATTTGGATGAGAACATACCGGGCAAGATTAGCAAGTTTGCTGTTGATACAAAAGTTATATGGTTTTGCAGATAGTGAAGATGGTTATGGAAGATTGCAGCAGGATCTGGATCGATTGGCCAGGTGGGCAGAGGAATGGTTGATGGAATTTAATACAGAAAAGTGTGAGGTGTTGCATTTTGGTGACATGTAACAAGGGCAGGACCTCCACAGTGAATGGTAGGCCTCTGGTTAGTGTTGTAGAGCAGAGGGATCTAGGAGTACAGGTGCATGGTTCCTTGAAGGTTGAGTCACAGGTAGATAAGGTGTTCAAAAAGGTTTTTGGCACTTTGTCCTTCATCAGTCAGTATTGAGTATAGAACTTGGGAGGTCATGTTGCAGTTCTATAAGACATTGGTGAGACCGCATTTAGAATATTGTGTTTGGTTCTGGGCACCATATTATAGGAAAGATATTGTCAAGCTTGAAAGGATTCAGAAAAGATTTACAAGGATGTTGCCAGGACTAGAGGGTGTGAGCTATAAGGAGAGGTTGAGAAGGCTGGGTCTCTATTCTATGGAGCGCAGGAGGATGGGGGGAGATCTTATGGAGGTATACAAAATCATGAGAGGAATAGATCGGGTAGATGCACAGTCTTTTGCCCAGAGTAGGGGAATCGAGGACCAGAGGACATAGGTTCAAGGTGAAGGGAAATGATTTAATAGAAATCCGAGGGGTAACTTTTTTGTACATAGGGTGATGGGTGTATGGAACAAGCTGCCAGAGGAGGTAGTTGAGGCTGGGACTATCCCATCGTTTAAGAAACAGTTAGACAGGTTTGGAGGGTTATGGACCAAGCACAGGCAAGTGGGACTAGTGTAGCTGGGAGATTGTTGGCCGTGTGGGCTTTGGCGAAGGGCCTGTTTCCACACTGTATGACTCTATACCTTTCTATATATTCTAGTCCTATTGAAATAAATGTTAGCATTGCATTTGCGAAGTGTTATGAGTGTTAGGGCCATCTCATCGATTCCATGGTCCACTATCTCACTCTTCACTGTGTATTAAACTATTCTTTTTGTCTCTCTATTACTTCAAGCCTGGTTGAAACTTCTAATTCCAGTTTTTGGATACCAGTTGATTTCTACTTGCAGCCTTCAATATGTTTTTCTTTGTCAACCACACTGTCAGCTTTTATATCTTTGATATACCACAAAAAAAGGACCTTGCAGTGATTATTATCAATCCTCATAACCATTTGGTCATTTATTTTTCCTTTAATCATTGACCTTTGTTTTCTACCACTGAACAACTTATAGAGTTATGTAGCATGGAAAACGGCCTTTCGGCCGACCAACTCCTTGCCAACCATCTGCCATCCTGATCCCACTTTATTCTCCCCACATTTCCATTATCTCCCCACCCCAATACTGCCGCTCACTGCAGCCAAATGACCCATCAACTCACACATCTTTGAGAGGCAGGTGGAACTGAGAACACCCAGGAAATCCATGTGGTTACAGGGAGAACTTGCAAATTCCAACCTGCAGCAAGTTTTGATTTAACCTGCTGCATTCACTTGGATGTCATAAGCTTATACTTTTATAGTCAGTCAGCCCAGTAGATAAACTGCATCAAATGCACTACCCTCTTCAATATACTTCGTTACCTCTTCAAGAAATTCAATTTGGCCTTCCCTTCACAAATCTATGCTGACTACCTTTGATTAATCAATGTCTTTCTAAATAAAATTTACACTGTTCTTCAGAATTACCTTCTGACAAATTTCAGACTTTGCCAATATTAGACAGATCTCCAGTTTAAACTGCAGTCCCACTTTTGCACTTTCGCTTTTCCAGTGCAGTCAAAGTGGATTAAATCATACACAAGCAAACTTTGAAGTGCAATGGCTTTGTACCTTTTGTCCATGAACTTCCTGTAGCTCAGGATGAATTCCCAGGGAAAGGAAAATGCAGAATATGTGGAAAGTAATTTAGAGATGATTGGTATTTTTTTTTTAAACATGCTCCAACATGTATGTACCATTACATGTAAATCGAGATGCATTGATATTGTGAGAAAACCTAGATCAGAGGTTACTGTGGCACTTTCAGTTTGTTAATTACATTCTCTGTGAAATCAAAATAACTTTGGAAATTATGATTCGCAATGAAGCAATATTCATGTGTGGGCAACATGCTGTTTGAGACGCTTTGATCTGTGACTTCATTCACATTGATAGCTGCATGACAGTTCACAGTCCTTTCTGGTACCATTTCCATGTGTGTATTAGGAGCCAATTAGAAAATAGCTGGGAGAAATGTAACCCTGAGCATTTCAGCTCACTCATTGCCAATATCTCTGAAATTTTAGTGGTTGTCAGACTTTCTAGTGGAGCCAGTTATTCCTGGGATTTTTGAGGTGCCACCAGGCCGCCTATCAGGCCATGCCTGAATGTCATTGATGAAGCAACTGAGAATGGTTCGATCGGACACTGCCCCGCAGAACTCCTGCAGTGATGTCCTGGAACTGGGATGATTGTCTCCCATTGTGTGAGGTACGAATCCAGCGGCTGACCTGGTCATCTTGATGCTCAGTGTTTCTACTACTCCGTGATACCACAAATGGTTGTATGCGTCTTGATTTCAAGGGCGATCACTCCAGTCTCACCTCCAGAATGCAGATCCTGTGGTCCATATTTGGACTAAACACATGATGTCACTTAGAGTGGAATGATTCTGGCAAAGACAAAACTGGGCATTGATGAGCGGATGATTATTTGCTGTGTGATGACACTGTTGCTGACACCATCATCACTTTGCTGGTTGTTGAGAAGGGACTGATTGGACAGATGGATTTGACTTATTTTGTGTATAGGGTATGTCTGGGCAATTTTCCACCTTGGAGGATATGTGTCAGTGTTGTGGCTGTGCTGGAACAGATTGGTTGGAATTGCAGCTAATTCTGGAGCGCAGGTCTTCACTACTACAGCTGGGATATTGTCCTAACCTGTAGCCTTTGCTATATACAGTGCTACCAGCCCTTTGTTGGTATCATGTGGAGAGAATCAAATTAGCTGGCACCTGGCTTCTATGATGATGGGCATCTTGGGAGGAATCCCGATGCCTCATCCAATTCTGGCAGAACATGCTTGCAAATGCTTCATAGAGTCATGGAACACAGAAACAGGCCCTTTGGCCCAACTTGTCCATTTCAACCAAGATGCCACTTCTAAGCAAATCGCATTTGCCTGCATTTGGCCCATATCCCTCTCATAGAAACAAAGAAAATAGGCGCAGGAGTAGACCATTTGGCCCTTCAAGCCAGCACCGCCATTCAACATGATCATGGCTGATCATCCAAAATCAACCTTTCCCATCCATGTACCTGCCAAAATGACTTTTAAATGTTGTTATTATGCTGCCTCAGCCACTTCCACTTCCACTGGCAGCTGATTCCAATTCAGTCTTTAGCACTGACCTGCTATTGTTGAGGATGGGGATGTTCCCAAAAGCCTTCTCCATACAAAACTTGAAGTGGCAGGATTGCGAAGCTTTCAACCCATCCATTGATTGTGAGATCACTTAGCTGTTTCTTTGGCATGTTGTTATTGCAATTTAACTGACAATGCGTCCAAGTTTAATCTTAACCGGTTGACAGCTCATCATCTCAGGTATTCCATCTGTAGCCCCACCCTTCTGTCCTGCCACGTACAAATCAGCTGAACCATCACTTTAATCCCTTTTGTATTCCACTTCCTCAAGATAATGACCAATATTTCATAGGCCTGAAACTAAACAGAAATTGCTGGGGTTACTGAGCAGATTAGGCAGCATCTATGAAGAGCTCAAGAGTTCATGTTTCAGTTTGATGACCCTTTTTCAGAACTGATCCTTTAATTTCTGATTTTCATTTTGGAGAAAGTTTCACTCTTTTTGAGTCCATCTGCTTGAATTCCACTGATCTGTTATACAGATGCTGGCAAACTGCCTGAGATTCCACAGCACTTACTGTTGTTATTTAAGGTTACAGACCTGGTACATTCATCTGCATGCTTGAAACCCAACTAGATTTGATAAACTACTTAGATAAACAACTCAGTGCAGTTAAATATATGCAAGTCATCTTGTTTAATTATGTAACTTTTGTCCATTTATCTTTCATAAGTCTAGCCTATGTTAACTTATTGGTCATTGGGGAACTTGCTTTTCACACTCAATAAAAGAATGAATGGCCCAGAAAATGCAATAACTTTTTTATTTGCAATTTATTACTTTGTGATTTATGTAAAGAGCATGTGGTTCATCTGCACTGTCTGTATGTGTACATTCATTACATTGCCTATATATTTGGAATGGTTCAGTGTTCTTCCGTTCTACATTCTCGACGTGATGGAAACACCTGGGCTCTCATTTTCTGGCTTGCTCTTACAGTGGGAATAGAAGTATCTCAGCCATGGAATCTGTGTGCAAATCACATCCATAAAAGTCACTTCATGTATTTTTTTTATTGTTGTAGCGACCATTTTGTGTTGAAATTCTGCCCAAGGTGAAATTGGGCCAGGTACCTTGGGATATGATTCACAGCTGACACGTGCATGTGTGATGCTGATGTCAAGACATATGTCACCCACTCTGCCGTACTGATGGAAATGGGGCTGTTGTAGTTTCTGCCTCAAGGTCCTTCCCAACATTTGACTCATCATGGTTGATGTTGCAGTGAAGTATTTCTCTGTACAGATGAGACCAGGTTCCAACCTGCCTTCACTGGCAGAAATGTTCACAGAACCTTCCACAGGGGCGACATGGTGGCGTAGTGGTGAGTTGCAGCCTTACTGTGCCAGAAACCCGAGTTCAATCCAGTCTATATGCTGTCTGTATGCAGTTTGTATGTTGCAGACGAGTTGAACAGGTGCTTTGGATCTGTCTTCACTAAGGAAGACACAAACATTCTCCCAGATATACTAGTGGCCAGAGCACCTCGGATGACGGAGGAACTGAAGGAAATAGACATTAAGCAGGAAATGGTCTTGGGTAGACCGATGCGACTGATAAACCCCCAGGGTCTGATGGTCTGCATCCCAGGGTACTTAAGGGGGTGGCTCTAGAAATTGTGGATGCATTGGTGATCATTATCCAATGTTCTATAGATTCAGAATCAGTTCCTGTGGATTGGAGGGTAGCTAATGTTATCCCACTTTTTAAGAAAGGAGGGAGAGAGAAAACAGGGAATTATAGACCAGTTAGCCTGACGTCGGTGGTGGGAAGATGCTGGAGCCAGTTATAACAAATGAAATAGCAGCACATTTGGATAGCAGTAACAGGATCGGTCCGAAGGGGATTTACGAAGGGGGAATCATGCTTGACTGATCTTCTGGAATGTTTTGAGGATATGACTGGAAAAATGGACAAGGGAGAGTCAGTGGATGTACCTGGACTTTCAGAAAGCCTTTGATATGGTCCCACATAGGAGATTAGTGGGCAAAGTTAGAGCACATGGTATTGGGGGTAGGGTACTGACATGGATAGAAAATTGGTTGGCAGACGGGAAACAAAGAGTAGGGATTAACGCATACCTTTTAGAATGGCAGGCAGTGTCTAGTGGGGTACTGCAAGGCTCGGTGCTGTGACCGCATCTATTTACAATATACATTCATGATTTAGATGAAGGGATTCAAAGTAACATTAGCAAATTTGCAGATGAGACAAAGCTGGGTGGTAGTGTGAACTGTGAGGAGAATGCTATGAGGATGCAGGGTGACTTGGACAGGCTGGGTGAGTGGGCAGATGCATGGCAGATGCAGTTTAATGTGGATAAATGTGAGGTTATTCACTTTGGTGGCAAGAACAGGAAAGCAGATTATTATCTAAATGGTGTCAAGTTAGGAAAAGGGGAAGTACAACAAGATCTGGGTGTCCTTGTACTTCAGTCACTGAATGTAAGCATGCAGGTACAGCATAGCCCACCTTCCCATTAACATAGCTTACATGACCTCTCCTTGACTACCATTACCCTCCTTCAGTTTCATCTCCTCTCTTTCTGTCTCAGGTGAAGAAAGCTAATGACATGTTGGCCTTCATAACAAGAGGAGTTGAGTATAGGAGCAAAGAGGTCCTTCTGCAGTTGTACAGGGCCCTGGTGAGACCACACATGGAGTATTGTGTGCAGTTTTGGTCTCCAAATTTGAGGAAGAATACTCTTGCTATTGAGAGAGTGGAACGTAAGTTCACAAGGTTAATTCCCAGGATAGCTAGACTGTCATATGTTGAAAGAATGGAGCGACTGGGCTTGTATAGGCTGGAATTTAGTAGGATGTGAGGGGATCTTATTGAAACGTATAAGATTATTAAGGGATTGGACACGCTAGAAGCAGGAAACATGTTCCTGATGTTGGGGGAGTGCAGAACCAGGGGCCACAGTTTAAGAATAACGGGTAGGCCATTTAGAACGGAGATGAGGAAAAACGTTTTCACCCAGAGAGTTGTGAATCTGTGGAATTCTCTGCCTCAGAAGGTAGTGCAGGCCAATTCTCTGGATGCTTTCAAGAGAGAGTTAGATAAAGCTCTTAAAAATAGCGGAGTCAAGAGATATGGGGAGAAGGCAGGAACGGGGTACTGATTATGGATGATCAGCCATGATCACAGTGAATGGCGGTGTTGGCTCGAAGGGCCAAATGGCTTACTCCTGCACCTATTGTCTATTGTCTATTATTCTCCCCGTGACCTGTGTGTGTTTTTTCCTGGATCTCCAGTTTCCTCCCACCTTCCAAAGACGTACAGGTTTGGATGTTAATTGGCTTGGTTTCATTGAAAATTGTCCCTTGTGTGTGTAAGGTACTATTAGTGTGTGGGGATCACTGGTTGACGTGGACTTGGTGGACTGAAGAGCCTGTTTCTGCACTGTATCTCCAAACTAAACTAAAGGGTTTTTTTCCAGGGGACTTGGTGGACTGAAGAGCCTGTTTCTGCACTGTATCTCCAAACTAAACTAAAGGTTTTTTTTCCAGGGGACTTGGTGGACTGAAGAGCCTGTTTCTGCACTGTATCTCCAAACTAAACTAAAGGGGTTTCCATCCAAATTGCTATTCTTAACCAGTATCTCCAAGTAAATGTAACATCAAATTAAGAGCCATTGCTAAAGGATCTAAGAGTAGATAATCCTGCTGCCTCCAGACCAGATCACAAGATCAGGGAACAGGTAAGCGGCTGTGCGGGGTGAGAGCAGAGATCTGAGTCGGAGGACAGCAGATGGGATGAAGGATTGATTGGAGATGTGGGAGCTCCTTCCGCGAGGCTGCGATCTGGTACTGTGCTCAGGGCTGAGACAATTGAGTGAGAGTGAGCTGTTGCCCGACAAGCAGCAATGTAATACTCAGTTTTGTCAACAATAAGTGGGCTGGAATTGACAATAATTCCCAGCACATTAATGAAACAGAAAAATGAGAGGCTAGCCAGGGACCAGCTGCATCATTTCCACCCCAGTGAACTGGTAGTCATGCTGATATTAAACATTGTGCTATATCTTCATACTTATTGCATCCATCCAAACAATAATCCATACTGTTTACAAACCCCTCTCTTTCTCCCTCCTTTCTGAAACCACCAAATAAAGAAAGCAACGAGTCCCTCAGTGAACATCGAATTCTTCAGCGTTGAGCTTGTGTGCTACAGTTACTGCTGAGGAATGTGCACTGTAATCTCTGTGATCGATGATAGACCATGGTAGCAGGTTGTTTATTTCTGGTTCCAAGCAAAAAATACGTTTATTAAGAGTTAAAGCTAAACACATGTAAGCACAGAAGCTGTTGAATTAGTAGCTTATAATGCTTGACTCCAGGATCTGTTTATAAGCAGCACGAGCTGATACATTTTACAGTTCTCTTTAGTAACTTTACAGCATACAGGTGCCATCACAAATAAACTTCCAGCTCCCAACATACACGGAACAAGAAGATGGAAACACAGAGTTGTTTGATAATTAATCTGATTATTATTTTCCTTTTATAGTCCATCTGATAAACAAGGCAAACAAAAGGGTATCAGCACAGTTAAAGATGTTTTAAAACCATGGACTGTGGAAAATAATTCACTGACAATTCAGTAATTGATCTATTAAAGATTAACATCACGTGAGTTGGGAGCAATATTCTATTGTCCTCTATCTCGCCAAGCTGACTTGAATGATGGAGTGCACTTATTTGCAGAACCCTGCTTTAAACAGTGCACCAAGAAACCTTCCAGTCTGCATAAGTATACTGTTTTACCTGTACATTCTTCATTGAGGTTGGATGTTCCATGGAAGAAAAAGCAGCAAAATTGACAATTCATTCCAAGCTAGGCAGTGGTACAATTATTCCATGCCTTCTACCATGTAGAGAAATAAAGAACTCTCCTTACACCGAATATGTAACGACATTGTCAAGCTGACAAATTGTATGCAATGATTTGGAGGGAAAGATCATGTCCAAATTGACATTGTCAGGGCAATGTAACTGTGTAGGGGTTACTGGAGACCCTAGTACTATTAGAATGGATCAACACTGGTTGGTTTATAATCACTAATCAGTGCAGGGTTTTTTTCCGATAAAGTATTTCAATGGTTTGATGGTTCAGGTCCATGGGCACTGTTTGTTTCAGTGATACTGCTAGGTAATTCCCTTGATAGAATCTAAAGCAAACACTTATATTACTTTTAGGGAAAAAATAATGAATCAGCATACAGATAGAAATAAGTTGATTGAAGGCAAATAAAAATTCGTTAGGATTTATATTTTTAATAGACAGTGTAACAGCTTCATGGTCTCCAAGAGCCTGAGCAATTCAGTGTGAAGTTTGTCTCCAGTTGACAAGCTTTCAAAATGAGATGCCATGTGACAAGCATTTTTTTGCCTCTCAACTTCTGTTCAAGGGTTCATTCATATGAATTTAAATTTTGCAGGATGGGGCTGGCCACCTCCGACAGTCAGTACACTGTGCAAGATTTGAAACCATCATTACTCTCATTATCGTTCTCATATGGTGCCATCCCATTCCTGTCTCCATTGCTAACCATAGCTGGTTCGGCTAGGAAACACATTTGTACCTTCCCATTGTCGGGGTGACACAATGCACAGTATTCAGAGATGCTGCCTTGTGTTCCAGTTTCAATTCTGATATTGGGTGCTGTCTGTTGTGGAGTTTGCATGTTCTTCCTGTGACTGTGTGGTTTCCCCAGTTTCCTCTTGCATCCTTAATACATGCTGTTTGGTTGGTTAATTGGCTAGTTACCCAAGAGCAAATAGGGAGCAGCAGAATATGGGGGGGGGGGGCTGGAGTGGGAATCAATGGATATATGGCAGAGAAGAGCTTCAGAAAAGTAAATAAGGCAACGTGTCACCTTAACAACACTCTAAAAACCAGCAATGACAGTGGGCTGAATGAACTCCTAGTTTGTAAGAAATAGAACATATAGCATGCCACAAGTACACCACGAGAACGGGCCCTTCAGCCCCCAATGTCTGTACCGAACATGGTGCCAAGTCCACCACTTATTCACCTGCACATAACCCATTTCCACCCATTTCCTGCATATCTATGTGCCTATCCAAAAGTTTTTTAAATGCCACTGACTTATGTGCTTCAACAAGCACTCCTGCCAGTGTGTTCTAGGCACTCGTCACCCGCTGGGTAAAAAACCTTGCCCTGCACATCTCCTTTAAATCTTGCTCCTCTCATCTTAAATCTATGCCATCTAGTATTTGATTTTTTTCATCCTGGGAAATAGATTCGGACTGTCTACTCCATCCATGCCTCTAATGATTTTACATACTTCTATCAGATCTCCTCGCAACCTCAGACATTCCAGAGAAAACAATCTAAGTTTGGTCAAACTCTGTAGCTAATACCCCTAATTCAGGCATTCTGGTAAAACTCCTCTGCACCCTTTCCAAAGCTTTAGGGCTCTTTATATGACAATGCTCCTATCCCAGTAATTCCTAGTGGGGCTACTTCCAAGGCTTGTATATCCTCTCATAAGTAAGTATATCAAACAATTGTGCACAGGACTCGAGGTGTGTCCTCACCAGTACCTTGTCCAATTTAACAGTATTTCCATACTTCCAATATGGGGCGGCATGGTGGTGCAGTGTTCGAGCTTCTGCCTCACAGAGCTATCAATATCAGAGACGCGGGTTTGATCCCGACTACCGATGCTGTCTGTACGGAGATTATACGTTCTCCCCGTGACCGCGTGGGTTTTCTCCGAGATCTTTGGTTTCCTCCCACATTCGAAAGACATACAGGCTTGAAATTTAATTGGCTTGATTTAAATGTAAAAATTGTCCCTGGTGTGTGTATAGTGTTAATGTATGGGAATCACTGTCAGTGCGGACCTGGTGGGCCGAAGGGCATGTTCCGCGTTGTATCTCTAAAACAAAAAACCTAAAACTAAACTCCAACCCTCTGTACTAATGGCACCTGCCGACTAACATTTGTGATGTGTGCATGAAAGAAAGCCTGCAGGGAATATAAAAATGGACTCTAAAAGCTTCTTCAGATATGTAAAAGGGAAAAGATTAGTGAAGACAAATGTAGGTCCCTTACAATCAGAGATAGGTGAATTTATAATGGGAAACAAGGAAATGGCGGAACAGTTAAACAAGTATGTTGTGTCTTCCTTAGTGAAGACAGAATCAATCTCCCAGAAATACCAGGGGACTGAGGATCTGGTGGGAGGGAGGAACTGAAAGGAATCCACATTAGTCAGGAAATGGTGTTGGATAAACTGTTGGGACTGAAGGCAGATAAATCCCCAGGGCCTGATGGTCTGCATCCCAGAGTACTCAAGGAGCTGGCCCTAGAAATCGTGGATGCGTTGGTGACCATTTTCCAATGTTCTCTCGACTCTGGATAAGTCCCTGTGGACTGGAGGGTAGCCAATGTAACTCCACTTTTTAAGAAAGGAGCGAGAGAGAAAATGGGGAATTATAGACCAGTTAGCCTTACATCGGTAGTGGGGAAGATGCATGAGTCGATTGTTAAAGATGTTATAGCAGCGCATTTGGAAAGCAGTGACAGGAACGATGAAAGCCAGCATGGATTTTATGAATGGGAAATCATGCTCGAGTAATCTTCTGTAATTTTTTTGAGGATGTAACAAGTAGAGTGGATAAGGGAGAGCCAGTGGATGTGTTGTATCTGGACTTTCAAAAAGCCTTTGACAAGGTCGCACAAAAGAGAATAGTGTGCAAAATTAGAGCATATGGTATTGGGGGTAGGGTATTGATATGGATAGAGAACTGGTTGGCCGACAGGAAGCAAAGAGTAGGAGTTAACGGGTCTTTTTCAGAATGACAGGCAGTGATGAGTGGGGTGCTTCAAGGCTCAGTACCTAGACCCCAGTTATATACAATATATATTAATGATTTAGACGAGGTAATTAAATGTGACATCTCCAAGTTTGCAGATGACACAAAGCTGGGTGGCAGCGTGAGCTGCAAGGAGGATGCTACGAGGCTGCAGGGTGACTTGGATTAGAGATTAGAGATTAGAGATTCCTTTATTTGTCATTCAGACCTTTCGGTCTGAACGAAATTTCGTTGCCTGCAGTCATACATATAATAATAAATGACAAAACACACAATAAACACAAATTAACATCCACCACAGTGAGTTCACCAGGCACCTCCTCACTGTGATGGAGGCAAAAGTCTTAAAGGCTCTGTCTCTTCCCGCTTTCTTCTCCCTCTGCGCTGAGGCGATCCAGGCTTCTGATGCTGTGGCCCCGCCGGGCGACGGTAAGCCAGTCCAGCGGCCGAATCCGTGCTCCGCGACGGGCCGGTTCAAACTCCGTGGCCCGGGGTGGTGGAAGCTGCCGAAGCTGCCGCCCTCCAGTCCAGCGGACGCAGCTGTAGTTGACCAACCTGTGACCTGCGCGCTCCCGACGATGTCGTCCACTGGGCCCGCGGTCGAGCTTCCGGATTCAGGTCGCCACCAGTGTTCTCGGTCGCCACCGCCGGACGCCACCGCAGCCCCGAAGTTGGCCAGCCCCGCGCTGGTAAGTCCTGGCTCTGCCTCCGGAGCCTCGAGGTCGGTCGGTCGCTCGCAGTTGGAGTTGGAGGCCGGCAGCTCGCAGTTGGAGTTGGAGGCCGGCAGCTCCGCCATTTTGGCCTCGGCGCAGACGGAGGCAGAGAAGGGGGACACGACAAGAAAAAGTCGCATTCCCCCAAAGGAAGAGACAAAAGTCATGTTTCACCCCCCACCCCACACATACACAACCCAATAAACTAAAATTTAACTGAAACAGGACAAAAGAAAACAACAAAAAAAGTAAAAACAGACGGACTGCAGGCGAGCCGCTGCTGTACGACAGCGCCGCCACTTCCGGAAGGTTGGGTGAGTGGGCAAATGCATGATAGATGCAGTATAATGTGGATAAATGTGAGGTTATCCACTGTGGTGGGAAGAACAAGAAGGCAGATTACTATCTGCATGAATGAATAAGTTTGTTGGCCAAGTATGTACACATACAAGGAATTTGCCTTGGTGTCTGATTAGGAAAATGGGTCTGATTAGGAAAAGGGGAGGTGCAACGAGACCTGGGTGTGCTTGTACATCAGGCAATGAAAGCTACAGCAGGCAGTGAAGAAAGCTAATGCCATGTTGGCCTTCATTGCGAGAGGATTTGAGTTTAGGAGCAAGGAGGTCCGATTGCAGTTGTACAGTGCCTAGGTGAGATCGCACCTGGAGTATTATGCACAATTTTGGTCTCCTAATTTGAGGAAGGACATTATTGCTATTGAGGGAGTGAAGCGTAGGGATGGTGGGACTTGCATATGATGAAAGAATGGGTCTACTGGGCTTGTATTCACTGGAATTTAGAAAGATCAGAGGGGATCTTATAGAACCATATAAAATTCTTAAAGGTACACAAAAATGCTGGAGAAACTCAGCGGGTGCAACAGCATCTATGGAGCGAAGGAAATAGGTAACGTTTCGGGCCGAAACCCTTCTTCAGACTCAATTTCTTAAAGGATTGGACAGGCTAGATGCAGGAAAAATGTTGGGGGAGTCCAGAACCAGGGGTCACAGCTTAAGAATAAGGGGTGGGCCATTTAGGACTGAGATGAGGAAAAACTTCTTTACCCAAAGAGTTGTGAATCTGTGGAATTCTCTGCCACAGAAGGCCGTGAAGGCCATTTCACTGGATGTTTTGAAGAGCGAGTAAGATTTAGCTCTTAGGCCTAAGGGAAATAAGGGATATGGGGAAAAAGCAGGAACAGGGTACTGATTTTAGATGATCAACCATGATCATATTTAATGGCAGTGCTGACTCGAAGGGCCGAATGGCCTACTCCTGCATCTATTTTTCTATTTCTATGCATACAAGAACACCCGGGACCCTCTGTAATTTGTTCAACTGCAATCTTTCTCCATTTCAATCGTTAGCCACAATTTGATTCTTGTTACTACAGTACATGACCTCACACTTTCCAACGTTAAACTACATCTGCTAGGTTTTTGCCCACTCACTCAACCTGTCTTTATCCTGTGGCAGCCTCCAAATATCCTCATCACAACATGCGCCCCCACCTATTTACATGTCATTAGCAAACCAGTCACTCTACACCTCCATCCCCCACCAGGATGGTCTCAAAGCCCTCCAGTTCTTCCTCGACCAGAGAAGCAACCTATACCCGGCCATTGACACCATCCTCCGCCTAGCGGAGCTGGTCCTTACCCTCAATAACTTCTCATTTGACTCCTCCCATTTCCTCCAAATACAAGGCGTAGCTATGGGCACACGCCTGGGCCCCAGCTACGCCTGCCTCTTTGTTGGGTACGTAGAACAATCCTTGTTCAATACGTACCAGGGCCCCATCCCCGACCTCTACCTCCGCTACATCGATGACTGTTTTGGTGCCAGCTCCTGCACCCACACACAACCGACTGACTTCATCCGTTTCACCACCAACTTCCATCCGGCACTCAAATACACCTGGACCATTTCCGACACTTCCCTACCATTCCTTGACCTCACTATCTCCATCGCAGGTGATAGACTTCATTCCGACATCCACTACAAACCTACTGACTCCCATGGCTATCTGGACTACACTTCTTCCCATCCTGCTTCCTGTAAGGACTCCATCCCCCACTCCCAATTCCTCCGTCTACGCTGCATCTGCTCCCAGGATGAGGCGTTCCACACCAGGTCATCCGAAATGTCCTCATTCTTCAGGGAATGGGGGTTCCCCTCCTCCACCATAGATGAGGCTCGCACCAGGGTCTCTGCCATACCCCGCAACACTGCTCTCTCTCCCCATCCCCCTGCTCACAACAAGGGCAGAGTCCCCCTAGTCCTCACCTTTCACCCCACCAGCCGTCACATACAACAAGTGATCCTCCGTCAGTTTCGCCACCTCCAACGTGACCCCACCACTCGCCACATCTTCCCATCTCCCCCCATGTCTGCCTTCTGCAAAGACTGATCCCTCCGTAACTCCCTTGTCAATTCTTCCCTTCCCTCCCGTACCACCCCCTCCCCGGGTACTTTCCCTTGCAACCGCAAGAGATGCAACACTTGTCCCTTCACCTCCCCCCTCGACTCCATTCAAGGACCCAAGCAGTCGTTCCAGGTGCGACAGAGGTTCACCTGCATCTCCTCCAACCTCATCTATTGCATCCGCTGCTCTAGATGTCAGCTGATCTACATCGGTGAGACCAAGCGTAGGCTTGCCGATCGTTTCGCCGAACACCTCCGGTCGGTCCGCAATAACCAACCTGACCTCCTGGTGGCTCAGCACTTCAACTCCCCCTCCCATTCCGTATCTGACCTCTCTGTCCTGGGTCTCCTCCATGGCCACAGCGAGCAACACCGGTAATTGGAGGAAATGCACCTCATATTCCGCTTGGGCAGTCTACATCCTGGGGGCATGAACATTGAAGTCTCCCAATTTTGCTAGCCCTTGCTGTCTCCTCCCCTTCCTCAGCCCTCTGGTTGTCTCCTCCCATCCCTCAGCCCTCGGGCTCCTCCTCCGCCTTTTTTCCTTTCTTCTCCCCACCCCCTATCAGTCTGAAGAAGGGTTTCGGCCTGAAACGTTGCCTATTTCCTTCACTCCATAGATGCTGCTGCACCTGCTGAGTTTCTCCAGCATTTATGTGTACCTTCGATTTTCCAGCATCTGCAGTTCCTTCTTTAACACTTACACTCTGCTCCCTCTCCCAGTCATTAATATAAATTATAAATAATTGAGGGCCAAGAAACAATCTTTGGGATACTGCACTAGTTACATCCTGAAAATGACGTGTATATTCCAACTCTCAGTTTTGAATGCAATGGACCAGTCTTTATGAAAATTAATTTTCGATGGAACCCACAATTACTGATTGGTTGCAGGTTATGCTGCCTACTCAGTTTTTCTCGCCATTGAAGTCAGTAAAAAGTACTTTCATGAATAGAGCAGCCATTTTATGTTAAAACAAATCTCTACCCAACAGAATTGAGATACGGGGCCCTATAATTTGTTTAGACGTTTGATTGAAGAATAAGTATTGGCCAGACTCTGGGGTTGCATATAACTGGGAGAAAAAATTGTTAAAGGTATCGACTAAACAGGTGAAAATTAGCCCCCATGTTATAATCTAATATCTTTTGAATGGGATCGTGAATCAACATTTGACGAGCAAATATCCTTGGTCACCTTAAAAGACCACAGCACACCCTTAACAGTGCACTGAATCCTCTGCCTAAACTTTGTGCTCAATACACAAGAGTAGGAAGTCGGCTTAGCATGAGCATTCATGCAGATCAAGTCTCAGAGCTATAATATGAGATTGAAAATTTCCCGTTTAGATTCCTATTCCCTCAAAACCAATCAAGAATATAGAATAGTAAGATTAAACGAGAACTTACCAGTTTGAAGTTTGATCTTTATTTTATGAGGAGTTACGTTGGTGATTACGTGAAGAACCCCGTCAGGGCGCATGCGCGTCAATCTTCAAAGCAGCGGTATGAAATCACAGACAAAACCATAATTGAAGTAACATGTTAAGATGATCAACATGAGAACTACCATTATGACCTTTTTTCTATGAGAGAGTGTTGGGCGTGGCGGGCACGTAATCACCAACGTAACTCCTCATAAAATAAAGATCAAACTTCAAACTGGTAAGTTCTCGTTTAATCTTACTATTTTACTTCGGAGTCACGTGAGTGACTACGTGAAGATTTTAAAGCTCTGTGATTTTTATGCCGCAGATCAAAATCCCGGCTTCTCACTGCATCGATTGACTGAGTATCATCAATAATGCTGTAAACATGACATTGCATATCATGCAAAAACAAAACAGTTTTATTTTTGGTCATAAAACAACCAATAAACCCTCTTAATGTAGGGCAACAAACGAAACAGAATGAAACTGTATTGAAAACAGACTTTAAACAATAGCAACAGCACTCAATATTGAGTTAGCAAACAGCCCTCCATCGGCAATCGGCCGATGGTAGTATTGCTGAAACACAAGTTCATTTTTCCAACCTGCGGCTTCTAATATATGGTCGATGGGAACGTCCATCGCCCTGGCCGCGGATGTTGCTACTGCGCTAGTGGAATGAGATGTAAACACATAAATGTTAATTCCTGCCTGAACCAACTCTTGCTTTAACCACCTTGAGATAGTCTGAACTGCCACTCTTTTATGTTGGCTTTTTGTAACTGACAAATAATCCTGTTTCTTCTTGTCTTAAAGCCCTTGTGGCTTCAATGTAATGTAATAAATGTGTCCTTACACATAAACATGGAGCTGTAGGATATGCTGAGAACACAATCTTAAAACCTGTCACACCTGGCCTGCTTTGTTTGAGCAGGTCAGAAATATAAAACAGAACATTCTCTGTATTCACTTCCATTCTCTCGAACTGAAGTTTTTTGGAAAGTCTGCACTCTCTGTACTGACACCAATGCCATTAGCATAGCCAATTTCATGGTTAATTTTAACAAAGTTATAGCCGTGACAGGGACCCAATGACGAAGTATGTTACGAACAACGCTTACCTCGCAGATTACCATATACCTAGGCTTAGGCGGTTTGGAATTAGATTCCTTTCATCAACCTAGATATGAGAGGGTGAGAACCTATACGTTGTGTCCGTGTACCTATTACAAGATATGCCGTCAAAGCACTTCTAGCTGTATTGATAGCAGTATAGCTAAGACCTTCATCATAATAAAGTGTAGATAAACTCTAACACATTTTCAATAACTACAGTATCATATTGAATATTCTTTTGAACACAATATTGTCCCTTTTTTTTTCATAAGTCATATACTGTTTTTGAGTACTCTTTCTCCAGACTGCAGCGAGTATATACACCGTTGGCCTAGAAAGTCCTCGACCAATGTAAGGCATTCTTGAAACCTGCAAACTAACAGATCCATACCGTCACATAACGGATGAACTTAATGCGTTACTGGATGCTCCAGCAAATTCCTACTGTTTGGAATCAGCAAAAAGAGGTTGGATCGCTATCTGTAACATCAAAGGGAACCATGGTTGAATCAGGCAATTTGGTATCACCAAAACCCCTGAAGCGGCATCCTGCTTGATTTTCTCAAACACCGACCTATGAGGCAGAATGGTGGGAAAATGTACACAAACATATCATCCCAATTTAGTGAAAAAGCATCAATTGCCACTGCCCCTGGATCTGGTGCCTATGAAACATATTTTGGCCTTCCATATAGAAGTACTGTGTTCTTGAACACATCCTGGTTCCACATCCACTCTGTGTTATGATGGAATTTTCGTGAGCTGCCATCTGGTACTACATTAAGTTTCCCTGGCAGATAGATAGCTCCAATCCAAATCTCTCTATCCCTACTCCAGGTCCAATTGTATTTGCCAACCTGTCACATGACAACGATTTGATTCCACCCATGTGATTCATATCAGCAACTGCTGCAGTGTTGTCTATTTTGCACTGCACATGCAAACTAGTTTAGTTGGTGCCATAAGCCTTGAGTCCATAAAATACTCTTGGTTAATTCCCCATGTATGCAGAAGCAATGTTCATCTGTCTCCACCGCTGGATCTTGTATCAGTAGCACCCTACCCAAGTGCTCTGACATCTGTCTGCAAATCATGGAAGCTTGGTCCAATAACACTTTGGAACTACTAGTGGACACATGCTGAATCCACCATTGTACATCAGCAACAGCCTCTATTGATAGAAGCATAGGTCTATTATAATGACCCCAATGTATCCTCAGTACTTGTTCCTTTGACCTTTGTAATTGTAGATAATAAAGTGGCCATATTGAACTGCTGGAAATGCTGCCAGCCATTACCACAGCAGTCTTGTCACCTGGCTAATTGAAGGCTGTGTGTTAGCAATTAACTTGATATAGCTCTTAATTAGCTCTACCCTTTTTTGCCTGGGCAAGGTCACAATGATGTTGATTAAGTCCATTGTGAACCCAATTAGTCAATTTGTGTCACAGGTATAAATTTAGATTCCTCAGAATAGGTTATAAAGCCCAATTAAAAATTGGTTTTTACCAACTGCCACTGATGCTTCAGCTGTTTCCTTTGATTGTCCTACAATCAAGATATTATCTAGCTAAGCCATGAGCACATGACCTTGACTTCTCATCATGCCTAGAATAGGTTTTAACAACTTTGTAATCCCTCTAGGAGCTGAAGACAAACCATTAGGCAGTGGATTGTATTGGCATAATTCCCCATCCAGCTGAATTTTAAATCTTCTATCCTGCAAATGAACAGACACTGAATCCGCATCTTTAAGATCTCCTTCACAAACGTTTCCATCTTAAAATGTCTATACCGTACAAAAGGGTTAAGCCTATTCAGGTCTGTATAATTCTGCATCCCCCCATCCTTTTTTGGTCTGGGAAAGATATTGGACACAAACTGATGGCTTTGGTAAACTGCCTTAGCAATTACACCTTTATTACATAAGCTTGCAAGTTCCAGCTGAACTTCCAATTGTTCAGTGATACTGAAGTCAAACTCCTTTTTTGGAACATGTTGCATGCGTAAATCAGAATTTGCATTTAAGCTTTATTCGATGCCCTTGAATAACCTTCAGTATAAACATATCTGAGGTAAACATTTAATTGTATCACATTAGATCTGTCTACATGAGAACCAGACCCTCTTACCTCCTTACCACCTGGCATTCTTCCCCGGCCTTGAGCTGGATATCTCACCTCCGTGGCGGTGCTACAGCCGAACGCCAACTGCGCTGCATCGTAGCTGGACTCGTCCCTTGCCCGGACCAGTCTGCTCCCTTATAGGGATACTTCCGCTTTGGTGAATATGTGGCTGCCGTCTTAGCCTCCTCCTCCAGCTCCTTCACCTGCTGTGCGAAATCCTCGCCAAACAGCTGTGCCAGTTGCACTGTGCCAGGCTGGCAGAGTGAAGCATATTTAGCATTGATGGTTGGTCTAATCGCATCTTGCGGAGGCAATTGATCTCAAAGTGGGCATTCCACAATAGCGCCTTTTGTTGTAATTTGTCATGCCCTCTCCATCCACCATCCTGGGAAAGCTCGTTATACCAGATGCCAGCAACTTTAAAAATATGCTGGAGCTTCACATGCTCCTGGGCTTTCATTAGTATGCCCATCTTACCCCAATTCTTCCTGATCCCAACAGGAACTGTTAACAGTCCACAGTTGATTGGGGCTTCATACTTCGTTACTGTCTCATCCATTGTCAGCTCCTGTAGCTGATGTGAGACTTGGTAATTTATGCTGGTGGCAAGTTCCTCACCCAGAGGCTCACCAGCATCCGACGACATGGCAAACCGTGCTGCACACGGTGTCAGCTCTGACAGCTGCCTGCCCTCCCTTTGGAAGTCGTCGGACTCAGGGTCAGAGTGTATCTGCCCTTCTGCACTCACCTCTTGCAAAGAGGGTGCTTTCAAGCAGGCCTCTACTAGGCACTGCCAGCGGAGCCGTCCCCACGGCCTCCCGCCTGCACAACTCCTCCTGGAGTATGGCTTTATGAAGCAGACCTCTCCTAGGCACTGCCAGCGGAGCCTTCCCTAAGGCTTCCCGCCTGCACTACTCCTCCTGGAGTTGTGGCTTTATGAGGCAGACCTCTCCTAGGCACTGCCAGCGGAACCTTCCCTATGGCTTCCCACCTGCACTACTCCTCCTGGAGCGTCTCTGTGGAGCAGCCCCTGTATGAGCTGCTCCTTTTGGATAACCGCTGGGGAACGGTATCCTGTCCCCGACGGGACTCTCGTGGCCCGACTCTGTGGAGTCTATAGCCCTGACAGACTTAACTTATGCCGACCGCCCGACTGGCGTTGGCTGTGTACCCGGCTGGGCACTTTCTGAAGTCTGTCGCCGCACCGCTACCGGCTTGCGACTCCCCCGAGGTGACAGGCTGCCTTTCAGAGACTGCGTCCCGCAGCTCTCTCTCTCCTTGTCGGCAGCAGCCTGCACCTTTTCCTTGTTCCTGTATGTGGGAGAAAAAACACACAGAAACAATTTCTTTACTTTTTTCTAACTCCTCCAAAGTCTCCCCGACTTTGGTGGAGCTGTATTTACTCACGTTGCAGCAGGAGCTCCGAGCTCCCGCTGCCGTTGTCGCCAATGCGTCAGACGTAATGACGCGCATGCGCCCTGACGGGGTTCTTCACGTAGTCACTCACGTGACTCCGAAGTTAAATTTCTAGTAAACCTCAGGCATGCCATTGTCCCATAATCTCTCTTCCGTTACTAAGGTCCCATGTCGGAGGAACTTGTGCCTCTTCTCAAATGCCATGAAGTAGACAATAGCACTCAGACTAACTTGTGAGTGAAATGCTAAACACAGTAATACTGAAATGGCAGATGTCTGATAAAAAACCTGTCACCGCAAAAAGGAAAAGAGAATGTACATGTCAAAAATTTATACAAGGGCAGCAGATAACAAGATGAACCCTGACATTTAAGCTGAGTTGATGTAAAGAGCGGCTGAAATAATATCATTCTTTGGTATTCACATATCTGGACAACTCGAAATCTCAGTGTTAGCAAGAAGCTTCAGAGATTAGAGTGCTGTTAATCTTCATTTTATTGACTGGATAAATGGCAGTGCATAGAGATGTTCTGTACATACCCCATTGTGAAATTCTCTGTGTTGTAACCAGAGAATCCCAAAACACTTGCTTTAAGGCCTTATGGAATGTAAATGCCACACGTTGCAGCAGCTTGCTAACCAGTGGATTAAATTGTTAAAGATATCGACTAAACAGGGGAAAATTAGCCCCTGTGTTATTGGTGAGGTCATTGCAGGTTAACTGGAGAATCCAATGAATTAAACATAATCTAAGATCATTCTTGCCTCATGGCTTAGATCTAACTACCTGTGTAGGAAAGAACTGCAGATGCTGGTTTAAATCGAAGATAGACATAGCTGGAGTATCATATTATGGCAATAGCCATAATATACATAGCTGGAGTAACTCAGCGGGACAGGCAGCATCTCTGGAGAGAAGGAATGGGCGACGTTTCGGGTCGAGACCCTTCTTCAGTCTGAAGGGTCTCGACCCGAAACATCGCCCATTCCTTCTCTCCAAAGATCTAACTACCTTTAAGGTTCTCATAAACAAACTGTCAATTTGTTTAATTTTGAACTGCAGGTTGTCCGCTGGAAGACTGTAAGTTCATCTCACACCATGTGATCAAGCAGGTACAATCAGGCTATCTTCATTTCTGTCCTGTAAGTTCCATTCACCCATCCAACCTCTGGATGAAAGAAATTTCTCCTCATCTCTCCTATAACCCCCTTTACCAATGTCCACCTCACGAACAGATTACCTTTCCGGCCCTCCTCTACCCTTAGTTAATCTTTTGTTCTTCGTATACCAGTAAAATATCTTTGGGTTTTCTTTCCCTTTACATGCCAGTAATTTTTTTGTGTCTCTTTGTTTTCCTAACTTCAATTTTAATTTCACTCCTACACTTTCTAAACTGTTCCAGGCTTTCCGCTGTTTTACGGTGTTACTCTCTCGCATAAGCTTTCTGAGAACAGATTTATACCAAATCCCTTGAATTACCTTTAATGTCCGCAGATGCTAATTCACCTTGAAGTTGCAGTTTCCGGTGCACTCTTCCTAAATCTAATAAAACTGGCCTTATCTCAGCTTAGAACCTTTACTCCTATTTCAGCTTTGTCCTTTTCTAAAACAATGCTACAACTTTTACGCTGAGTATGAAGGACATTGAAACTCGTTATTGTTACTGGCCTAGTGCTATCCACTGCTGCTCTTCTATATCTATATCCAGGAAGTAAAGAATAATTCCAGATGGATTTTTTTGTGATTTGAGAGCTGTTATCAATGTGATTCTACAGGGTTCAGTTCAGACAGTTATGCTATAATGCAATAGTGCCATTCTTAAGAAACCTTTAATTTTGTGTCAGGTCAGGGGGAGTTCCCCCCGCCAGGTACCATGTAATTCCGTGCTACCCGCTCCATGGTCGGATAGTCGGCGACTAAACCATCTCCCCCACCTGGTTTGCCAGGTGAGGAGGGGGCTGTGGACCCCCAGCAGGACCAAAAATAAGACCTGTCAAAGGGCGGATGAGCTCCTAGCGAGCCAACGGCCATCCACACTTCAGTAGAAGTTGCGATCATTGTCATACATAACATTGTAAGGCACTGTGCCCGTTGATGTTTTCAACGATGATGATGATGATTTAATTTTAGACAATTGCATTATAAAAATAATTATGCCTTTACGGAAATGAGTCTGGGGGCTAGAGAGTTATTTTTCATGTATGACCCTCAAATACAAAAGGTCTTTTTAATAGCTATATATTTATTTTTGATACTGCAAGTTAAAAATACTAAAGGCGGTATGTTACATTGTTTAGTAGACTATCATTGTACAATATGTGTTAATAAAAGCAATTGCTTTCCATGGCCATTCATGATGAAACTGAATAAATAAATATATCTTCTCACAATTCTAATTGTAGCAGTAATATTAACTCAAAACCACCACGTGGCCTAAAAAATATTTAGATCACTAATGTCTTTCAAAGAAGGAAATGTGCCATTCTTACCCATTCCAGGCAGCACAGTGGTGCAGTGGCAGAGTTGCAGCACTAGAGACCCGGATTTGATCCTGACTATGAGTTCTGTATGGAGTTTGGAAGTTCTCCCTGTGACCGTGGGTTAACTCTAGGTGGTCTGGTTTCCTCCCACATTCCAAAGACGTACACATTTTGTTGGTTAATTGGCTTCAGTAAAATTGTACTGTAAATTATCCCCAATGTGTAAGATAGCGCTTTTGTACGGGGTGATAGCTGGTCGGTGCAGACTCAGTGAGCCGAAGGGCCTGTTTCCGCGCTGTATCTCTAAAGTCTAAAAGTCTAAATTATGCCCCCCCCCCCCCCAGACCTATGAATGTGATTGTTTCTCAGACACTGTGAGTTTGCTCAGTTAGGAAAAAACATTTCCAGTGGCACCCCCATCTCACAATTCAATTAAAACAATTCATTTTAGAAAATGCATAAGGTGAATTCTCCCTTAAGCCCCTCGAAATCTTGAATGGAAAGCCTTGTTTTAAATCATTATTCCACATCGGTTCTGGTAATTACTTCCTAAGCCAAATCCCCTCTAAGCCTTTCCTACCTATGTACCTGTAAATATGTTTTAAATGTTGTTATAGTCCCTGCCTCAATGACTTCTACTGGCATCTTATTCCATATAACAACCACCCTCTGTGTGAAAACGATGCCCTCAGGTTCCTATTAAATCTTTCCTTTTCTCACCTTAAACCTATACCCCCTAGTTCCTCATTCCCCAATCCTAGAAACATCTGTCCATTCACCCTATCCCCCACATAATTTTATATTCCTCTGTAAAATCACCCTTCAGCTCCCTGTGATCCAAGGCCTGCCCAACCTCTCCCAATAGCTCAGCCCCTCAAGTCCAGGCAATATTGTCATGAATTTGCTCTGCACTCTTTCTAGCTTGATGGCATATTTTATGTAGAAGGATGAGCAAAACTGAATCCAATACGGCAAGTGCGGTCTCATTAACATCTCGTATAACTATATGATAATGTCCGAACTTCCCTATACTCAGTTCCCTGACTGATGAAGGCCAGCATGATAAAAGCCTTCTTCACCACTAGCTATCTGCGATGCCACTTTCAGGGAACGGTGCATTTGTACTTCTTCATCCCACTGCTCTGTAACATTCCCCATGGCCCTACAGTTCACTGTGAAGATCCTGCTCCAGTTTAACTTACTAAACTGGAACACCTCGTACTTATGTGCATTAAACTCCATTTGCCATTCCACGCCCCACTTATCCATCTGATCAAGGTCCCGCTGTAATCTTTGATAACCATCTTCACTGTATATGATGCCATCTATTTTAGTGTTATGTGCAACCTTACTAATTATGCCTTGAACATATTCATCACAATCGTTGATATAGATGACAAGCAGCAATAGGCCCAGCACTCACTCCTGAGACACATCATACTCACAGGCCTCCAATCTGAAAAACAATCTTCCACGACCACCCTCCGCTTCCTATCCTCAAGCCAATTCTGAATCCAATCAACTAGCTTTCCCTGAATCATATTCGAACAAACCTTCCAGAGCAACCGACCATGCAAAACCCCATCAAGTGCTAGTTGAGTTATATATAGACTGTATATAGCCTTGCCCTCATCAATCTTCTTTGTTACTTATTTGCATTTCATTGTGTCATAAACAATAATGGTTTGTGAAAATAATTGTTTCTTGAAGGCGATCATCTATATCTCAATGCAGAGTGTATTAGAAAGTGAATAAGTGATATACTGAGATATTATTTACACGGAATGTTTGTACTGCATGGAAACAAACCCTTTGCCCAACTTGCCCATGCTGACTAAGATGCCCCCTCTAAGCTAGTCCCATTCACCAATGTTTGGTCCATATCCCTCTAAACCTTTCCTGACCGTGTACCTGTTCAATTGTCTTTTAAACGTTGTTATTGTACATGCCTTAACTACCTCCCCTGGCTGCTCATTCCATATACCCATCACCTTCTGAGTGAAAATGTTGCGCCTCAGATTCCTATTAAATCATTGGCCTCTCACTTTAAACTTATGTCCTCTGGTTCTTGATTCCTCTACTCTGTGTAAAACTATAGTGCATTCACCCTGTAAATTCCCCCCATAATTTTATGCACCTCTATTAGATCACTCCTCAGCTGCACTCCAAGGAATAATGTCCTACCTTGCCCTATATCTAGCTATAGCTATAGCTCAGGCCCTTGAGTCCTATAGATCCTTTGACCTTACCTGCCTCTACAATTTTTACTAAATTCTTCTGGTGAACTCAACTATTACTCTGACATGTGTTGAGAATTTGTGTTTGCTAATGGTTTCCTTTGAGTTGTTTGAAGCTATAAGGTTATACAGCATGAAATTAGGCCCTTCAGCCCCACTCGTCCATGCCAACCAAGTTGATTAACCAAGCCAATCCCACATGCCTGAGCCTGGCCCTTAGTTCCCCAAACCTAACCTATCCACGTACCTGTCCAAGTTTTAAATGTCGTGATTGACCTCATGGTTTTGATTACGGAATTCCTGGATTTTTATGTGACAAAGAGTTGTATTATCTTTGAATGTGAATTCAATTAATAGGCAATAATTAAAGGCAATTGCATGCCAGATTACTGATAACCCACAGAGGGCACAGCTAAATATTGGTTGGTGTTGTCAAGTGGAGGCACCTTACAACAAGTGATAAATACCCAATTACATTATCGTGTAGAATCAGCCTTCCGAGACACAGCTAGTATCATTCAGAACCATTTTCAATCTGAAAGAAAATGTTTAACTCTTATTTGCTGCAAAGCTATGTTAAAATGCAAAAGTCATTTCATGGGTCAAGGGTGCAATTGACAGTCGGAAAAGGGAAGTGCTAATCAGCAGCTACTTCCTAATATGCTGAGACTGGAGACTTTGTGTCTTAGATTTCCCATGCAAATCACACCTTGTGTCGAATTAATAATTAAGAACACACTGTTATTCTTTAGAAACAGTTTTGGATGGCAGGTATTTCCCCACATTCTTCACAACCTAATCAGCCCAGGAACTCTGCTGTTGCTGGGTTTAATTACCACGGACGTGACTTCATGAGCTGACATTACTGAACTTCTCTCCCTATAGTATTTCACATTACTGAGGGCGACAAGGGATTCCAGTGGAAACCATAATCTTGCATGTTCCAGAAACAGCAAGAATGAAGACTTTTGAAGTTTTGTCATGTGCACTGGATTTTGAATTTCACCATAATTCATTACAGATTTCTTCCTGATAGGAATCTACACGGTTACGTTGTGAACATTAATCCTCTTGCGCATGAGAGAGCCATGAATTGTATGTAACTTTTGAGCCGTCGTCAGTGAGAAAAGGCAAGGACAGACCAAACTAACCGTTACCTGTAATCGAGTGTTGGAAGTTAGACATATGGTACATTCTTCCTGCACCCATTACTCTTCATGTCATACTTTAGCAAGGCTTTGATTCACATTGAGCAATCCCACATGAAATCTGCTCATAAATAAAGGAAGCAGATGCTCAAGAACGATTTTAGGACTGGCATCAAGTCAAAGGTTTGGAATGTCTATTAAAATCTACTGGATATTCAGTCAGCTATAATAGACCAAATCACAAAATTAAATCAGAAATCATCAATTGCATCAAATTGCTTTCAAATGTTGTTTTCCGAATACCTGTGGAACTTTGGTTATATTAAGGGCTCAAACTTATCACTCAATATTTGTTCTACCATACGGAGAAAGTGGTGGTCACAGTTTTATTGCAGTCTGGAATCGATCTTGAATGAGCAATTTTTGTTGGGCATTGTCCTGAGGAGGTTAGGAGGTACTTTATCAAATACCTTTAAATTTTATGTAGACTCCATCCATTGCCATACTCATCAGTCACTTTCTTCACATCCTCACAAAACTCAATAAATATACTGACATGTGTACAGAGCCATGCTGACTGTCTCTAATTCACTTCCAAATGTGAATAAATCCTATCCCGAAGAATCCTCTGCAAAACCTTCCTCACCACTGACATGAGGCTCACTGGCCTATAATTTCCTGGATAATTTCTCGTAAAATAAAGGCACAACATTGGCCATTCTTCAATCTGGGACCTTGCCTGTTGGTAGTGAGGATACAGAGATCTTCATCAAGGCCCCTGCAATCTCCTCCCTTACCTCTCCCCATAATCTGGGATAGATTCCATCAGGCCCTGGGGATTTATCCACCTGAATCCTCTACAAGAAACCCAACAGCACCTCCTTGATCTCAGCCAAGCCTCGAGCATCCTGAAAATCGAGTGCAGCCATGCAAAGGCTGCGCTCATGTTCTCCCTGGCAGCTCATGGTGGGAGACCATGCCAGTAGCCCCTGAGTGTTTCAATATTGCCCCATCCTATGCATCATGAACATGTTTCATGTTCTTTATGATATATCTTTATGATGAATAGTAACACAATCATTGACACAGTTGTGGACAATGAGGAATGTTGACCAAGCAGCATATAGATCAGTTGGAGATATGAGCGGAGAACTGACGGATGGAGTTTAATCTAGACAATGTGAGGTCTACCACTTTGAGCAGTCAAATGCAAGAGGAAAGTATACTGCAAAAGGTTAAACGCTTATTTAGGTAAAGGGGAATCATGGGGTGCAAGCCCATACAGTAGTTCCCTGAAAGTGGCAATGCAGATAGATAGAGTGAAAAAAAGGCGTAATGCATACCTGCCTGTACATTGAGCACAACAGTTGAGACGTTATGTTGCAGCAGCACAGATCCTCCCTGGGTTACAAATGCCTGGCTTAGAAACACCCCGTACATATGAACAACCATTTGGGAGGCCGGCATGATGGAAGGGAATGGATTTGCTGGCTGCTGTTGAACTGCAAATACAATAGCAACATTTAAGAGGCATTTCAACAAACACAAGAATAGGCAGGGGTGGACAAATGTATATAGACTATGTGCTGGCAGATAGAATTAGATTAATTTGATATCATGGTTGATATCAGGACATAGGGCCTGTCCTATCAACACTACCAGGAAGAGTGCAGCTTGGATTATGTTATGCCCCTCTAAGAACCATGTGGAAAGATCTCTCAAGCTAAACTGCAATGAATTAAAGAAAAACATTATGCTAGAAGTGATAAAGCATGATCTTACACTTGCAATGACCACAGCCCTGTTCGGTGAACCTCACATTGAACATCTCAATGTGTATTAGTCTTTCACACTGTTTGTCATGAAGTCAAGGAGACAACTCAGAAATAAGCCCTCTTCTACCACTCACCTAAACACCTGGTGGAAGTTCACAAAGTCCCAGGGAGAATATGTAAACTCCAAACAGACAGCGCTTGAGTTCAGGATTTAACCCAAGTCTCTGATGCTATGAGGCAGCAACTCCACTATTGCCTGCAATTAGGATGACATACAACTCTGCTTTGTTGCCAGTAAAGCAATTCCCAGGCTCTGGTCCCTTGGTCATAAGAAGTTGACATTGTGATGAGATTACTTTGCTGACTTTACCTCAGTAGACAATAAATTTGACAGGATGCCTCTGTCGTCATTCTCAATTTGAACAAACGAGTTACAGATGCTTAACAGGAGGTTTAACTTTTAAAACAGAGAAAATATATTTTCAAGGAGTGAGAATGAAAAGGAATGAGCCATCTTCCTTCGAAGTAATCTGTTCAGACAGATTTTGGGAAGGGCCTCTTGCACTGAGAGACTGCCTGCAGCTGCCTCACACTCAGAGCAGAGTTGGGAAGGGCAGTAAAGACTTGTAGCAACCATCCAAGGTAAAGCAGGACTTCTGGGTCTCACTGTTCAAACTTGCCCAAATGCCTTAATGATAGCCTTCCTGAATATAACAGCCAGGTTCAGGAAGTGCTGTGGGGCAGTTCAGTGCCTTAGAAGGCAGGTAGAACATTTAACTGGAGGTACAAGAGACTGCAGATACTGGGGTCTAGATAAAATATAAAGTGCTCGAGGAACTCAGAAGAACAGACTGATCTAGAAAATGTAACTCTCCTCCACTTCTACGGGAGAGACTGGTCTATAACGTGATGGAGAAGTTATATAAGCAGAGTAAATCAAGGCTGCTGATTCACCGTCCACTACTTTGTAAAGTTTTTCTCCTATACCTTCCACAAGGGTCTTATTTGTTCACATGTGGGGTCCTCGATTTTAATATCTAATCTCACCTTGAGACTATAACAACTCTGCTACTACTGTTATCGTTAAATTTGTTGCTCTAGTTCAAATTCACCCACCTTTTGGCTGACCAGATTACTATCTAAATGGCGTCAAGTTGGGAAAAGGGGAAGTACAACGGGATCTGGGGGGTCCTTGTACATCAGTCTATGAAAGTAAGCATGCAGGTACAGCAGACAGTGAAGAAAGCGAATGGCATGTTGGCCTTTATAACAAGACGAATCGAATATAGGAGCAAAGAAGTCCTTCTGCAGTTGTACAGCGCCCTAGTGAGACCACACCTGGAGTATTGTGTGCAGTTTTGGTCCCCTAATTTGAGGAAGGACATTCTTGCTATTGAGGGAGTGCAGCGTAGGTCTACAAGGATAATTCCCAGGATGGCGGGACTGTCATATGCTGAGAGAGTGGAGCAGCTGGGCTTTTACACTCTGGAGTTTAGAAGGATGAGAGGGAATCTCATTGAAACATATAAGATTGTTAAGGGCTTGGACACACTAGAGGCAGGAAACATGTTCCCGATGTTTGGGGAGTCCAGAACCAGGGGCCACAGTTTATGAATAAGGATTAAGCCATTTAGAACGGAGACGAGGAAACACTTTTTCTCACAGAGAGTGGTGAGTCTGTGGAATTCTCTGCCTCAGAGGGAGGTGGAGGCAGGTTCTCTAGATGCTTTCAAGAGAGCTAGATAGGGCTCTTAAAAATAGCAGAGTCAGGGGATATGGGGAGAAGGCAGGAACTGATTGGGGATGATCAGCCATGATCACATTGAATGGCGGTGCTGGCGTGAAGGGCCAAATGGCATACTCCTGCAAAGAGTAGGAGTAAACGAGTCCTTTTCAGAATGTCAGGCAGTGACTAGTGGGGTACCGCAAGGCTCAATGCTGGGACCCCAGCTATTTACAATATATATTAATGATTTGGACGAGGGAATTGAATGCAACATCTCCAAGTTTGCAGATGACAAGAAGCTGGGGGACAGTGTTAGCTGTGAGGAGGGTGCTAGGAGGCTGCAAGATGACTTGGATAGGCTGGGTGAGTGGGCAAATGCATGGCAGATGCAGTATAATGTGGATAAATGTGAGGTTATCCACTTTGGTGGCAAAAACAGGAAAGTAGGCTATAACCTGAATGGTGGCCGATTAGGAAGAGGGGAGATGCAACGAGACCTGGGTGTCATGGTACACCAGTCATTGAAAGTAGGCATGCAGGTGCAGCAGGCAGTGAAGAAAGTGAATGGTATGTTAGCATTCATAGCAAAATAATTTGAGTATAGGAGCAGGGAGGTTCTACTGCAGTTGTACAGGGTCTTGGTGAGACCACACCTGGAGTATTGCGTACAGTTTTGGTCTCCTAATCTGAGGAAGGACATTCTTGCCATAGAGGGAGTACAGAGAAGGTTCACCAGACTGATTCCTGGGATGTCAGGACTTTCGTATGAAGAAAGATTGGGTAGACTCGGCTTGTACTCGCTAGAATTTAGACGATTGAGGGGGGATCTTATAGAAACTTACAAAATTCTTAAGGGATTGGACAGGCTAGATGCAGGAAGATTGTTCCCGATGTTGGGGAAGTCCAGAACAAGGGGTCACAGTTTAAGGATAAAGGGGAAATCTTTTAGGACTGAGATGAGAAAAACATTTTTTACACAGAGAGTGGTGAATCTCTGGAATTCTCTGTCACAGAATGTAGTTGAGGCCAGTTCATTGGCTATATTAAAGAGGGAGTTAGATGTGGCCCTTGTGGCTAAAGGGATCAGGGGGTATGGAGAGAAAGCAGGTACGGGATACTGAGTTTGATGATCAGCCATGATCATATTGAATGGCGGTGCAGGCTCGAAGGGCCGAATGACCTACTCCTGCACCTATTTTCTGTTTCCTGCACCTATTGTCTATTGTCTATTGTCTTTTGGCATCAGCTCACAATTCCTCCCTATTGTCTACTCCAGTACCAATAAGAAAGTGGCTTAAGCATTAAGATTGATTGATGAAATACGCTGTTTATCATTATGAGTGTTCTATGGGGTGAGCTAGCCTGTGGTGCCCCCCACCAATAAAAAAGGAACCTAAGGATAGTCTGGCTTGTTCACTCTGCAATGTAGTGCAGAATCAAGAGGCAACTTGATTCTTAGGCGGCACAGCAGTAGACACAGCAGTGGCACAGCAGTAGACTTGCTGCCTTACAGCTCCAGACACTTGAGGTCGATCCTGACTACGGCTGTTATCTGTATAGAGTTTGTACATTCTCCCTGTGACTGCATGTGCTCTGGTCTCCTCCTGGTTTGTAGGTTAATTGGCTATTAAAATTAAAATAATAACATTATAAAAAATGTCCCTATTGTATAGGATAGTGTTAGTGTATGGGGTGATTGTTGTTTGGCGTGCACTCAGTGGGCCGAAGGGCCTGTTTCCCTGCTGTATCTCTGAAGTTTAAAGTCTGAAATGTCAATCTGCTTTCCATAATTTATAGAAAACAACACATTTAAATGTATATAGCTTTCCTTGCACTCCCACCATAGTTGAGTGTCCCAAGAAATGTCCAATATGAGCGTAATATTGAAAAGCATAAAGGCCCAATAGTGCAGATGTCATGGACACTATTAAATGTTGTGTTCTACGGAAACAGCAAAGGGGAAAGAAGTAGCAAAATTGAGGCACAAGGGACTGCAGATACTGGAACCTTGTGCAACAAACAAACTGCTGAGAAACTCAGCAAGTCAGACAGCATTTGTGGAGGGAATACATGGTATGACCCAAAGCAAGGTCATAGAGTGATACAGTGTTGAAACAGGCCCAATTTGCCCACATTGCCAACATGTCCCAGCTACACTAGTCCTACATGCCCGCATTTGGTCCATATCCCTCCAAACCTGTCCTATCATGGTATGTCCATTTCCCTCCACAGGCTTCTGCCAAACCCTCTTAAGTTCTTCCAGCAATTTGATTTTTTGCAGGCAAGTTAGAGGTTTATGGAGGTGGGGAGCAGGTACTGGTGATGCAGCAGTTCAATTCCAAGCTGTACAAAGGAACCAAATGGAGAACTGCAGAAATCCTCATACATGTGCGTGAGAAGATGAACCTTGTAAAACTGAGGAATATTTCCAGTGTCTCTTTCACAATGTCAGGATATCTATAATCCCTTTAATGTTAGAATGGAAAATGGATGGCAATGAGATGCAGTGAAACTGGTGCAGGTAGCAGAGTCACTGCATCACAGCTTCAGTGACCTTGTTTCCATCCTGACCATGTGGAATTTCATGGGATTCCTTTGCATGCTTCAGTTCCTCATTGGCCGCTGTTAGTTGCCCTTGTATGTAGGTGAGTCACGGAATCTGGAGAGAGTTGATAGGAATGTGGAGAATCATGTAAATTACTGTAGATGCACGCTTGATGATCAACACAGATTAGGTGGGCCGAAGGACCTATTTCAATATTGTATGATTCACTGACTGAATAGAGCTGGTAAATGTGACTTGAATGTTTTGCTTATGTGTTTAGCTAAGCTGCTCATTTTCCATATTGTAAATTCAATGCATTTTTTTTCTGCAGTCTCAATTGGTATTGAAGGATCTGAGGGGATAAAGATGTGATGGCTGGTGACGAGGGTGCAGAGTGCTCCATGCTGTGTAGAGGAAGAACTGCAGGCTATGCTCCATGCTCTAGTAGACAGTGTACCCATTGTTGAGTGTAGGAACTTGTTTTTAGACTAAGCAGGAATACAAATTGCAAAAGGCAAATACCACTATGCCCCAGAAGGCACAGACATGTCCTGGTCTGCAGAGAATGAACTTGACCTTCAGCTACATGCCCTGGCGGCCCACTGCCCCCTTAGATGATTGAGCAAAATACACTGGCCCATCCTGCAGTCCCTCAAGGCACATACATGTCCCGAGGATCACCACAAACATTTAGCTCAGAGTTTTGATGTATAATATTTTCAAATCACTTCACGTAACTACCGCTTTGATTCAAGGATTCAGTGCGATGATGAGATGTTGCTTTTCTTCCACTTACACAAAAGAGCAGAGGTTAATAGGGCTAATTTAGACAAAATGTTAAAACATTTTCCCAACTCCTTTCCACAGGACTGAAGGCTTCACACAGATAGATTGTAGCACTTGAGCAGTGTTTTCTCATTTTCTCTTTTTAATATTCAATTGTGCAGCAAGCTTACACCCAACGGTTCCTAAAGATCCAGCACAGTGGCAGGGTTAGTTGATGTCTCCATACTCCACTCTGAGGCAATGATTCACTGCGTGGCCATTCTCAGTGGGAGAGCCAGAAGCTGAGCCTGGCTTTCTCTCTCTGCAACCTTGATAGTAATGAAAAAGCACATGAATGCGTTCCTTCCTGACTCTTTACTCTGCTAGCACTCAGATCATCTATTCATCAATTTTGTCTCATGGTCTTAATTTGCCAAGATAGTCAGATCAGGAATTAAATTCTGTTCCGGCATGCTTTTCATTCAAATGTTGACTCCTTGCAGAATGCCTAGTCATCAGTATTCTATCAGGGAGACCTCAAAGATGCTGAAGAGTCTTAATCCATAAACCTGCTGATGAGGCAGTGGAGTTGATGCAGTCGACATGGACTTCACTGGGACCTTTGACAAAATTCCATGTGGGAGACTGGTCCAAAATGTTGGAACCTTTGTGAGCCAGGGCAGGTTGACAAATAGAATCCAAAAAACAAAATGCAGGAAACAGAAAGGTTCAAATCTCAGACCTGAAACAGGGATGAGCTACCTTCGTGAATTACCACAGTCCTTCTCGTAGAGGTGTTCCCACATTTATTTACAGGAACAGCAACTTTGAAGGAATGCCAATATATTTTCCAAGTCATGACTTGGAGGTGAACCTGCAAGTAATGATATTGCTGTGCATCTGCTGTCCTTGTCCTCCTTGGTGCTAAAGGTCATGGATTTGTGTTTATGGAAGATCTTTTTGTCACTCTGGTCATGTACCTCCTATCAGGGTAGCAAATCACTTTTTGCTCATGAGGGTGCTGGAGTCCAGATTAGCAGATGTATTTAATTTGAAGATAGTTAAATATTTAAAACTTCAAGGAATTGAGGGTTACGGGGAGCTGGTACACAAGTGGAGTTAAGGCCAGCATAGAACAGCCATGGTCATATTGAATGGCAGGGCAGACTTGAGGGGCCTGGTAGCCTATTCCTTATACCATTTCCTTTATGCTTTTGTCTTTTTGTGCTGATGTAAGGAAGTACTGGCCTCTGAACTGATTTTCTTTATCCGAGAGCTTTCTGTGATATGACGGACTCAGTGGGGATTCCATGACAATGATTGTAAAAGCTAACCATGGACGGTGTTTAATTGTTTGTGCAGGGCGGGAAGATCCCTGTGCGATGGACTGCACCGGAGGCGATTGCGTACCGCAAGTTCACCTCAGCCAGCGATGTGTGGAGTTATGGAATTGTCATGTGGGAAGTGATGTCGTTTGGAGAGAGACCTTACTGGGACATGTCGAATCAAGATGTAAGTTCAACCTTGTCATGTAATGCAGGACCAACACGTATAAGAAATTGCTTTTAGAATGAGTTTTGTGGGAAAGCACATGGCTGAGGGAAATCAAATTGCTGGAACTGCCGATGGTTAGGCCACACACTGACTTGATACCTGCTCTGTCAGGGCAAAGACTGATGGATGCAGCGCCTCGCATGTTGTTTACCTTCGTGACCCATTACACATTGTCACAGAAGATAGACATGAAAAGCTGGAGTAACTCAATGGGACAGGCAGCATCTCTGGAGAAAGGAATGGATGATGTTTTGGGTCGAGACCCTTCTTCAGACTGGTTCCCTAACTGCAGTTCCTTCCTACACATATTGTCACAGCACTGTAATAATCTTCTTTACGAACTGAGTAAGGGGGCACTGGATGCTCACAGCAGTGTTGGGGGAATCTGTACAGTTGAAAATAGTCAAATCCTCCTCAAGATTCAGTGTTAACTACCTCCATTGGTGTAGAAAAGCGCACCACAGACATGTAGTTATTTTAACCCATGGACCTGATTAAGTTTTACCACCATCTTGAAGGAGCCAACTCTGGGGTTGAAGGAAGGAGTTAAAGGAAGTCCAGAATTGCAGAGGGGTTGAGTGGTGGTGGAGGCAGGAACAATTCTGATCCTATGGACCTATCACAGAAGAAACTACAACCATATTTGTCAGGGTGTCTTTTAGTCTGTGGCTTCTTCTGAGCAGCACTGGCCTGCTGTTAACTATTCGCCCCTCACACAGAGCTAAGTGAAGGGCACCGTCAGGATAACGTCACAGCTTTGAATTGCGCATTTAACGAAGGACCCTGAAACTGAAAGAAAAAGTGCTGGAATCGCTGATCAGGTTGGGATGCATCCGTGGAAAGAGAAACATTCGATCTGAAACATCAGTGCTATTCCTCTCCCAACAGATGCTGCCTGACTGCGGAGTTTCCAGCATATTCCATTTTCATTTCAGATCTCCAGCACCTATTTTTGATTTCCTTTTATTAAACAAATGCCTGCAATGTTTGCTCAGACCAGGTTCAAATCTGGATTTTTGTGTGGCAGAAGGAAGTTTACTTGGTCCACCGAACAAGTAGAGTTTAAATCTACTTGTGAATTCTATTCCTATTCTTTTTCACCAGACTTGTTATGTAAAACAACAACCCTATGGGAACAGTGCATTTGATTTTGTTGCATCATTTACCATACGAATATGCTCATATTTTGCTTCTATTTGGCAGTCTTTGTTATTTTTGAGAGTGCGTGAGATAACTGCAACTGAGATAATTTCTTTGTCTTGATCACAGCAGTGGTGCTGATCTGCATAATGACAAACTGATTAGCAGCTAATGGACTTTGATTAGCGATTTGCTTTTGCCTACATGAGCTCCCCGGCTTTCAAGCAGGTGTTGTAGACAGTGGTGGCTTGAGGATTCTGAGCCTGGGAATCAGTCCTGTGGCGTCTGAGTCTCTGACAGATGCTGACACCAGACAGGTCAGCCGAGGTTCTCTGCTTTGCCTTTGGGCTGGTGCAGTCTACAAAAAAAAACTGGAGAAAGATGAATTGGAGAAGTTTAGGTAGTAGAAGAATTGGAATGGCAGCAAGAGGTAAAGACTGGACTTTAATGGCTGGGGTTGGATTTACGGACGGGTGGACGTTATACCCCCAAAAATTGTGTTAGCTTTGCCTGCATGGTGGCACAGCGGTAGAGTTGCTGCATTACAGCACTTACAGCGCCAGAGACTCGGGTTCGATCCTGACTATGGGTGCTGTTTGTACGAAGTTAGTACGTTTTCCCCGTGACCACGTAGGTTTTCTCCGATATCTTCGTTTTCCTCACACACTCCAAAAACGTACTGGTTTGTAGGTTAACTGGCTTGGTATAAATGTAAATTGTTCCAAGTGTTTTTAAGATAGTGTTAATGTGCCGGGATCACTGGTCAGTGGGCCGAAGGGCCTTTTTCCGTCCTGTATCACTAAACTAACCAGTTCACTCCTGATCATTGGATCTGTCTATGTGGAGTTTGCACTTTCTCCCTGTGGCTGGATGATTTCCCCAGGTACTCCTTTTTCTTCCCATATCCCAAAGACAGTTAGAAGTTTAATTGACCACTGCAAATTGTCTCTGGTGTGCAAGTGTACTAGTGTGTGGGAGGGGGAGAATCGATGACAAAGTGGGGAAATTAAAATGATTGAGATAGGATTTAGGGTAATTGTGAGGTTGATGGTTGGCACAGACTCGGTTGACTACAGGGCCTGTTTCTGTGCGATAATTCTCTCTGTCTCGAAGATATGATCCTGCAGGAACAAGATTACACCACTCAGGTTGTTCTGCCATTCAATGACTCAGCTGATTGTCACCTTAACTCCGTACTTCTACTTTCCCGCTGCCACTAGTGCCCATATAAGCCCCAAGCTGACTAAGAATCAATCTACAGTTGCCTTAAAAATATTCAGAGATTCTTCTTTAACAATCTTTGAGAGTTATAAATACACCTGATCCTCCAAGAGAAAAATAAATTGCCTTATCTCTTTAAAGAGTCATTGTTTTTAAACCGTGGTTCCTAGTTATAGATTTTCCCACAAGAGCAAGCATCTTCTTTACATCCACCCTGTCAAGATTCCATATGATCCTATCCAGTTGTACAGCCAATCTGGAGAACCATATTCAGTTTGACTGTTATCTCAAGAATGAAATTTGATTTAAAAGATTAAATTATGGGTAGAGATTGCATAAACTGTTTTATATTTCTTGAATCTAAAGGAAAAAGACTCAAATTTGTTCACTATTCAATAAGATCTTGCCTGATCTAAAACTTAATTCCATGTATTTTTCCCCATATGCTCCAATGCCTTTGGATTACAAACATTGATCCACTTTGAATTTAACAATTAGCCCAGTCTGAAGAAGGGTCTCGACCCGATACATCTCCCATTCCTTCTCTCCAGAGATGCTGCCTGTCCCGCTGAGTTACTCCAGCTTTTTGTGTCTATTTGAGCCAAATATTAACAATTTGCAGAAGTATATTGCAAATTTAAATCACACCCCACTTGTAAAATGTTTCCTAACATCATGCCTGAATGTTCTGGCCTTAATCTTAAAATCCTATCTCCTAGCTCTAAACTCATCCAAACAAGTTTAATCTGGCAGACCTATTAATTCCCTTTAGTATCTTGAAAAACAAATCAACTTCTTCCAATAAGGCGATCAAGAAGAAGGGGACATCGGAATCAATTGAGTTGTCCTTCCCATTCAGTCATTCATGGCTGATCTGCAGCAAAATTCCATTTAATTATTTTTGTTCTCATCACTTGATGCCTTTATCTACCAGAAACTTGTAGACTAGCCATTCTTTTACGCTTAAAATAATGTGGTACATGCGTTTTGTGTAAAGAAACGCCAACACTTTTCTCAATCATTGGCCACCAGTGATTTTAGTGGATCCAGGTCTTTAATGTCTTTTAGACAGGTATCCAGTTTCCACAGTGGAAAGTATATTACACAGAGTTGAAACTGGGTCTGGGAAGAAAAGGGGGGTGGCACCTGGAAGATAAGGATGGAGCCTGGGGTTGGCTTGACTACCTGGGGAACGGGTGGTGGTTTGAGGGATTTTTACCAAGCATAAGGGATTCAAGATACTGGCCGGGGACATCTACAAGTCAGATGACGTTTGGAGGAACAGTTCACCAAGGATTGTGGTTTAGGTAGGTCATCACTGACGTACCTCCAAAGGACGGTACACCTGGAGACATAATCACGTGCACAAATGCCTGGCAGCGACTCTGTAAAGCAGGAGAACAACCAACAATGCCCTGCCGCCCAGAACAACCAACCCAGTTAAGACAATTGCCTTTGTTCGGGGGGGGGGGGGGGGGGGGGAACAAAGGCAATGGAAAATTCCACCAAGGACCAGGTTTGGACAGCTGGAGGCAGCCCGGGATTGGCAGATGCTGGTGGATGAGGACCAACGGCTTACATTTCCATCAGAGATAGCCAACTTGAGGCCTGATCTTGTGCTCTGGTCGAACTCTCAGCGCATGGTGTATTTTGTGGAGCTCACAGTCCCTTGGGAGGATGCTGTGCAGGAAGCCTTCGAAAGAAAGAAACTGCAGAGCTTGCAGCGGAGGCAGAACAGCGGGGCTGGAGCGCTAAGATCTGCCCGGTAGAAGTTGGATGTCGTGAATTCATGGCAACATCTACCTTAAGACTGATGAAGGACCTGGGGATCAGCGGACAAGCCCTACACCAGGCCATCAAAGAAACAGCACGGGTGGCAGAGCGGAGTAGCCAGTGGCTCTGGCTGAAGAGGAAAGAGCCCATTTGGTCTCCCAAATAACCGACTAGACAGATGCAGAGGGGGGTGGGTCTGGGACGCCAGAATGCACCGCTGAGCCTACTGGAGACGTCGTAGGTTCAATCAGCGAAACGTTGATGAAAGTAGGTGCCCACTTCATAACCCCAATGACGTGTCTGCCTAGCCTTTCTCAACATCAGAGGAGCATAGGTGAGGGCAGAAGGCTCCCATCACCATCGGGAGTAAGTTGATATTTGGCACTTTGGACTTTTAACATCTTGTCCTGTGTATTTGTAAACAAGTCAGATGAAGTCTGGAGGAACAGTTCACCAAGGATTGTGGTTTAGGTAGGTCATCACTGAAGATCAGGATTGTAATGGGCAATTTGCCAATGATTGGGTGCAGTAGGAGTCAAGCATCCAAGAGGATCAGGAACATGGGGAATATCTTCCCTGGGTATCAGGGAAGGGGTTAGGAGTGTAGCTCATGATAGCACCAGGTGCTGTTCTTCAAGACATCCTTGGTCCATCCCCTGGGTCAGGAGTAGGAAGGAACTGCAGATGCTGGTTTATACCAAAGATAGACACAAAATGCTGGAGTAACTCAGTGGGACAGGCAGCATCCCTGGATCAAGGAATGGGTGATGTTTTGGGTCGAGACTTCTTCTTCAGACTGAGAGTCTGGTGAGAGGGAGTCTAGAGATATAGAAGGGTAATGTGTGAAAATGACAGATCAAAGCATATAATGATAAGGAAATGTAGAATGTAGACAAAAATGCTGGAGAAACTCAGCGGGTGAGGCAGCATCTATGGAGCGAAGGAATAGGTGATGTTTCGGGTCGAGACCCTTCTTCAGTTTGAAGAAAGGTCTCGACCCGAAACGTCACCTATTCCTTCGCTCCATAGATGCTGCCTCACCCACTGAGTTTCTCCAGCATTTTTGTCTACCTTCGAATTTTCCAGTATCTGCAGTTCTTTCTTGAAGGAAATGTAGAATAGTTCATTGTTAGCTGAGGGAAAGGTGACAACATGGTATACAATCAGTAACATTTAATCAGGAGGATAGTAAAACTAGACCCTAGGTCAGGAGGCAGGCTTTTTCAAAGGGTTGGAGGAAGAATTTGTGTTGGCTGTATTTTGAGACATTGGGAGAGGTGGGGGATTTAGAGTTGGCACTTGGAACCTTTGTGCGGATCGGAGGGTTGAGAAATCAGGACATGCCCCACGTAGTCAAGAGGGAGATCGTAAGAATGGTATTGGTCATTGGTTTGGTATTGGGACCACTAGTCAGATATGAGATAAATAGGCAACCAGCCTTCAAGATATCCTGATCCAACAATGCATTTCCAAGACATGATTTTCCTGGGAGTCACGAACGATGATCACACCTGAGACTAATTAGTCCTTCTACAATGCACCAAAATGAGTACTGCACCATGGGTGTTACTATATTGTGCTTTGCCCATGTAGAAATTTGTTTAAGGAGATGCATTTTAGGAACTGCCTTCACAAGTTTCCAGAGCAATAGGTGCCCGAACCAATTTGCCATACATTCCCTATCCATGGCAATTATTGTCTTCCCGTCCTGCATTTCATTTCTTGATTGGCACATTAAAAAGTAAATTATATCAGACCAGACGCCATCTGATATCCTTGGCAGTTAGTTTGTGCTAAATGTTCCTCACCAGCACTGTCTGACACACAACAGAATGTCTGTGGCTGACAAAAAAAAGCTGATATTTTCAGCTGGAAAGAATTTTTGACATTTATCAAGCAGCGAGTGTTAATGTAGTTCAAATGTTAAATTCACATAACTCCTGGTCATGAGGGGCAATAGATCAAACATACATAAAACCTTTGAATCAAATCGCCCCCTCAAGTACAATTCACCAACAGTTCTGCCAAGAAATAATCTATTTAAAAATAATTATTCCAAGCATTAGTGAGGTTACTTCATTTTTTTTGTTACCATTTATTTTTGTTCCAACACTTGGTTTTGATGGGGGCCTCCAGAGAACTGGTGAGAAGGAATTATTGAGTCTGACAGCCTTTTGAGGTCAGATGCTTTGACTGAATATGGAAATCAGCTCCACTCTTCCAGTCACGCCAGGAGGCTGTGTCCCTCAAACAAATGCTCCTTTTTAATCAACATGAAGAAACACAAGGACAGTGAGACTGTTTAAGGTCAATGAACAATCACATATGCCAATAATTAACTTCTATCACTTTACCAATTTTGGCAATTCACCGAACAGTGCAATCTCAAATTGAAGGGCGTATTTTATCCTGCTAAAGCATCTGCATAATATACTTGCATTTGCTATGCTCACAAAAGATTTATGTTAAAAAGAAAAAGGCACATAAAGGAATCTATACAAGATGGAGGGGCTCTTAAGCTTTAACTCCACATTCTTTTATCGCTCCGTTATGCATGTTTTTCCAGCTCCCTGTTCTGCAACACATTGAATTGAGATAAAGCTTTTAACACAGTAAAATACCCCAAGCAACTTCAAAGAGATCTTATCAGGCACAATAATTGATACTGAAACAAAATAAGTACCAGGGCAGATAATGAAATACTTTGCCAAAGAGGTCAATTTTATGAAGACCTATCTAAAGAATCAGAGAAGGAATTCTGAAGCTCAGGGTGAACAAAGTTAAAAGTAAGGCTGACAACAGTAGGGCAGTAACATTGAAGTTGCAAAGAAGGTCAACAGAGTGAAAACGTTGGAGGGGTTTATTGCTGGGGATATTACCAAAATAGATGATGGAATTGAACGTGAAGATAAAAATTAAACATTGGATGTACTCGGGCAATGACAGGCAATAACTCGGTGGGTCGATATGGGTTAGGATATTAATTTTGCTCAAGACCAACTTTATGCCGAGTGGGCGGTGAACAACAGCCCACCAGAAAGTTCCTTTTAAGTACTGAATTGTGTTGAGGGAGGAGGTGGAGGCTCAGGTGTAATACCTCGTATGATGGCATGGGGAAGTGCCGGGGTGGTTGGATGGATGGTGGGGAGGGATGAGCAAACCACCTTTTTATGCTGGATATCTGCCCTCTATTATTGTCCAGAAACCTGCTCCCCTCTGTCCTTTCCTCTCTCCTGTCACACACACCCTTTTCTCCAAACACTTCCTTCCCCCAGCCCCATATCACCCAGTTTACCCTACCCTGCTCACTCCATTTGTCCATCACCCGCTGGATCCCCTCCCCACACTGTTCCCATCTGCCCACACTATTTCCCTTAGCCCGTTCCATACTTCTCTTCCTTTCCTATCAGATTCTATCATCTGCAGTCCTTTGTTGTCTCCAACTATCACATGTCAGCCTCTGTTGCTATCTCTGCACTTCCCTCCCCCACCTGATTCCATCTGTCAATAAACCCTTCCTCACCTAGATCCATCTATCAATTGCCAGCCTTTGCCCTGCCCCTTCCCATCACCTCTTTATACTGGCGAACCCCCCTCTACCTTTCAATCCGAATGGGGGGTTGTGGACGAAATGTTAACCTTCCATATCCCTCCACCAATGCTGCCTGACCCACTAAGTTCCTCCAGCAGCTCATATTTGCTCGAGAGTTTGGTGTCTCAATCTTTCTTGTCTGCAAGCAGAAAGATAGAATTGACAGGTGGTGCGAAGGACCTTTGTTGTCAGATCCTTCATGCATTCTCAGTGGCTTGGTACCACCTTATTTACCAAAAGTTATAAAGCCATGGCTATTTGTGGTACTTGTTTTAAGACCATTTTATAAGCATCTACTTTGTCTGTATTTCAGGTCATCAATGCCATCGATCAGGACTATCGTCTCCCACCACCCATGGATTGTCCGGCTGCCCTGCACCAGCTGATGCTGGACTGTTGGCAGAAAGACCGTAATTCCAGGCCTAAGTTTGCCCAGAATGTCAACACCTTGGACAAAATGATACGGAACCCAGCCAGCCTCAAAACCATGGCCACCATCACCACAATGTAGGCTTTGATCATCTTCTCTTGTGCGGTCTCGTCATGCTGCCACTTTGTCCATTTGATTCTGCCTATTACGGCGGTCAGATTCTCCACTCCTTGATACCACCACAGTTTTCAGACTAACACTTTTGTTCCTTGAGGGCAAATTTTCATCCCAATCCCTACATTGTTTATTTAGTGTCTTGAGAGGCAACAAAAATGTAATCCTTCTCCAAGATGTTCGCTCCTGACTTTTGATGTGGAAGTAGTGTCCATTCTTTTTTTTCAAATATAGTGCATGCTATATTACGCTACTATGTCATAGTCTTAGTCAATGAACAGTACAGTACAGGGACAGGCCCTTCAGCCCACAATGTCTATGCTGAACATGATACCAAGTTAAACTTATCTCCTGTGAGGAGAGACAAATATATTTGTCTCGGAATTCATCTCCAGTCAATAGTTGTGTCAGCTGCAGATTATAATTGTACTCTGGATTGCACATTTATTTTATTGCTATTGGTTTATTATTGCCATGTGTACCAAGAAACATTGAAAAACTTTGTTTTGCAGGCTATTCAGTCGAATCATACCATACATAAGTGCACAAATACAACTGGTAGTGCAAAGAGAATGAAAACCGAGTGTAGAATAAAGGCATTAAATATGAAAGAATATTGAAGTCATAGAAAAAAAATTTGAGGCAGAGTGAAACATTATGATTTGTCCATATAGCACATCTATCGCAACTGACCACAGTGAACTTTCAGGAAATTGTCTTTTAAACAATAATATATTTCCTGAAGGAAATGCAGATGTCACATAAGGGAAGAATTTGTGCATTTTTCAGTGAGTTTAAAATCCTAAAATATAATACTTTTTATTATAATCCTCACAGCATCTGAATTGTTTTACATCCATTTCGACAAGCAAAAGGGTGCCAGCTTCTCCATCAGCATGTGGGAGACTAGGGTGGGTAGAGATAATAAAGCTTGTGAATTACTGGGTCTGGCATCAAAACATCAGCACAGACCAGTTGGATTGAAGACCCTGCCTCTGACCGACAGATTACAAGAAATTTGATTTAAATAGACTTGGCGATGTCACTTTATGTTACATTGCCATTTTACACACACAAATTGAGTGAGCAAGAACTTGCAACCACACATCCAAAGCTGAGACTGTGATACTCAGTGGTAAGCGACTTTGAGTCCTGAAAAGCGCTATATAAATAAAATGTGTTATTATTATTATTATATTCCAGACAGTCTGTTAGTTGGATGAGGTGCATTCTCTTTCATAACCAAAGCGATGGCATTAATTAAAGGTGATGAAGGGAAATCTCCCCAATATCCTGGTCAATATTTATTCCACAACTAGAATGACCAAAGAAATAATTAATTCAATATTCATCTTTCTTCACCGTTTGTGTGATGTTGGTATGTGTAGATGCGCTGCCATAATTTCTGACATTAATGACTATGCTTCAATAGTCCTTGAGTAACTGCAATGACCTGGAGATGGTGAAAGATGCTATGTGGCTGCAAGTTCTTGCTCTCTCAATTTGTGCATGAAAAATGCCAAGACAACGTGGGCATGACTTTGCCAGGTGTATTTAAATCAAATTACTCATAATCTGCAGGTCAGAAGTAGGGCTTTCAATCCAATTGTCTGCGCTAATGTTTAGATGCCAGATCAATTTTCTCACAGGGTTTATTATCTCTACCCATCTTGGGTGCTAACATTGCTCTACCCTCTTATACAAACCTAGAATAGTCCAGCACAGCAACAGGCCCTTCAACCTATGTGCCTATCTAAAAGCCACTTAAACTCCACTGTCGTATCTGCCTCCACCACCATTCCAGGCAGTGCATTCCAGGCACCCACCACCCTCTGTATAAAAAAGCTTGCCTCGCAACATTTTTAAACCTTCTCCCTCTGACCTTAAAGCTCCTCCCTCTAGTCTTCACATTTCCACCCTGTGAGAAAGGTTCTATATCCTATCTGTGTCTCTTAATTTTTATATACTGCTATTAACTCTCCCTCAAGCTCCGACTTTTCAGAGAAAACAATCCAATGCTCGTTTCCACTGTTCCTTAAATTTTTAGGCCAAGTTATGGAGAATTTATTGCTCACTACATCAAAACAAGGTGCCTCAATTGGAAGAAGGCACAGATAATGAATGTGGTGGTGCCCGGAAACAGTGCTAAAATGCACTTTCCTCTACGAACAAAATCTGACTGTTATGGGTTTAACTGCTTTGAAGGATCAGTTTTTAGCTAACAACGAGAAGCGTTAAGTCCTGTTACACATCAAACTCTTCATGTCATAAAACTCCCATAACCTGTCAATGCAACCATGTATTTTTCCCTGCCTATATTTGTAACATCCTGCTGCAAGCCCAGGAACTAATATCAACATTTTTATCCAACCTCTTCTTAAACCCACTTGGATTAGGTGATGAAACCATAACTTTTATTTAACTCTCCGGTCAAACTATCAAAACAATTGAGGCAGGAAAAGCCAATAAATAGATAAGCCACAGGGAAGATCAGAGGCAAGTTAACATCAATTTTTCTGTGACTGTGGGATTTATAACCAAGGGTTGTCTTCTTAATGCCCTAGGTTTCCCACCCCCAGCCATTTCTGTCCTGCAAAAGTCAATTCAAAATGGCCAGGGGTCATTTTGTCCTCTCATGAAATAGAAAGGATTAATTCTTTCCAGGGCCTCCAAAGTGGTGTTCCATTACAGTGCAACCTTCTTTTATAAACAAACCCCCCATTCATTCATCTGAACTTATAATCTAATAACTGTAATGAGAACCAGGACAGCTCAGTAACTGGAACCAAGTGATGCTTAGACTTTTCAACTCATGTCTACAGACTGTCTGACTTTCATAAATCATGAAAAATGTTGACGTGTGCTCCAGGTTCCTTTTCTGAAAACCTCCTGAGCCCAAGGCTGATTAATTCAAACTTATTTGAGGAATGACCTTGGAAATGGCTATGGAAATGAGTGTGGCCAGACTGTCTCTTCTTAAGGAGAATGAATAGCAATATAAACATTTTTTTATTTCGATATAACTTCTCATATCTTGAAGGTGTCCCAAGTGCTTTCCTGCCAATTCATTATTTTTTGAAATGTTGTTACTGTGATTTTGTACACAAATAGACCAATTTGCACACAGTGCCACAAGTGGCTGTGCAATATCTTTGTGGTGATAGTTTAAGGAGATATATTGACATGGCAGTTACCCATTCCATGACTGATTAATTAATGCTATTTGCATCTAGCTGATGGGACAGACAAGGCCTTGTTTAACAATCTGATCCAAAGGTACAACCTCCTTAACAGTCCAGCACTGAATTGCTGAGTCTGTGGCCTTCTGGTGCATGTAAGTGCTACCCACAGAGGCAAGCTGAGAGTGTAGAGGCAGCCTGAGTATGTATAAAAAAGCACGTCATTGATTCTTGGGGATAGAGTGTGGAAACAAGCCTTTTGGCCCACGTGTTCTGCTCCAACCATCAAGCACCCATCTTTACACTAATTCTAGTCCAACCCATTTTATTTTCCCACATTCCCATGAACTCCCCCTAGATTCCATCACTAACCCATCACTGATTAACAACTCAAGCTTATCCTGAAGATATAACTGAGAGATAATTTTGAGACAGCCCTTTGTACCTGCGTAGTAATGCTGCTTTATGTTGTTTTTTAATGAATCCAGGCCTTCTCAGCCCCTGTTGGATCGTAGCATTCCTGACTTCACTGCTTTTACCTCAGTAGAAGATTGGCTCAGTGCAATCAAGATGAGTCAGTACAGAGATAATTTCCTCAACTCCGGATTCACCTCACTCCAGTTAACAACACAGATGACTTCAGAGTGAGTATTGCAGATACATCTCATTGAGGGAGATCATCAAACTCACAGATTACTGCTTTCGAATCAAAAAATGCCTGTGACCATTTTAGTCAACCCAAGGTCTCAATCTGGTCAGCCCATGTTTTGACCCCCTGTCCCAGTTTTGACCCACTGTTCACTGCTGCGTAGTGGGCCAGAAAGCAGGAAACATCTAAAATGACGTCCTGTTCACCAACAAAATAAAAAAAATATTTTGATCACAATCCCATTCTTCCCCCAGCTGCAGCCTTCCAAGACCAGGTCTCGAGTGAAGTATGAAGAGCCCTCCTGAAAACTTCATTGGAAGATGAAGTTAAGAGAGTGAACAGCTTAATTAATAGTATGCCTCCTATCCTCATGCCCAAATACCAAGGAAGAACTGCTGTCTTTTCAGTTGAGCTGTTTTGAATTGTTCCCTTCCCCATCCAGCTTACGACAGGGAAGTTTGCAGACCAAGGAGTTTGTTTCAGGGTACAGTTGGTGCTGTGAATCACAAACTCGCCCTTCATTTGAAGATCTTAATACCCGTCCATCCATGCCTGCAAGGTGCACTCCTCTGCTGGATGATGGCCATGGGTGGGCACCTGCCAAAGTATGGGTTTTGCTGGGCGCCTTTCCCATGTTCGTCTCCTCTGCTCCCTATTCCTCCTGGTGAAGCAGCTGCCTGGCACTGTTGAGACTGCCCACGAGTGTGAAGTGGTTTGATGAGCTTATCAGAAAGATGGCTGCTCAGTGAAAGCGAGCCATTCATGGTGGGGCATGGGAGGTGCAAGGAACAAGGCATGTCACACAAACAATGTATTTCCTCAGTAAGGGAGGGTGCATGTAAAAAACACCCACCCACGTGCACAAATAATGGAAAGCAGAACCCAACTGCGGCCACCTTTCAACAGTGTTAATTTAAACAAATGACCGTTTCTATTTTTCTGCAGGGATTTGCTAAGGATAGGGGTCACTTTGGCCGGTCACCAGAAGAAAATTTTGAACAGCATTCAGTCAATGAGAGGACAGATCAGCCAATCTACTTCGGCCATGGCATGACGACGGGGGAATCAAGGGACATGATTGAGCAGCACCAGAGGAAAGCAAAACAAAGACCCAGACTATTTCTCATGGCCCCGGACCATTCTTATGAAGGAAACACGTTGTCACTGTCTACCAGACTGATCCTCAGCCTACTCAAAAACCATGCATTCCTGTCCACAAAACAGTACAGATTCCAGATTTAACTGGACAATCTTTAAAAAAAAAAAAGAATTTAAAAACTCTTCACGAAATAAGGGCCTGTGAAACTGGAATCGAGGAAGTATCCCAATTTTCCAAAGAACATCCTGTGCTATTTCTTTGATGTTTGTTAGATGCGTTTCTTTATTTTCATGAATGATTTTCTTCAGATGTTGGTGCCAATAATAGACTGCCCCCTTCCCTAAAATGGATTTTAAGTCCTTTATATCTTCATATTGAAGATGACGAGAAGTAATCATTCTTTGCTTGCATTTTCTGCAACTATGTCTGTGTTTTGATAGCAATGACACTAAATGCTGGCAAATCTTGAGCCATCCGCACTTGTACAAAAGGGAAGTAGGTATTTATCATGTGACCCACATGCAGCTGGCAGGTCTTGCTGATCAGATTCCTTGTTGGCTGTTTTGAATGACTACAGAAAAGATGTGAATCTTTGCAAGCGGTACAAGCGACAGACCTGCTGAACTTGCTTGGCAAGAGAGGTGTTGTTGGACAGCGAAATGAAGTACCTCTGGTGTTACATTGCAACTCTCTTCAATGGACTTTTTAATTTGTGTGTCAGTACTTGTTGGAATTAGTGATGTCCGTTTAACCCAGTCTTCAGAGCGTTGCTGCATCAACTTGCTGGTAAGTGTGGGATTTTATTCACCCTTTATTACGTTAATGCATTTGTTTCTCCCCCTCACAGTAAGAAGCCAGATATCCTTTCCACAGTTTAAACAGGTACCTCCTGTTGAAGTTTATTTGGGGACTAGTATTTGTTCAGTGGCACAGGTTGGAGTTTTCGATGTTCTTTACTGCTAGAAGGTCCTGGTGCGAGATTGCAGAGCTCTAAGATGGAGAGTGGTCTGATGTCCTTGTGTTTGATTCACAAAACTTGTCAATGCAGGTACAGTGAGTAATTACAAATTATAATAGAATACAATTGCTTATTGTGTGGGGAATTTAATACAAAACTAGAGTAATTACGTTCAGTTCTACAGAGCATTAGTGAAACTACTTCAGAACCTCTGTGTACTATGCTGGTCTCTTTAGATATGAACGGGCGCCAAAGCATTGGAAATAATTTAAGGAATGTTTATTTAACCCTTGGAAAGGACAGGTGTAGGAAGGAATTGCAGATGTTGGTTTACACCGAAGATATATCCAAAATGCTGGAGTTACTCAAAGGGACAGGCAGCATCCCCGGATAGAAGGGATGGGTGACGTTTCAGGTCGAGTCGTTTCTTTTCAGGAAGGGTCTTTTTCTGAATAGGTGTCTTAATCAGAAACGTCACCCATTCCTTTTATCCATAGATGCTGCCTGACAGGTTGTCTCATGAAGAAATCTTGGACAGATTAGGCTTGTGTCTGATGGAGTTTAGAAGAGTGAGGTAGATTTGAGGGCAACACATAAGATCCCGAGTTTTGTTGACAGGGTGGAGAGGATGTTTCCACTTTTAGGAGAATGTAGAATAGGGATCACTGTTCAAAAGTAAGTGGGTAACAATTAAGTGGATGGTACCCATGAGGTCACCATTTTTCCCCCTCAGAGGCCATGATCTTTGGAACTCTCTTCCTCAAAGAGCGTTGAAAGCAGAATCTGAATATTTTCAAGACTGAGGTCAATGGATAAACCAGCGCGGTGAATGGTGTCTGGATAGGCAGGACTGTGGAATTGAGGTTACAATTAGATCAGCCATGATCTTACTGAAATTTGGAATAGTCTCACGGGGCCGAGTGGCCTAATCCTGCTAATTTATCTCGTCCAATTTTAGCTGTCTCAATTCTCTTCATCCTCTGGGTGCCTCCGTTTCCTCCACCATCCCATAGACGTGCAGGTTGGTAGGTTTACTGGCCACTCTATATTTCCCTGGGCATAGGAATGTTAGAGCCTGCAGGGAACTGATGGAACTTTATTTTGGTTCTTTGTCCATAGTGTTCTGGTAATAATAGATATTCAAGGGTCTGTATGGAGGGAGGAACTTTTAACCATCCCTTTCACTAGGAAAAGTGCCTAGCAGATTAATGTAGCTGAAAATCACCAAAACTCCAAGATGATGCAAATCTAAAACAAAAACAAGAAATGCAAGAAACTCAGCAGGTTGGCAGTATCTGTGGGAAGAGGAACAGAGTCACTGTTTCAGGTCGGTGACCCTTCATCAGATTACTGGAGCTAATGGCTGGGGATATAAAGAAAAATCATGAACCTTTGTAATACTTGGCCAAAGGAGCTGCAGAGGCAAAGCTTGTGAATATATTCAAGGCAGAAATTGCAGACATTTAAACTACAAGGGAGTCAAGAAGAACGAGAAGAGCTGGAATTTAGTGTTGAAGCCAAGCTTCATGTGGATGAGGCTGATTGGGTGGACTGGCCCACAACAGCTCCTGGTGAAGTGCCAATGATATTTTACCATGGCAGGTGAATGCATTGGAGGGGAATCTGCAGATGGTGGTGCTACCATTATCGAGCCCGCTCTTGTTGGAGATAGTTATTGCCTGGTATAGTGTGATACAAATGTTATACAGGTAACAGCAGATCTGATGCAGGGTTTCGATCCGAACCGTCAACTATCCTTTTACCTCCAAAGATGCTGCTCAACCTATCATGTTCTTCCAACGCTTTGTTTTGTGCTCTAAATGTTGTCCAGGTGCGACTGCTTTACTTGTGCTGATGCAAATATATCGTTACATGTTGTCCACGTTGATCGGTGAATATCTCCAATTCTGACCCAGTGATTGGGGGAAGGTTATTGATAACGCGGCCAGAGATGGTTGGGCCGAGGACACTGGCCTGACAAATTCCTGCAATATGTTCTGGGGTTGGGATGACTGACTTCCAACATCCCCAACCGCCGTCCTTTGTGCAAGTTCTGTCCCCAATCACTAGTCTCTTTCCCTGTATTCGCATTGGTTTCAGTTTTGCTTGTTGTGGTAATAGGAAGAAACTCCTCCTGCTTAACTTTGATGAACATTTCACCAGATAGATAAAGGCTACAGATCAGACTGAAGGCAAGAAGGAACTGTTGACTGATTTGGGTTAACAGGATGGAGATTGTATGATTAAGAGCAGAGTGAGCTGTAGTGGACACAATGCTGGCTATGCTTGGTTCCCCATTGGGAAAGGCCCTTGGTACTGCTCACACTCATATTGCAGTTGTGGCGGTACCGGGTGACAACCCAAGGTCACAACCAACCATCAGCTCTAGAGGGTGGTGTCTTGGTGTGGGGGGCGCTAGTCATGGGTCGGCACCTGATTTGGTATTTAAGGCCAGACTCGCTATCACTCAACGCCCGTGTCTTTGAAGGAGTAGGGAGCTGTATTAGAGAGATTAAACACGTCTAGTGCACACAACTCGTGTCCGACTAGTTTAAATTAACAAAGTTATTCTTATTTCAACAGTGAAGTATGTGTTGTTGAACGAGGAATATATGTACGAGAGAGCTCAAGGAGATATGGTTATTGATTATACAGGAATGGAAGGTCAAAGCAGAAAATAGACCTGATTCTTACAGAGATGTTTTAAATATTCTTATGATGCTGTAGATAGGCAGTCAGTACATTCCTGATTTTGAACCTTATTCAAAAAAGCTGCACTTTTGTAACTGACCTGTATGACAGATTGTACCTCAAGCTAAACAAATAAGTAGAAGGAAAAGAAACCCTGGATCTCAACTCGAGGGAGTCGCTGTCAAAATTTGACAAACGACTGAGGAAGTGCTTGTTGAGTGATTGATTTGTGACGGGGCCCAGTGGCAGCCAGTCTCTGAACTGGGGAACTGTTGTGATGATTAGATTCACAGGTGCTGAGGTGCAACTCCCCAGCCTAGGAACCAAACACATCAAGTAACACAATCCACCCTCTGACCAGGCTCTGCTGCACTGCACTAAATCCATCCAAACAGCGAGTACACATTTCACCATGAGACCTCTCCTCTGCACATTTACACAGCAGAATTTACAGCAGAGAATCAGGTCATTCAGCACCAACAGAATGACCCTTCCACATCCTTCTGTTCCTTTTCAATGGGCTTATTTGGCTTTTTCTCTTAATGCATCTATACAATTTGCCTGAACTGTTCCTTCGTGTCACACAGTACAGAAGTTGACCCATCAGCCATCAAATCAGCGCCAGCCTTCAAGCACTAATTTTTACACCAATCCTAGTCAAATCCATTTTAGTCTCCCCACATTCCCATCAACATCCCACCGCCATATTCTAGTGGCAAGTGACCCACTCCCAGCATTGCCTGGCTAAAGGCATTCCTCCTGATTTTACCAATGGATTTGAGCTTCAGCATCCATTGGCATCCTTTGGTAGGCTTGCCTGCTTTGGGTGGATCCTGGAGGTGTCTAAATGACATCATCCAACGCCACTCCCAATGACTGGTTGGCTAACATGATCATTCGAACGTGCCACTTTCCTTGCCAGGAAAAGACTCTTCATCATCAGGTCAAAAGTGCATTAGTTTTATTTTCCCCTCGGATAATTTGGATAATTTTATGACAAATGCTACAAGAGCATTGAAATAAATTGTTATCTCTGATCATTTATCTTTAATTCCTGTCGATTAGGGAATTGACAATCCCAAATCTCAGCAGTCAAAACATTTTAGTTTGCAAAGTAAATAGGGTTTAAGATGTCTTTTATTAATCTTCATACAGAAGAAGTAAATAAAAAGCAACCAGCCATACACACATCAGCTCAGTGTATACATTAAATGGCAAAAATGGCAACAAAATGAAAAGGTTGAGCTACCAATGAATGATTTATGTTCTTAGTCAAACAAAAGAAATGGATGATACCTGTATTGATTGTAATTAGGCGGGTGGTGATATATTATCGAGGCAGAGGGCACAGGGGTCAGTGAATGCTGTCTGCCGTTGCTGGCAAAAACATTATCAGACTACGAGGGTCACATTCCTAATTCAAGTTCAGCTCACGGTCTTTGTTCAATCAGATCCCGGGACACAAATTATTATTTATTTGACACAATATCTGAATTGAAGTTCTGAAGATTAGAGGGACCTGACACAGCTCAGACAGACCATTTGCTCAAGGTGGGGGAGGGCTAAGTGCCAAGGGATACAAATTTGAGAGTTAGGAGTCTGGGAGGAAGGAGAGGTCAGGGAATGTCTTTTTCACTGAACAGATAATAGACTTGCTGAATAAGTTCCAGGGAACGTGATTGATATAGGCCATATCTGGGGGTTAAGTAGGCTATTAGATGTATTTGTTCTGGGAGCTTGACCATTGTGACAAAGGATTATTGTTGATCAGAAGATTCCTTGCCTGAATTTGCAATTCAAAATGATATTAAACAGAGCACAATAAATGGAATAGCAAACAATCCTGTATTAAACGTGAATATCGATCCATCGAACATAAAACAGAGAGCAATTCAGCTGCAGAATCAGGTTCCTCAGCCCAATTTGCCTGTGGTGAACCGGCTATCAAATTAAACTAATGTCCTGGGCAGGTGATCCATATCTCTCTATTTAAAAGTCTCTTGAATGCCACTGTCATGTTTTCTTCCATCACCACCCCTGGCAGTAAATTCCAGGCATCCACCACTCTCTGTGTAAAAAAAAAAGTCCCACACATCTCCTTGAAACTTTCTCTCTCTGACTTACAACTACACCCCTGGTCTTGGACATTTCCACCCTGAACAAAAGGTCCTGACACTACATGTGTAATGTCTCTCATAATTTTAACCTCGATCAGGTCTCCCCTCAACTCTGACATTCCAGAGAAAATAATCCAAGTTTCTCCAACCTCTCCTTATATCTAATACACTCTAATCCAGGCAGCATCCTGGTAAACCTGCATCCTCTCCAAATCCTCCACATCATTCCTGTAAAAGGATGACCAGAGCTGCACGCAATACTCCCAATAAAGCTACAATATGACTTCCTGGCTCTTATACTTTCTAACTCTTCTAACTCTTCCAGAATCTGCCCATTACATTCTCAGTTCATACCTTGGATGTGCCCCATACTGATCAGGCTTGTGTTTTTTATCCATCCCTTGTCATTCTGAGATGGTGGTGGTGAGCTGCCTTATTGAACCATTGGTCAGTAGGATAGAGTTCATTGATATTCAGAGAAACATTGATGTGGGTTTGAACTCGTATGTTAACTAGTTAAGGTAAAGACAGAAAGTTTTATTTTCCCTGAAGGGCTTTAGTGGATCAGTTAGTTTTTTTATTATCCAACAGTTGGTTGAAAATTAGTTCAGATTCTCCAGCTGCCAGGGTGGCATTTGAATTGATGTTCTTTGAATCATGACTGATATACCATGTGCTGCAAATTGTAGTAAAACTCTGTTAATCCAGAACGTTTGGGAAGTTGGTGGTGCCTGACTAGCAGATTATCTGGATGATTGGATGTTATTTTATTAATGTTCCGGCACACTTTTAATTCACTTACTTTAAACTATGTTGCACAGTAATACTTCAGTGAACCAATGATTTTAAAGAGACCACATTAGTTTAAAGAAAGCATGAAAACCGGGGTGCCTGGCGAGTGGGTAGGGTGCTCAGCAAACATCACCCAGTGAGACAGAGGGCTTAGCTATCAGATTTCTGAATGGTCTGGTAGGGGGTTATGAAGTTTTTACTGTAAATCCATTGTGAGAACCTCAAATGGATAGAATACAACATGTGCACCGATATTGCATGGCCCTGGGCATTATAAATTATATTCTACACATCCCCAAAATCCTTCACCAAATTTATGTTCCTCTAATTCTGGAATGCAGAGCATCTTTCATTTGAGTCCTGCCAACCACCAGGGGACATTGCTCCAGCTGCCTAGGCCTGGAATTCCCAACATACACCTCACTCTTCCTTAAGGTCTACTCACCGCTGATCAAACTTGAGGTCATGTGTGCTAATGCTAACTGGATGCTTGGAATGCGGTGTGTGGTTCTGGTTGCCCAGCTTTGGGAAGGACGTCATTAAGTTGGTGCAGAAGTGATTCACCTGGCTCAGTCTGAAGAAGGGTCTCGACCCGAAATGTCACCCATTCCTTCCATCCAGAGATGCTACCTGTCCCGCAGAGTTACTCCAGCATTTAGTGTCTAGCTTCAATGTAAAACCAGCATCTGCAGTTCCTTCCTACACACTAGGATGTTACCTGGACTTGCAGGCCTGAGTTATAGGAAGAGGCTGCATAGGCTGGAACTTTGTTCTTTGGAGGGTAGACCTTAATAAAGTGTACAAAATCATAAGTAGCATGGATAAAGTGAATATCACAGTATTTTTCCCAAAGTAGAGGATTCTGAACATAGAGAGCATAGGCTTAAGGTGAGAGGGGAGAAATTTAAGAGGGACCTCTGGGGCAACTTTTCACAGAGGGTAGTCTGTATCTGGAACGAGCTGCCTGAGAAAGCTATAGTAGCAGATACAATTTCGACTTTCAAAAGATATCTGGTCAGATATGTGGATAGGAAGTTTAGAAGGCAATGGGCCAAATGCAGGCAAATGGGACCAGCCCAGAATGCCAATTTGTTCAGCATGGATGCGTTGTGTCTATGCTGTATAGCTTTATAGCTCTATGCAAGCTACAGCCCAGACCTTGTTGCCCTTGGCAGAGGCAGCGAAAGGGTTGGAAAGGTGTAGAAGGGGTAGTTATAGGGAGGGAGGTGTGAGCAATAACAGCTGTGGCTTTCAGTTTTTCAAAAGACATTCCTGCACATTCAGGGGAAGGAAACAGCACATTGTTGACCTATGGTTGGTCGGTGGCCTCTGGTGTCCTGTTCATAAATAGCTGTTGGGTGCCCAAGAGTGCAGGGTGTGCCAGCTGATATCACCCAGGGGCCTGAAACAGTTGTCAGGTTGTTGGCTTGAACAATGGCTCAGTGAGTGTTTCAGGTTGACCACAGGAAGCCGAGCAACAGGCCAGGTTGAACACATACGTCAGTGAGCAGATGCACCACACAGTGCCTGGGCCACATAGCTCACACAACACTCAGCAGGAGAATTAAGTGTTTAATTGTCATTGGCATTGGGACCAGAACAATGAAATTCATGCTTGCTGCAGCTTTATAGGCACGTTAACACAGCAACACAACTAATAGCCATACAATAAACAACAATACAATCAATTATCAGTTACACTCGGTCACCAGACCATAATAGTGCAAGAAAAGCATGTAATGCAACCTGTAAAAAATGTACACAAGGTAATTGTTGTGGTCAGGATTATGCAGAGTGGTTCCAGATGGATGGATGGTTGATGGAAAGAACCTATTCTTAAACCTGGAACCAACAGTTCTCAGGCTCCTGTATCTTCTTGCCGATGGTAGCAACGAGGTGAGAGCGTGGCCAGATAGGTGTGGGCCATTGATGATATTAGCTGCCTTCTTGATGATAAAAGCTGCTTTCTGTAGATCCCTTTGATGGTGGGAAGTGACCGTGATGCCAGTCTACATTTGCCCACATTAGGCCCACATCCCTCTACACCTTTCCTATCCAAATACCTTTTTTGATTCAATGTCTCCTGATTTAATGTCCTTGGTTGGCAGAAGGTTGTTGGGGGCTCACACATTTCTCTCAGTGTTTCTGGCCGTGAGTTCAGAATGTTGTGTATGAATAATCGTCAAGCTCATCTCTAGTTGTGACCTATGGCTACTGAGGAGCAAGGTGGTTGTAAATTCCATGGCAATACATAATTTACAGGACTGAAACAGACCATTAAACCCAAATGGTGCCTGTAGCAACATCAACACACGCTCTAATCCAATTTTTCATCTGCTTAACTAAAATCCCCTGAACGTTGTGTCAACTATTTCTATGCATTGATGATTTCCACATTTCCAGTACTCACTGGGTATGTAAAAAGAGTAATGAGAAACAAGTCCCACACATCTCCTTTACACTTTCCCCTCTAATCTTATGCCTATGCCCTTTGGCATTTCTACCCTGGTAAAAAGATACTTACTGTCTACACAATCTATGCCTCTCATAATTTTATATTTCGTACTGTTCAAGTGCTTTCAGTCTCTTTTCTAAAAGACCTTTGATAAAACCTAAGCAGTGCCACCGTATCCTCATTCGAGTATGTGCTGTGGGCTCTGTGGAATACAAGTTCTCTGCTTCTGAACTCTGTTAGATAGCCATAGAGTCACACAGCTTTTAAACAGGCATTTCAGCCCAACTCATTCATGCCAAACAGGAGGCCCCATCTAAACTAATCCCATTTGTCCACGTATGAACCATATCCTTCTAAATCCCTCTTATTCATGTACCTGTCCAAGTGTCTTTTAAATGCTGTTATAGTACCCACCTCAACAACATCCTCTAACAGTTCTTTCCATATACCCACCACCTTCTGAGTCAAAAAGTTGCCCCTCAGGTTCCTATTAAATCTTGCCCCTCTCACCATAAATCTATGTCCTCTGGTTTTTGATTCCCCTAACTGAGTAAAAGATGAAATGCATTCATCCTACATTCATCGGTTATGGACATCCAGTAGGGAAAGCGCCCTTCCGGTTACCAAAGAATTTTTGGATCTAGTTTCCCTACACACCTTGGATCAGCCTGCCATGTGGGACTTTGTCAAAAGCCTTGCTAAAGTCCATGAAAACCATCCTATCTTGATCAATTTCCCGAGTTACCTTCTCAAAGTTACATGTGTAACTTTTCGAGTTACCCTCTTGCTTCTAAAAATCTCCAAAAAGGTTCTGGGTTTGGAAGGTTCTGGGTTATCGGATTATCCTTAATAAAGTTTGCACATACTGTGTAACAAGGCACATCGCCAGTCATGCCCTTTTGATTGATTTACACGTCAAATGTTTGAGAGGCTTTTACAGATGGCTAAGTCCTTCAATGTCTAGTGTTGGCAGCTCCTAACACTGCAGTTCTTTCCCTTAGAGCCTTTGCGTTGGTTGCACCAAACTTCGGTGCTCCATTCACTACATAATCCTGCAGCCTGGAATGTGAAAATCAACAGTATTCCCTATAGATATCTCGCTGTACTGGAAAACAAATGCGTTTAAGCAAACCAAAGTGTGTCTTTCACAGTCTGTTCAGGGAAATCATGCCACAAGATACATCATATCCTTCTCTCACAAGGCCTTCAGAATATTCCTTAAATATATGGAATGCTTCAAGAATTTGTGCATCAATTTCAAAGGTCTCCATTCCCTTACGCAAGAGTTTTAAACTCCCTACGATGGGACATTTCTTCCAGGGTAGGGGAGACTAAAGCTTGAGGGCAGTAATCTAAGGTGAGAGGGCAAAGAAGATGGAGACTTGAGGGGCAATGTCTTAACATGCGAGGGGAGGGCATATGGAAGGACCTGATTGAAGAAGAGGTGGAGAGGGGTACAATTAAAACCCATCTCTTCTCCGTGGCCTTTGATACCCAGTAAGATGTCGACTTTATTTACTTGATTTAATTTCTTTTTTGATTGCTTTTATTGCGTGGCTATTATTTTTAATCATGTTTTATGTTTTTTAATTTATTGTTGTATTTCATACGTAATTTTTGCATCTCATGTGAGCTGTTATGTTATGTTCTGTTATGTTGTCTGTTTATGATGTCTTGTTTAGTTTTCTGTACAGCACTTTGGTCAACATTGGTTGTTTTAAAGTGCTTAACAAATAAAGTTGGATTGGATTGGAATTATAATATTTCAAGATGTTTGGACAGGTATATGAAGGGGAAAGGTTAAGGGGGATATGGGCCAAATACAGGTGAATAGGATTAGCTCAGATCCAGAACTTAGTCAGCATGGGCAAATTGGGCCGTTGTGGTGTTGAAGAACATGTCAGGTGTTTCGGATGTAGACCAGAATAGATTGGAGGAGAGATTGCCAGGGGTGATGAGATCAGTAACGGTCTGGGAGATGATTGCCTGGTGTTCGTCTGCGGGATTCATTGTCAAGAAGTAGGTATGAGGAGGTCCAAGAGCTGTCACCTGGCCTCAGTACGATGGAGGTCAGCCTGCCAGACTACTACAGCACCTCCTTCACTGGCGGATTGATACAAATATTTGGATTGATACTGAGTGAGCAGAGGACTGTGCATTCAGAGTGGTTGAGATTGGAGTGTTCACTGCTTTGCGCTCATGGATATTGTAATTGATCAACTAGCAACATTAAAACAGATGATCTGATTAGTTTCTCTGTGCATTTTATGGGTGCATACTGTTTATAAATTGCTGGTTGCCTATAAGAAGGACTACATTTCAAAACTCACTTCTGATCAGCTTGAAACTTTTCTTCTCTCGCTCTCTCTTGACGTGTTGAATATTTCCTGCATTTTCAGTTTTTATTTCAAAAGTACCCATTGATTATCAATTGTCTGTTGAAATTGATCAAATGTCTGTTGAAGTTCTGAAATGTATGATAAACACGCTCACAATAACAGTCCTTTGTCCTCTTTGATTGCAGGGTAAAGGCATGAGAGCCAGTGGAAGGAGGTGGGGGTCGTTTATCGAGGAACACACAGCCCATGGGATGAACAGTATCCAGAGCCCAAGGTTGTATCCGAACTGCCCACCTTCTTTTCTTACTCCATGACTTTTACACATTTGCTCCCTCAAATCGCACGGGCATGTTGCGAGCAGCACCCTGTAAATATGGAATGAAATTCTGTAAAATATTATTTTTTTGCTTTGCTTTCCCTGTACATTCCCAGTTTGTTATTTGTGTGAAGTATGTTTAAGTTTGTAACAGTTAAGTTTTGGAAAGTATTGTACTAAATGCACTCAATAAAAAATGAATCAAATGATCAAATTAAGAAAGCAGAATAAATTCTTATTAAAGTCTTTGTGAGAAGAGGAAAATGGTAAAAAGAATCAAGGGCAAGAGGCTTCTATTGACTGTGAGATTTTATGAATGGGAATCCTCTGGAAGAAGAGGAGATTCCCCTTCTCAGTCTGTCCTGTTTGTTTGAAGCTAACCTCAAACTTTCACCCTAGAGCACCAGACAATCTGCTGGAGGAACTCAGCAGGTCGAGCAGCATTGTCGGGGGGGGGGGGGGGAATATTGTCAATGTTTCGGGTCGAGACCCTGCATCAGGACTGAGAATGTAGAAGGGAGATAGCCGGTATAAAAGGGGAAGGGGTGAGACCCAGGTAACCGTTTCTGCAGAGATTGAAAATTGGAAGAGGTGTTGAGAAAGGGTTGACTGATTCTCCACAACATGATCCTGGCAGAAGATCCAGGAAAATACAAAGCATTGGCAACATAATCTATCCGGGGACAATCAAAATTCTTTGCTGAGGTTACTGTTAGAAGGTGGGAATGTATAGGTTAAAAGATATGGGTTTGTTGATCAAATCAGTGCGACACGGTGGCGCAGCGATGTAGTTGCTGCCTTACAACGCTTACAGCGTCAGATACCCGTGTTCGATCCCGACTACGGGTGCTGTCTGTACGGAGTTTGTATGTTCTTCCCGAGATTGCGTGAGTTTTCTCCAAGATCTTCGGTTTCTTCCCACACTCCAAAGACGTGCAGGATTGTAAGTTTGCTTGGCTTGGTATTAATGTAAAATTGTCACTAGAAACATAGAAACATAGAAAATAGGTGCAGGAGTAGGCCATTCGGCCCTTCGAGCCTGCACCGCCATTCAATATGATCATGGCTGATCAGGGTGACTAGTGTGTGTAAGATAGTGTTAAACTGCGGGGATCGCTGGTCGATGCAGACTAGCTGGGCTGAAGGACATGTTTTGGCGCTGTATCTCTAAATTAAACTAAACTAAATCAAAGAACACTGTCCTTTCATTTCAATCATACTATAATGGTTGCCCACAAATTTTGGTCAAATAATTCAGTAGTTTTTCAATTGCAATTAATTTTTCTGTGAATGAAGCATGATATTGACCATTCCCAGATTGTATCGTATCACTTCGAAAATATGACTGGGATCTACTCCTGATCCGAACAGTGCAAGGGAGAATGTCATTCCCCGAGTCGTACTTCTGGTTCTTGTCATGGTCTGGACTAGATAACCTGCGCTTGGGAATAAGACCAAAGCAACCTGGTCTAGTTATTGTGCTTGACTTGCTCCCGACGCCAATGGCCCTCTGAAATGCTCTCCATTATTGCAGAGCTCACATTTGTGTGCGACAAAGGCAAAACAGTTATAATGGGTGACTTCAATCTACATATAGATTGGGTGAATCAAATTGGCAGGGGTGCTGAGGAAGAGGATTTCTTGGAATGTATGCGGGATAGTTACCTAAATCAACATGTAGAGGAACCAACGAGAGAGCAGGCTATTTTAGACTGGGTATTGAATAATGAGGAAGGGTTAGTTAGCAGTCTTGTTGTACGTGCCCCCTTGGGCAAGAGTGACCATAATATGGTGGAGTTCTTCATTAGGATGGAGAGTGACATTGTTAATTCAGAAACAATGGTTCTGAACTTAAAGAAAGGTAACTTTGAGGGTATGAGACGTGAATTGGCCAAGATTGACTGGCAATTAATTCTAAAAGGGTTGACGGTGGATATGCAATGGAAGACATTTAAAGACTGCATGGATGAACTACAAAAATTGTTCATCCCAGTTTGGCAAAAGAATAAATCAGGGAAGGTAGTGCATCCGTGGGTAACAAGGGAAATCAGGGATGGTATCAAAGCGAAGGATGATGCGTACAAATTAGCCAGAAAAAGCAGCATACCGGAGGACTGGGAGAAATTCAGAGACCAGCAGAGGAGGACAAAGGGCTTAATTAGGAAAGGAAAAATAGATTATGAAAGAAAACTGGCAGGGAACATAAAAACTGACTGCAAAAGTTTTTATAGATATGTGAAAAGAAAGAGATTAGTTAAAACAAATGTAGGTCCCTTGCAGTCAGAAACAGGTGAGTTGATCATGGGGAACAAGGATATGGCGGACCAATTGAATAACTAATTTGGTTCCGTCTTCACTAAGGAAGACATAAATAATCTGCCGGAAATAGCAGGGGACCGCGGGTCAAAGGAGTTGGAGGAATTGAGTGAAATCCAGGTTAGTCGGGAAGTGGTGTTGGGTAAATTGAATGGATTAAAGGCCGATAAATCCCCAGGGCCAGATAGGCTGCATCCCAGAGTACTTAAGGAAGTAGCTCCAGAAATAGTGGATGCATTAGTAATAATCTTTCAAAACTCTTTAGATTCTGGAGTAGTTCCTGAGGATTGGCGGCTAGCAAACGTAACCCCACTTGTTAAGAAGGGAGGGAGAGAGAAAACGGGGAATTACAGACCGGTAGTGGGGAAACTGCTAGAGTCAGTTATTAAAGATGGGATAGCAGCACATTTGCAAAGTGGTGAAATCATTGGACAAAGTCAGCATGGATTTACGAAAGGTAAATCATGTCTGACGAATCTTATAGAATTTTTCGAGGATGTAACTAGTAGCGTGGATAGGGGAGAAACAGTGGATGTGGTGTATCTGGACTTCCAGAAGGCTTTCGACAAGGTCCCACATAAGAGATTAGTATACAAACTTAAAGCACATGGCATTGGGGGTTCAGTATTGATGTGGATAGAGAACTGGCTGGCAAACAGGAAGCAAAGAGTAGGAGTAAACGGGTCCTTTTCACAATGGCAGGCAGTGACTAGTGGGGTACCGCAAGGCTCAGTGCTGGGACCCCACCTATTTACAATATATATTAATGAACTGGATGAGGGAATTGAAGGCAATATCTGCAAGTTTGCGGATGACACTAAGCTGGGGGGCAGTGTTAGCTGTGAGGAGGATGCTAGGAGACTGCAAGGTGACTTGGATAGGCTGGGTGAGTGGGCAAATGTTTGGCAGATGCAGTATAATGTGGATAAATGTGAGGTTATCCATTTTGGTGGCAAAAACAGGAAAGCAGACTATTATCTAAATGGTGGCCGACTAGGAAAAGGGGAGATGCAGCGAGACCTGGGTGTCATGGTACACCAGTCATTGAAAGTAGGCATGCAGGTGCAGCAGGCAGTGAAGAAAGCGAATGGTATGTTAGCTTTCATAGCAAAAGGATTTGAGTATAGGAGCAGGGAGGTTCTACTGCAGTTGTACAGGGTCTTGGTGAGACCACACCTGGAGTATTGCGTACAGTTTTGGTCTCCAAATCTGAGGAAGGACATTATTGCCATAGAGGGAGTGCAGAGAAGGTTCACCAGACTGATTCCTGGGATGTCAGGACTGTCTTATGAAGAAAGACTGGATAGACTTGGTTTATACTCTCTAGAATTTAGGAGATTGAGAGGGGATCTAATAGAAACTTACAAAATTCTTAAGGGGTTGGACAGGCTAGATGCAGGAAGATTGCTCCCGATGTTGGGGAAGTCCAGGACAAGGGGTCACAGCTTAAGGATAAGGGGGAAATCCTTTAAAACCGAGATGAGAAGAACTTTTTTCACACAGAGAGTGGTGAATCTCTGGAACTCTCTGCCACAGAGGGTAGTCGAGGCCAGTTCATTGGCTATATTTAAGAGTGAGTTAGATGTGGCTAAAGGGATCAGAGGGTATGGAGAGAAGGCAGGTACGGGATACTGAGTTGGATGATCAGCCATGATCATATTGAATGGCGGCGCAGGCTCGAAGGGCCGAATGGCCTACTCCTGCACCTAATTTCTATGTTTCTATGTTTCTATGTTATGCGTCCCAATCCCCAACATTCCCCAATCCCTGTTTCCAGCTCACAGAAAACATCTACAGCCCACGTTCTCCTTTCCCACCATCCTCACTGCCACCATTCTCGAATCATCTCCATCATTTCAGTAGCCCTGACCCTGATCTCACCACACCTGATCAGACCCTGATCTTGGTCTTATTCCCAAGCGCAGGTTATCTAGTCCAGACCACACAAGGAGCTGCCTCTGATCCCACTGTTATCTTTGCTCTTCTGAGTTCTGATCCCAAGGCCACCCTGCCCCCCAGTACAAGTAGATTCCAATCCCCCCACCTCCTTTTACGCTGGACTCTTGATCAAAGTATGCTCCCACCAATGTTGTGCAGTGATCCAGTGACTATTTGACAATAGCAATCCAAACATTACCCTGTACTCCCCCGGCATTGTTAGATTCTGACCTTAATGACCTTCCCACCTGTGCTAAGCTCTGATCCTGTGTCCTACCATCAACACTGGGCTTTAATCGTAGGGGTTGCTCCCCCTTCCACTGCTGAGCTATCGCCAGTTAATGACTGACCCATTACCCCCCACCATCTGGTACACCTGCTCTGGACTTTAACCAGCTCATGTGTTATAAAACAATTGGCAGAAGACCAAGAAGAAAATGGTGTGAATTTTTAATCCTTTGTTAGTGCAACAATTTCCAAGATGTAATTATCACAAACAATTTATCGTCCAACCACATTGACACTACTGTGTTTTTTTTTTAATGATAGACTGCAAAGCAGTCATTTGTTGAACCCAGAACAGTACAACAAAGGAACAGGCACCTATGCCCACAATGTCTGTGCCAAACATGATGCCAAGTTAAACTAATCTCCTCCGCCTGAACATGATCCATAACACTCTCTTCCTTGCATATCCATGTGCCTATTGAAAAGGCTGGTAAACACCACTATCGTATCTGCTTCGACCACCACCACTGACAATGTGTTCCAGTGCTTTCACATCTTTCCTTCATCTGCCTACATATCTGTTCCCCTGTCTCCTGATGGCTATTGGGAAGCCTATGGTGACTGCACATTTCTTATTTGAGCTCCACCCATATTGCCTCAGTAATAATAATAATGATAATAAATTTATTTATATAACACATTTTCCAATTGATTTGAATCAAAAGCCAAATTGCTTTATAATTAACTAACCATACAAATAATAAAAAGAGATAGAAAAAATGACAACACACTATAAGAGATTTTACACAAACACGAACATCCCCCCACAGTAGAATCTACACTCTCCACTGTGAGGGAAGGCACCAAAATGTCCAGTCCTCCTCCTCCTCCTAGTCCACCCGAGGTCGGGGCCAGTCCGAGGCCACTGCAGCCAGTCGCCGCAACGGCAGCCCGATGTTGTTTGCCCACCCGCATCGGGTGGAAAAGTCCTCAGCAGCTTGGAATTGTCTGGAGCGGCCGCTCCTTCCCCGGAGACTGCGACGCACGTGGATTTCAGGCCGCGCCGGTTGGAGCATCGACTCTGCGGTGTCTCCGATCCAGTGCCGCCCGCCCGCGTCGGGATGCCCTCAAACCGCAGACCGCAGACCGCGGCTGCCCGATGTTGGTGGTCGGCGGCCACAGCACTCCGGAGCGGCGACCCGACAAGGTATCGCCCGCTCCCTGCTGATGTCCCAGCGCTGTGCCGCCGAAGCTGTGGTCCCCGGCAGGAAACACCGCTCCAGCCCGATGGAAGGCCGCATGGGGAGACCGGAGACGCGATTTGGAGGAAAACCGCATCTCCGACCAGGTAAGACTGGGGTTAAAACAGTCCCCCCCCCCCACATAGAAAGAATAGACTCCAAAAAATAAATGTTCAGACAATAAAAGAGTTAGAGGACAGACTGCAGGCAGGCGGCCATACAAACGGCGCCCACTCCTGCACATCCGCCATCTTGGAAAATGCTCTAGAAAAAAATAAGGCTACTTGTATATCTAATCAATAGAGATACATAGAATAATGTGTATCCAGTGTAAGTGAAAGTGGAGATCTAATTATGGCATTTGGATTATAGACTGAGGCAGAGAAAAGATTGGAAGAGTTAATAATCACAACCTGACTGCATGTAGCCCATGTCACTTCCATGCAAACATTTTCTTTGAATTTACCAGTTTCTCATAATATTGCTTGAGGTCATTTTCATTTGAGAGGGGATTTGTACACTTAAGCTGCTCTTGTTTTGACGTTGCTCTTGATTCTTCACAACCCTTCTCCAAGGCCGGTCTCAGGCATGATGCACCTCCAGCTTTAACTGACAGCATCAGAGGTCTGAATAATCTCTCTAAATTTAATTAAGTCTAAATCGTCTTCCTCTCTCCAAATGTAATTGAGGATTATAACGCCATCTGAATTCTTTTTCCACAATTTCAAAATTGTGTATGATTAGAACAGCCTTATGGTGCAGCTAGTAGAGGTGCTGCCTGTACTGCTCCATTGATCCAGGTTCGATCCTGACCTCTGGTACTGTCTGTGTGAAGTTGGCATATTCTCCCTATGACCACTTGGGTTTCCCTGGATAATTTGACCAGAAGAGCATACAAAAATGGTAGAATCAAGAGAGGGGAAAAGTGGGGAAGTTGATGATAATTTGGGAAGGATAAAAAAGGGTTTGTGTAAAAATGGGTGCATGGTGATCAGCACAGATCTGGCAGCGGAAGTGCCTGTTTTTGTGTTGCATCTCTCTTTGACTACAAGCACTGCAAATAAACCAAAGATCTGGTCTTTGATGGGTATGTGTTTATCATATTTACTGTGGAGATGAATTACATGGCTTCATATCATTAAGCCGTTTGTGCACATTAGTTTAAGTGACCGTGCGTGGAAGTATGGAGGTGGTGAAGGAGAATGGCAGGAAGAATGCTACCTTGTCATCGTGGCCTCTGAAGTAGAGCGGAAATGGAGCCAATCATTGGGCTTGTGTCTTCATGCATCATCTCATGCTGGGAAATGCAGGCAGACATTAAGAACATATGAAACAGTAGCAGGCTATTCAGCCCGTTGGGCCTGTGCAATTATTCAGATTTATCTCTGCTGATGTGTACCTCAACTTAATTTGCACACCATCTTCCTGTACCTTCTTCCCAACGGTAGCAGTGAGATGAGAGCATGGCCAGTGTGGTGGCATTTCAAGATGTGAGCTTCCTTTTTGAGGCACTTCCTGTGATGGTGGCGAGGTCAATACCCATGGTAGACCATACCTTTGTCTACCTGAATCGTTTTTGAAAGCTCCAATTGTGCACATCACTACTTGATGTTTCCTGTGGCAAAATTAAAACATTCATGCACACCACCAGGTTTGAAGGCATGGAAAACAAGACAGAAGATAATTATAGACAGCAAGAGGAGGTAGATAGTTTGGAAGCCAAGTGGCAGCTAATGTTTAATGCTGAGGACTGATGTGATGCACTGGCAGAATGACAGTTAGCGGCAGTATAGATTTAATGGCATGGTTCTAAAGGAAAAGAGGAACCGGGGCTGTTGTGTATAAATTCTTGAAAGTGACAGGGCATGATAGAGTAGTTAGCAAATCTTTGCAATCCCACAGGCTTCATACCCAGAAGCTTGTGCCTAGAAATTGGATTTTATGGTCTGCTTTTAACATTAGGTAATCCACTGTGAATTTAATCCAGAGTATTGGGTTCATGGTTATTTCTGGCTGTAATTACAGCAATTGTGAGGTTGGATCAAATCCACTCAGAGTCCATTCTAGCACATCTGACATTTTCACAGTTTCAGACCCACAAACCCAGTGACATTGCTCATCAAACAACACACATTTTCATTGTGCCCGACTTAAAGTGGAACTCGCGGATGCAAATCATGAGAGCTAGATGGATAACTTGTGGCATTCTCCATTTAAAGTCATGGCTCACACTTCACAAGGCAACTCCAAATATCACTGAGATGCCCGTATACCTCCATATATGCCCAGAATGTGCTCCTGCTGTTTGACTGATATATCTCATTAAGAAATTATCTAATGGTACCTCAGTCCAGGCGGTACAGACAGGTCTGAAGAAGAGTCTCGACCTAAAACATCACCCATTCCTTCTCTCCAGAGATGCTGTCTATCCCGCTGAGTTACTCCAGCTTTTTGTGTCTATCTAGAGACCATTCACAAAGGGTTGTGGATCCCAAAGAATGGTCTCACAAACAAATATACAGTAACCCAATCCAATGATATTTTACATACACTCAACTTCTCTAAGGAGCATTCTCAACATGGGCTCTCAGTTTTAAAGGGAGCTATTGATGTGCTTCAAGATGTCCAGGGGTGACTTTGAGCACACACATAGGTCTGGACTTCTCCCACCTGAGGTCAAAGTTACGATCATTCTCAACTAAAACCTAGATAAGCAATGATTGCTGCTCTCTGTTTGTATGAGAAAGTTTGAGATCAAGGAGTGATTATGCCAGTATCAATGAGGAGGAGATGGCACTGGATAGTCTTAAGATTTGCCAGCATTGTCATCTTCATGTTGCCATCGACTGTGCACATGTGGCAATAATAACCTAAAGAACCTGAGCTCTGTAGTTTGATCAATGTCCAAGCAGTTATCGATCACTAAGATAATTTCCTCTGTTAATGTCACATTTCCTGGGAGTTCACACAATTCCCAGGAATTCCATATTGCCAAACTTATTACTTATTACCCACACTGAAGGACACCATTCAACCCATTGTGTCTATGCTAGCGTGTCCAATAACCTGCAAGTGAGGAATGTGAGAGGTGACTAGAGTATCTCCTCTCAATACACATGATCACCACGAGAAACTCCACGCAGTGGCCTTGTTGAATCCACCTTACACCTTTTACCTGGTCATCTGATGAGTGGGGCAGTACATGTTATGTTTGGGGAAAACTAGACAAGAGATTGCGGACCACCATGAGAACTGGCAGGACAACTAGAACAAGCACAATATGGAGGACAAAGTTCCTCTGTCATAACAGAAGCTGGATAATCTTGCTCAGTCCAAGAGGGAGATAGCTTCTGTCCATACTGTCTGTCAGGAATTCTTTCATTGAGAGCAGATTCTCCTCCAACATGGGCATGGATGATGAGGCATCTTCCCTTTCTGTGCATATCGCCCAAACTATTAGACCATAGCAGAGATTTAACCCGTTGTCCCATCATATAAAAATCCAACACCAGCTTTTCACTCGACAAATTGTTTAAAGCCTCCTGATCCCTGCACAAATTTCACTTTCCTCAGAGGAAATCAAATCTGCTGGTGTTATCACCAACCAAATGCCTAAGCATTATAGCCTACTTATCTAGATCAATTTTAGTCAATTACAATTTGCACCAATATAGCTGAGAGTAATGGGCATCACAATGCACTCTGCACGTTTGGCATGTGGGGTTAAGGGGCCTCAATGAAGGGTTAATGTCCCAAATCCCTCCTGAATCAGAAAAGAGGGAACCCTTGTTGAAATCACCGTCATGAGATCCAGTTGAAAATCATTAAAGCAATTGAACAGTCTGAGAAACACAATCGTCCACTAATGATGGCGACTCCTATACAGCATGATTACATTTAGCTCTCTTCAGACCAATCAAATGTCATTACTTGCTGTGCAAATCTTCCTGGTCAAGCAATCATTATAGACATTCAGAAACTGATCACTTAAGTCAGCTTTGAGCACAGCACATGATACAAATCAGGGGATGTATGATGTTGAGTGGATATAGTAACTGATCCTGTTACCTTTTCGACAACCTCCTAGGAGCCCCTGCAACAGGAACTGAGTGGAGAGCACACCCAGTAGGGGAGATAATTTTGAGAGAAGAATAAGCTTGAATACAGAGGCCATACACATTCGTCAGTAGGTATGGCAACAGTTTTCTATTTCACACTTGTGTGCGTCAGAGCTATAAGGCACTCCTTGTTTGTAAAGCATCTTTCAAGTAGCTGTCCACAATCTATTTTGACCAAATAACAATTGAAATGAAGTGCATGTTGTTTTCCATCTCCCCCAGTGAGAGCTGACTAGGCCACTGGCTACAAGACCATAGTGATTGACCTGTCTCAGTGTTTGGGGTTAAAAGAAAGGCAACTGATATGTGTGCAGTGAACACTATGTATAATTTGAAAGTGCTGGGTGTTGCCTGGTCTACCATGGGTACTGACTTCACCACCACCAAAAGGGATTTGCAGGAAGTGCCTCAAAAAGGCAGTTAATATCATCAAACTCCTACACCAGAGACCATGCTCTCATCTCACTGCTACCAATGAGAAGAAGGTACAGGAGCCCAAGAACTGCTTGTGCTAACTACAGCTTTTTCCCATCAACCCTCACGGCATGATTACATTTCATTCTCTCCAAACCAAGCAAGTGTGCTTACTCAGCGGGACAGGCAGCATTTCTGGGGAGAAGGAATGGATGACATTTTGGGTTGAGACCCTTTCTTAGACTAGAAGGCGTAGTGTTTGATGAGCTGGCTTCAGGCTAAAGGAGTGATTTGAATCTGAAGAAGGGTCTCAACCCGAAACGTCACCTATTCCTTCTCTCCAGAGATGCTGCCTGACCCGCTGAGTTACTCCAGCTTTTTCTGTCTATCTTTGGTTTAAACCTGCATCTGCAGTTCCTTCCTACACAAGTGTGCTTACTCACTGTACAGCAACCATAACCACAACCCTATCTCAGCAATGAACTACTATGGACTTTGCACCGCTAAAACTGCACAAAGCACTTTGGTTTGGACTATCATGGTCTGGTTTATCTTGAATATTTGATCATTTATTGTATATTTATTTGCTATGTTGTTGCATTTAATGTACCTGTAAGGCTGCAGCAAGTAAGAATATCACTTTACCGTCCTGAGGCATGCGACAATTAAATACTATTTAACTCTTGAAGTAAAATCATGTCATGTATTTATGGTGGACAAAAATGCTGGAGAAACTCAGTGGGTGAGTCAGCATCTATGGAGCGAAGAAATAGGTGACGTTTCGGGTCGAGACCCTTCTTCAGAAAGAGCATGTATTTATGGAAGCTCATTACGGGTCCTGTTCCTTGAATTTAGCACGGAGTGCTGTTCCTGTGTGGGTGGCTTTGAGGACCTTGTGCCATAGCCAGGATGCTGGAAGACTGCTCCTTTTTCCTCTGTCCAGCAGGTGTTCTTGAAGTAAGCCCATAGCGAGCTGTAGTGTTTGATGGACTGGCTTCAGGCAGAAAAAGTGTTTTGAGAACGATTGGCTGGGGGCCACACAAGAGCATGTTGCATGAAGAAATCCTGGTGGGGTGTGACTTGCTGACCTTGTGACGGGGTGAAGATATCAAGTCTGAAGTGAGCCCAGCCAGGTGATCAAAGTTTCAGTGGAAGTGCATTTTATGGTCATAATTCTGTAAGTTTTACAGCTCTACCAGCTGCGTCACTATGCCAAAAATAGTTGGTGGAGCTGCTGCCTCACAAAACAGAGACCTCGGTTCGATCCTGACTGTGAAGTCTGCCTGTTCACGCTGTGACTGTGAGGGTCTCCTCTGGGTGCTCCGGTTTCCTCCTACATCCCAAAGATGTGCGGGATTGTAGGTTGTAGACCATTGATCACCCATTCACATTAGTTCCATGTTATCTCACTTCCACGTCCACACTAGGGGCAATTTACAGAGGCCAATTAACCTACAAACCTAGGGAGAGTCAGTATGACTTGGTGGGGGTGGGGGTGGGGGGGGGGAGAGATCCTGTCTCACAAATTTGATATACAATAAAAATAAACTACAGATGCTGATTTGATACAAATTTGATGGTTTGTTGAGTGGGTGACAAAGGCGACTGATGTAGGGCAGAGAATATGTCAACATGGACTTGGGTAAAGCATTCAACAAGATCTTTCCTGGTAGGCTGATCTAGTATATTAAGCCACATGAAGTCAATGGTGACTTGGTAAGTTGGATACAACATTTCTTGGTCATAGAAAACAGACGAAGATGGTGGAAGGATGTTTCTCTGACTTGAAGTCTGTGACCAATGGTGTTCTGCAAGGATCAGTGCTGCGATTATTGTTTGCAATATATGTAACTGATTTGTAGTCTGATTAGTAAGTTTGCAAATGACACAGAAATTGTTGAGGAAGGCTGCTACAGGATACAGCAGGATATAGATTAGTTGAAAGCTTAGGTGGGAAAATGGCAGATGGACTTTAATCTGGACACGTCTGAAGAGATATATGTTGGGAGGTCAAATGCAAGATGAAGGTTTACAGTAGATGGTAGGACTCTTTGGAGTATCGATGTAGAGGGAACTTGGGATGCAAGTCCATAGCTCCCTGAAAGTGGCAATACGTGGATAAGGTGGATAAGAAGATATGCGACATACTTGCCCTCATCGGTCAGGGCATTGAGTATAAACATTGGCAGGTCATGTTGAAGCAGTATAAAACTTTGGTTAAGCCACATTTGGACTACTGTGTGCATTTCTGGCTGCTACATAGGAAGGTTGTGGAAGCTTTGGAAATGTTGCAGAAGAGATTCATCAGGGTGTTATCTGGATTGAAATGATGCTGGATTGAAGTGAAGTGAGGTTCGTCAAAATTTAGTGTTTTCTCTGACGATTTGGAGACTGAGGGACAAACAAATAGAAGTATATAAAATTATGAGAGGCATTGGTAGGGTAGACAGTGAATCTCTTCCCCAGGATGGAATTGTCAAATACTAGAAAGCAGAGCCTTAGGGTGATCTTCTTTAAGTTTCTGTGGGCCAAGATTTATGCAGAGAGTTGGTAGGTGCCTGGAACCCGTGACCAAGAGTGGTGGTGGAAGCAGATTCAAGAGGAACATTTACAAGGCACTTGGAAAAAGACAGGGAAATAGAGGGATACAGACCATGTGCAGGCAGATGGGATTAGTTAGATTCACATGATGGTCGACACAGTTTGGATGGGCTGTACTGTGGACGACAGATGGCGCAATGGGCTAAGTGTTCGGCTGGCAACCGGAAGGTAGCCGGTTCGAATCCCGCTTGGAGTGCATACTGTCATTGTGTCCTTGGGCAAGACACTTCACCCACCTTTGCCTGCGTGTGAATGTGTGTGAATGTGTGTGAGTGATTGGTGGTGGTCGGAGGGGCCGTAGGTGCAGATTAGCAGCCACGCTTCCGTCAGTCTGCCCCAGGGCAGCTGTGGCTACAGAAGTAGCTCACCACCACCGAGTGTGACTGAGGAGTGAATGAATAATGCGATGTAAAGCGCCTTGAGTATTAGAAAGGCGCTATATAAATCCCATCCATTATTATTATTATTATTACTGTTCTATGTTTTAAATCTGTACTATGTTCTCTCTGTGTCTGAGTGGGTTTCCTCTGGGTGCTTTGGTTTCCTCCCACATCCCAAGGACGCGCTGATTTGTAGGTTCATTGGCTTCTCTAAGCTGTGCATATGAATGTAGGCAAGTGGTAGGTGGATTGGGGGGAGTGATGTGCGTAAGTGGGCAGGAGAATGAGATTGCTTTGAATACAGACATAGATTTTTTTAGTTTTTAGAGATAAAGCGCGGAAACAGACCCTTCGGCCCACCGAGTCCACGCTGACCAGCGATCCCCGGCACATTTACACTATTCTACACACACTAGGGACAATTTACAATTTTACCAAGCCAATTAACCTATAAACCATTGGAGTGTGGGAGGAAACCGGAGATCCCAGAGAAAACCCATGCAGGTCACGGCGAGAACGTACAGACAAGCACCGGTTGTCAGGATCGAACCTGGGTCTCTGGCACTGTAAGGCAGCAAGTCTATCGCGCCCCAGTGACACACACAACACTTCCACACACTGTGTATGTCCTGCCCCAGTTTAACTTCCCATAATTTGATGGGCTGAATGGACTTTATGGTGTTCTGAGAAATATGAATATGAAACTTCCATACAAAGTTGGTCACCTAGTAGAAAGAAGCAGTCATAAATGAACCTTGGTCTGTAAGTTTAGGCAACAGCAGTAGGGAAGAATGCATTTATTGCAGACTCCAGATGTCCACTCTTTCTTCAATCCCAAATCTCAGGACGATACTCTCGTTCTTTTGGCTTATTTAAAACGCTATGGCAGTATCTCCTCCATGACCCTTTGCCACCGTCAGTCTTGCATCCTATCGCCATAGGTCACAGAGTACAACACTGTAGCTTTAAGGTCGATGTGACAGACGGGAAGCAAGCTTGTAAAGTGATGCTGAGTCTCCAATTCTGAGCAATAAAGTGAATCCAAGTGTAAGTAATGTGCTATCCATATCTCCAATACCACGGCTAGAGCGTTTGGCACAGATGCGCTGACAATCTTTTATTTTTATGTTGTATAGATTTTGGTGCAATGAAATCCAGTATGTAGCAAACAGCATTAGAAATAATTTTGCAGAAAATGGATTTCTTAACAATTCTGTAGTCAGAATTCCTAGTACATTCAAGCAGTTATAATTGAAAAAAAAAATGTCCTCAGCAAATCAATCCAGACATTGTCTCGTGTTTATTATTGAGCTCACCCTGTGTGCTTTACCTATCCATACGAGTTCTGTGCAAGGCAATGAACACGACATTGTACAATTCCCACCTTCAGCTGTGAATCAAATTAATCAGTGCTCATGGACTATTTTAGTTTGGACTTGAGAAGGCCGTGGAATCAGACTTAGAATTAAATTTCCAAAGGCAGTTGGGTAGATCCACCTATAGACCTCATCTACACTTCATGCTGCCTCAGGAAAGCAGCCAGAGAAATCAGGAACAATTCACACCCCCAGTCATTCTGTCTTTTCCCCTCCCATCAAGCAGAAGATGCAAAAGTTTGAAAGCATGTACCACCAGATTCAAGAACATGCTTCTTCCCTGCTGTTACAAGATTCCTGAAAGAACCTCTTGTACAGACACAAAATGCTGGAGTAACTCAACGGGACAGGCAGCATCTCTGGATAGAATGGATGGGTGATATTTTGGGTCGAGACCCTTCATCAGACTGAGTTAGGGGAGAGGGAGATACAGAGATAAGGAATTGTAAGGTGTGAAAACGAGACAAAGAGGATGGAGATCAAGGAAAATGTAGAATAGGTCATTGTTAGCTAGGAGAAGGTAACAACAAAGCAACCAGAGATAAAATGTAATCGAGGACAGTCAGACTGGTTGGAGAACTGGGAAGGGGGGAGGGATGGAGAGAGAGGGAAAGCAAGGGTTACTTGAAGTTAGAGAAGTCAATATTCATCCTGCTAGGGTGTAAGCTGCCCAAGCGAAATATGGGGTGTTGTTCCTCCAATTTGCGCCTGGCCTCACCTCTTATATGCTGTGTATGAATTCCCAATCTTCCAATCTATCTTGTTGCAAGCCTTTTGCTTTTTTATTGTACTTTATTCTGCATTCTTTCTATTTCTCCCTTTCACTACCTGATGTAGGCATGTATGGTATGATTTGCCTGGATAGCATGCAAATTAAAGTTTTTCACTCTATTGAGATACATTTCACAATAATAAATCTATCAACTGAACTGATATTTGAAGATTAATGTAACATGCTGGGCTATGGGAAAGGAGCAAAGGTTGACATTAATTGGATAGTTGACCAATGAGTTAACATTGCACCCTAGGGTTAAATGCCGAGACACATGTCGTTTCTGCTCACATGCAGCTCAGGATCATGAATGGACTACTTCTGTACGATGTAGAAGTTAGGGTTTGCCTCTTGCCTCCTGCGCTTGTCCCACCATTCAAAAAGATGTTGTCAGATCAGATTGAAACCTCAACTCAACTCCTCTTGTGGAATATGGAATGCTGTATTCGTCTCTCCTCTACCACTGCCATTTGCTATGGAAATCAGCGCAACAGTTGGTACACCTTCCAACCCTGGCTTTCACTTGGGTCCCCATCGTAGCTACTCGCAGAACAGTGCAGTCAACCGCAAAGGCAGCAATGACTGTTAGGCTGAGGTTGTGGAGAATTTTCAGTTCCGCTGACTGAACAGCTATTCCACTTGACACTGGCTGTGAGTCACCAGGAGCCCAAATAGTAGTACATATTGACTAAGTCAACTAGAACATTGCCAGACAGTTAATGAGTCTCCAACGGGGTTTATAATATTCTATTTATTTTTTTCTGCACATTTCAGAAATAGTTCGTTATGATTGATTTAACACATAAGCAAATATTTTTCCATTAAATTCATCCCCTCTTGGCCCCAAGACAGTATATCAGATTCAAGTACATTCAGGGATTGTGTAAAAGTTCAGTTCTGGTGCTGTAAATAGCTTGTTCTAAGTTCCCCCCCAGTCTAGTTTCAGTCAGTAAAATACTGAATCAAGCACTTGAGCAACTAAACTTCATTTTGGATTACACAGTAACTGTTCCCCTATACAATACCTAACCACCGCAGGTTCGATCCTTGTATCTGCTTGGCCAAGCCCTTCCAGCCTCGTGCAAGCAGAGACACTCCAAAAGGTCACGCAGTCCCAAGCGTTCTTCCAGAAGATCGACATCGGACCTCGTGGGAGCTACCTTTTATAGATTCCCGAACATGGAGGAGACGAACCAAATGGAGGTGGTCTCTGTACAGTCCAATAACACATATCGATTACAACAGTACATGATGGACAGTTCCCCAACCCAATCACATAGTAACCAATACCTTGTATTCGAAAGGAGCTTCTAGAAAGAAGTTAACACAGATGAATAATGCAACATGTGCCCTGAGATTCAGGCAGCCCAGTCAAAGCTTAACATTTCAACCAATCAACAACTATCCAAATAAGGCTTTGCAACATTATTTAAACTATGTATATATGGTTTGCATTGACCCAATCAGTTCCATGCATTTTACACCTCATTGTAAGATTGCTGCAGAAGTCCCATTCTTTCTCTGCAGCTCTTATCTAGGCCACAGACAAACTGGCACCATTCAGCAGCTTGTCTCAGTTCTGCTAAGGAACTTGACCAAAATGGCCTAACAGTACTTCAGCCCTTACTCAATTCTAATACCATGGCTGCTCCAATTTAGCCAGGATTAACCGTGCTCTACATTTGAATTGGAAAAAAATTCCATGTGACAGGAAGATATGGCTCTTTAAAGTGGGAGTAAACACCTTGCAAGTTAAAAATTCACTTACAAGGGCTCGGCAGTGAGTTGTAATTAAAGACGTGCTTAAATCCAAAAGTGAAGAGCAACTCCAGCACACTTTTTATTAATTAAACACTTATTCATTCAGTAGAATGTACCAGATAATTAGAAATGTATCACAACAACGCCATGACTCTTTACAACCTGACATGTTGTTACCTTCAAGAGCCCTGCAAACTGATGAAGTGTTAATTATGTAATTTGTGTTTTTATGTACGAATAACTTTGAATGCTTTATACATATTACTGAGAATGTGTCTCTTGCCAACTTCAAGATTTTTATAGATTTAAATGATATTGTGATTTGTGATTTAACGCTCAATTTACCAGAATGCACCTGACTGAACAGCGTTGATGTATGGAGGGATCTTGAGATCCAATTCTCTCTGAAAGTAGGTACGCAAGTAGCTGGAGTGGTAAAGGGAGCACATAGCATGTTTGCCTTTTACTGTGCAACATTAAGCAAAAATACGTTTTGTTGCAGCTGTGTTAAACTTTGGTGAGTGCATTTGGAGCATTATGTGCAGTTCTGTTTGCCCCATCACAGGAAGGATATGGCAGTGTTTGAGAGGGTGCAGAAGAGATTTATCAGGATGCTACCAAGATTAGAGAGTATTAGTTATGAGGAGGTTGTACAAATTTGGATTGTTTTCTCATTCTATCTTTCCATTCTATTTTCTCATTTAACATTCCTGGCTGCAGGTGATTAAATGAGAGTTGAATTAGATAACCATTAGCGACCAGGGTAAATGATGGCCAAACGGAGATCTTAAATCACCTCTTTGACTTCTTAGGGTGATTTGCTCCCATACGCTATTCCTTGTGAAAGTGATTAAAATCTGTCTGGCTTTTCCTGGGTGACAAAATTGTTGAACAGATACTCTTCTGTAATAGTCCTTCATTACCATGCATAAACCTGTTAAAATATTAACTCAGACGGGCAGAAAATTAACTCTTTGAATAATGACTTGTAAACGGGCCAGCTTTTGTGGAAACTGTCTGGATTTCTCTCTCTCTTTCCCTTTCAAGCCTCTGTATCAGAGACTCCACGTATATACCATTCCAGGTGGGATTGCTCACTCCCAGCGAGCTCCGCGTCTGCCTGACAGGCCAGAACTCTATCTGGCAAATTTTAGCATTTCTGAGCCCAGTAAATCCCCATGAAATTTGCTTCAGAGTCCAACCGGTAATGTTGTCGTTGCTCCCGGCATCTTTCTGTCAGACACAATCCTTCCCCTGACATCAGCAGCCAGAAGATGCAATGGAAAAAAACAAATACTTTGTAACGACCAACATGCTCAGTGTCAAGATGTCAAAACACTTTGTTAAGTCTTTTCTAAGAGAAAGGCTTACAGAAACATTGAGGATAATTTAAACAGATTTGAAACATTTTCCTGTGAAAGAATAATGAGATTAGTCTGCCAGCGTTGGTGAATTGGCATTGGTCAGTCTACATCTATGCTAGGTGAGAATATTGCCACAATATTAAGCTATAGCTCAGGTAGCACAGTGAATGTTGTTGCCGGTCACATAGTGCATTCACACTCCCAAGGGCAGTGTCACCATGATGTCAGAAATGCCTCTGTTCATACTAAGCTTGGTGTATTAATTGGATAAGAAGAATTAAAGATGTCAATATTGGGGACTCGCATCACTGCAGTTCAGTGTTCATAAAACCCCTGTCCCACTTGGGCGATGGCCATGAGGTCACAGGAGGTCTTGGTCACTCGCCTGAAAAGCCTCGTGCTGGATCGACCGAAGCGTGAACTGCATCTACAGATCACACACACACACACAAACACACACACACACACTCTCTCTCTCTCTCTCTCTCTCTCTCTCTCTCTCTCTCTCTCTCTCTCTCTCTCTCTCTCTCTCTCTCTCTCTCTCTCTCTCTCTCTCTCTCTCTCTCTCTCTCTCTCTCTCTCTCTCTCTCTCTCTCTCTCTCTCTCTCTCTCTCTCTCTCTCTCACTCACTCACTCACTCACTCACTCACTCACTCACTCACTCACTCACTCTCAGACAGAGAAGGAGGGAGAAGGAGTGGAGACAGTTTTAAGAAGTTTAATAAAGTTTAGCGGGCATTTTACCTACCGGGGGGTCTTCTAGGTCGTGAGACTCCAATGAGCCAATCAAAATGGTCGGTCAGTGAAGGAGATAGCCTTCGACTGCCTGTAAGTAAATAGCGACCACACTCCACTGGCTTCGACCAAACGGCAACCTATTTTTAGTTGAGGCCGGTTTTAAACATGTTGAAAAAAATGCAGCGACCTCGATGAAGCCTCGACCATGCGGAAACCACTTTCGACCATTAGGGAGAGTGACCAAAACCTCCGGCGACCTCATGGAAACCTTGGGTCGCGGGCAAGGTCACCAGAGGTTTCCGTTCAGGTTTCCTAAGTGGGACAGGGGCAATCAAAATTAGATTTGTATTTCTATAGCATCTCAAGACACCTGACAGCATTAAAAATAAGACTAACACTTATAACGGACTAAGGGCATTGGATACAATTCCCAAACGGCTTGCAGTTGCTGTGGTACTATGGAAGTGGAGTCTCTGTTGTGATGCAAGAAATACTTGGTGTGCTCAACCAGGGGGTATTTGTGCCAGTTCATTTCAGAATAAACAGTAGCTCACCTCTTAATCAGCACCAACTTCAAGGGCCAAGTGGTGATCTTCCCCACTGTAGATGTTCCAGGATTTTACAGCCCCATGGATTTCTTCTGTCCGCTTCAGAAATGGGATCTCAACTCTCAACCTGGCCTCGCTCTGCATTTCCGTGTATAAGGTGAATCCCGAGTCATTACTAGAGCCACAATGTTGTACACTCCTTTGAAAGATTCCCAACTACACAGTAACTCCGGATAATGATTGGCTTCCATTCTTCCGCAAGTCCTTGTTGGGATTCTGTCTGTAAGTCAGAAACTACATTAAAATTGACTTTACGGTGTTGTAATGAATGGCATCGTAAGCATAAAAGACATAAGAACAATTATTGAAAAGTGGAGGAGAGAGAGAGAGCAAACTAGTTCTGCCGTTTGTCAAGATGAATGTAGATACGTATGTCATACTTTTTAATTTAATAATATTATGGGAGCTTGTTTGCATGTAGGGGTGTCCACGTCAGGCATTTGTAACCCAGAGACCGCATCTCTGGAGAAAAAGAATAGGTGATGTTCAACTGAAAGTAGAGGGTGGGGGTGAGAAAAGGCCAGGACAAATCAGGGCTGACAACAGATGCTGTGGTCCAGAACCAGGGGTCACAGTTGAAGAATAAGGGGTAGGCCATTTAGGGCTGATAAAAAACTATCCAGAGAAAAAACGTCTTCACCCTGAGAGTTGTGAATCTGTGGAATTCTCTGCCACAGAAGGCAGTGGAGGCAAATTCACTGGATGTTTTCAAGAGAGAGTTAGATTAAGCTCTTAGGGCTAAAGGAATCAAGGGAAATGGGGAAAAAGCAGGAATGGGGCGCTGATTTTAGATGATCAGCCATAATCATATTGAATGGTGGTGCTGGCTCGAAGGCTGAATGGCCTACTCCTGTACATTTTTTTAAATGTTTCTATGACCTCAGGAAGGGTGGAGCCCATAATGGCCCATTGTTCGCTGGGGAAGGTGTGATAACAAGAGAGTTACAAGCAAAGCTCCGCTCCAGTATCTTTGGTTACAAGAACGTGATCAGTGGAACTGGTTGGATGACTAGAGTGGGGGGGGGGGGGGGAGGGGAAGGGAGAGGTTGCAGGAGATATTTAATGTTAGGGAAATCAACGTTCATACCGCTGGGTTGTCAGCAGCCCAAGCAAAATATGGGATCCTGTTCTTCCAATTTGCTTGTGGCCTCATTCTGACAGTGGAGGAGGTCCAGGACAGAAAGGTCAGTATGGGAAAGGGAGTTTGGCAACCGAGAGTTCGTGTAGACCAAGGCAGACTGTGGAAAACGATCACCAGGTCTATGGTCGGTCTCGCCGATGTATAGGAGCGCACACTGGGGACATTGATTACAGTAGGTGAGGTTGGAGAAGGTGCAATTAAACCTATGCTTGCCTGAAAGGACTGTCTCAGGGACAGCCTGTATTAACACTCAGAAAGAAAGATGGCCTGAAAATGTTAAATGTTCCATTATTTTGACGATATGGTCTTTGAGTTTATTGTTGAAATTCTTCTCATACTGAAATAGTTTTCTCCCTGACCTGCTTGATTTTGTCTCGAGTCATAAAATAAAAAAGTGTTATATTTCCTTCTTCAGACAACATCAGTGAACAGAAAATGAAGGAGGAAGATTAACGCTATTTAGTTAACTGGGTTGAACAAAAAAAGCCATCTTTGCAATAGCTGAGCACTCTAATATTCTACCCTTGGGTGAGAAAAGCCACACATGATCATCCTACTTGAAACGCAGTCCTGAGCAGAATCTTTTGCCCCCTCAACCATGAATCTATTTTTCCACTTTGTACATCCGCCCCAGTGTGAATGCAACAGACTGGAAGGAGGGAAAAAATGTGGCTCCAAATTTAATACTATTTTTGATGTGGTGATGGAATCATACTACCATACAACACTGGAAGTGGTAATTCAATACATCCTATTAGTCCTGGCCTTGTAACAGAGATGACAATTTAATCCCACTCGCCTCAACCTTATTTAAACTTATAGAATTCTTCTCCTCACATATTATTTCAACTCAGTTTAGGATGTTGTTTAAGAAGGAACTGCAGATGCTGGAAAATCGAAGGTAGACAAAAGTGCTGGAGAAACTCAACGGGTACAGCAGTCGACGGAGCGAAGGAAATAGGCAACGTTGTTATTGACTGTGAATATCGCAGGCAAAACATTTTATAACTCGCTGTGAGAACATTTCTTCATAACTACCGCTGTATTTTTGAGATAGCTTTCCTTAAATCAGACCTGCCGGGCAAGGCTTCCTGCTCCACATTTAATAACTCCTACATTCTACTGTCTGTCCCTGCTCTCATCCTCTAACTACTCATAGACAACATAAGCTTGTTTACAGCTTATCCCTATGGTCAACTTTCAGGGTCACCATAGCCTCCTCCTCCCTTCCTACACAAGCTTCCTTTCATTCTTTTGGATTTCTGATGAAGGATCTTTGATGATACATTAACCCTATTTCTCCTCCCACAGATGTGCGCTGACTTGGTGATTGTTTTCAGCATTTTCATTTTCCTTGAGCCAACTTACCTTGTATCTCTGTTAAAGTCCTTCACTATTCCAAGCATCAGGCTTCACCCACCGTACATCCCTCTGGTTTTACATTTCACTTGCCACCTACATTGCTTATTATATTCCATCATCTGCACCCTTTTGGCTTCAGCACCTCCAGCCTTGGTCACAATCTCCCCCACTTGACTCATCTGCCAATCAAACCTTCAGACTGAAGAAGAGTCTCGACCTGAAACATCACCCATTCCTTCTATCCAGAGATGCTGCCTGTCCCGCTGAGTTACTCCAGCATGTTGTGTCTATCTTCGGTTTAAACCAGCATCTGCAGTTCCTTCCTACTACCAATCAATCCCTCCTGGATCCACCTATCACTTGCTAGCTCTTGTCCCACCCCTTCTCCTCAACTCTCTTTACCAGCTATCTTCCCTCAACTCCCTCAGTCTGAACAAAGATCCAAACCCAATATGTCGTCTGTCCATATACTTCCACAAATGTTGCTTGATATCCTGAGTTCCTCCGGTATTTTGTTTTTCTTACCTTTAAATCCCCTTCCAACTTTCTATTCTTAAGAACAAATTCAGATTTTTCAGTTTTGCACAAGAAAAACATTCCTCATTCCATATTTTCACTGAGTACTGGGGCAAATAAACCTGCTGAAATGGCTTGTACATGCTCTTTGCCCAAATTGAATTCCCTTTGTTCATGGCAAACACCCGCCCATGCTTTGGTTCTTTGGACAAACTGTGTACCATTGAATTCCTCAAAATCCAGACCATCGCTGTTACAGACTCCATGTTTTCCCATACCTCATTTCCAAAAGCACGGGATAAATTAGGGCACAAAACACAGGCTATGCTGATGCAGGAGCGAGAAACGGGCATGGCCATTAGTACCTGGGCATGTTATAGCACCTCAGCTGGGATTCCAGCCTCACCATTTTGCCATTTTTAGCTCTTGGATGCCCTCTTCAACTTCTTGCTAGTCTGAGCTGGTCCCAGGCCTGTGGCTACAGGATTGTGACAGAACATGCAACATAGAATAGCACAGCACGGGAACAGGCCATCAACTCATAATACCTGTGCCAAACATCATGCCAAGTTAAACTAACCCCTTCTGTCTGCACATGTATCATATCCTTCCATTCTCTGCACATCCATGTGCCAATCTAAAAGCTTGTTAAACACCACTTGTTAATGCTTGTTAACTGGTAGGAGTTTGTTTTAGTTGGTAGGAGCTGCTGCCTCACAGCGCCAGAGACCTGCGTTCGATCTTGACTTTGGGTGCTGTCTGTGTGGAGTTTGCACATTCTTCCTGTGACTGGATGCGTTTCCTCTCATATCCCGAAGACATGCAGGTTTGTATGTTAATTAGCCTCTGTAAATTGCCCTAATGTGTAGGAAATGGGATAACACAGAACCAGTGTGTACAGGTAATCAATGGTCGGCGTGGACTCGGTGGGCCGAAGGACCTGGTTTCATGCTGTATCTCTAAACTAAATACGGTGAGGTACATATACAATGAAAATCGTGTTTGCAGCAACATCACAGGCACATGGTCTCAGAAAACACATAAAATTATAATTTTTATTAAAACTATACATAAATTACATGTAAATTCCACAAGATGGAGAAAAGGAACCGGTTGTGCAAAAGAACCAAGATATTAGTGCAAAAGAGGAAACAAGTCTGTTGAAATGCTAAGAGGTGACTGATATTATTTTATTGCTGAGGTAGGATTAGGGTTATGCAGGTCAGTTCAAGAACCTGATAGTTGTAGGAAAGTTCTTGAACTTGGTGGGGTGGAATCTCTGTTCCTCGTGTGGAACAGTAACATCAAGAAGAGGGTGTGCCCGGATAGATGCTGGCTTCTTGAGCCTAATGTAAATGCTTCATATGCTAGGAAGGGCTGTGCCCATGATGGACTTGGCTGAGTCCTCCAATTTCTGAAGCCTCGTGCATTAGAATTGCAGTTGAATCGCATGATTCACGATACTATCTGGGGTGCATCCGTAGACGTTTGTTAGCGTTGTCAGTGACATACTGTATCTCTAAACTTCCAAGAAGTAGAGTGCTGGTGTGCATTCTTCATGGTTACACCATTGCACTAGGCCCAGGGCAGGCCATCTGAGATGTCAACACCCAAGAATGTGAAGCTGCTTGCTCTCTCCACTTCCAACCCACCAATGAAAGCTGGCACAGTCTCCTGACTTCCCCTTGCTGAAGTCAGCATTTAGGTTCTTGGTTTTGTTGAGCTTGGGTGAGAGGTTGTTCTTAAGGCACCAATCAACCAAGTATTCTATCTCTCTCCAGCCATGACACGGCCATCAACAGTGGTGTTCTTGGCAAATTTATAGATGGCATTGAAGCTATCTTTAACCATGCAGTCATAGGTGTAAAGAGAGTAGAGCAGGAGACTATGTATACATATTACATGTAACTGTAGGGTGCACATGTGTTGAAGGTCTGATATGTTACTGATTAACAGTGACAGAGATCGGCTGATGAGGATGTCACGAATCCAGTTGAAGAGGCAGATACAGAGGACCAGGTCTACATTGAGACCCAGGGTCTAAAACCTTCTGGGGGTCATCATTTGAATACAGATGTTGTAATATCTGGCACATAAAAAACATTGCTGGCATTGCAGTGAGGCTCCAGCTTAATGTTGTATTCAAAGGGTACATCAATGCATTTTCCAAAACCCAGGATCTGTCTTGAATTGCCATGAGAGTTGAACCTCCCACAACTGAATTGCATTTAAGAGATTCAGCCACTGAATCAGAGCCTACACCCATGAGTGCCCACCCATTGTTGTCTGGCTTTATTTTAAATGCCTAGCATTCAGAATGTGTTTCTAGGTATGGGAGTGATGACTGAATCAGCTCTGAAAGGGGTCTACATCATTGAATCATACGTAAGGAGATATGTTGCTGAGTGATATTTCTTTCCAATGACCTACTCGGGAATGGGCCACACTGTATTCCAACTACTGGGAATCGGTCAGACCGAGAATCATACTACTGGGGAATGTTTCAGACTGTGACTTACCCTTCCTGGGAATGAGTCTGACTGTGACTTACCCTACTGGGAATGAGTCAGACTGTGACTCCCCCTACTCTAAAGAGACTGGAGCAGGAGACTATGTATGCAGCTGTGAGGTTCGCTTGTGTTGAAGGTCAGTGAGATGTTACCAATCCACAGTGACTAAGGTCTGCTGATGAGATGTCAAAAAACCAGTTGTAGTGGAAGACACAGGGGTACAGGTTGGCATTGTGACCCCTGGTCTAAAATCATTGAGAATAGATCAGACCATGACTCTCCCTATTGGGAAATGGGTCAGGCCATGACTACTCTACTGGAGAATGGGTCACACCATGACTACCCTACTGGAGAATGGGTCAGACTGTGACTATCCTAATGGGAAATGGATCAGACTGACTCATAGGGTCATAGTCATACAGTGGCCCAACTTGCCCACACCGGCTAACCTGTCCCATCTACACTAGTCCCACTTGCCTGCGTTTGGACAATATTCCTCTAAACCTACCCTAACCATGTACCTGTCAGGTCTCCCTTTATTGATTATTTAAAGGGTCAGAATGGTTCAGCACAGGAACCTGACTAATACTCGGGCTAAAGAATGGATGAAATGCTATACTCTGAAATGTACGAATATATCTCGAATGAAGTTTTTTATTTTAATAAATTTTTCCATTCTTCTTTAACCATCTTTTTCTTTTCCTTTTTTTTGTTTTGTTTTTTTGTTGTTGTTTTTTTTGGGGTTTTTTTCTCTTTTTCTTCTCACTCTTTTCTTTCTTTACTTCATCTATCTTTTTAGTTCTATCTAGTTTTTTTTTAAAAAGGCAAAAGGTATTGGAGACAATGTAATAATAATTGATAATATTATCAATTTAAAAATGTAAGACTGTAATGATGTTAACAGGTTGTGTACTTTTCTCCAATAAAAAATATTTTCAAAAAACAAACAAAAAAAACATGTACCTGTCTAAATCTTTCTTAAATGTGGCCATTGTAGCTGCCTCAACTACCTCTGGCAGTTTGTTCCATATACCCACCACCCTTTCTGTAAAAAAAAAAGTTACCCCTCAGGTTCCCATTAAATCTTCTCCCACCCATTCCCCTACTCTGTGCGTTTACACGATCTATTCCTCTCACAATTTTGTACAGCCTCATGTCCTGGCAATATCCGCATAAATCTTCTCTGCATCTTTTACAGCATGACAACACCTTTCCTCTAACACGGTGTCCAAAACTGAACACAATACTCTAAATGTAGCCGCACAAATGTCTGATATAAGTGCAGCATGACCTCCCAAATTCAATACTCAATACTCTGACTGTTGTGCTGATGTGCCGAAAACCTTTTTGACCACCCTATCTACCTGTGATGCCACTTTCAAGGAAATATGTACCTACACTCCTAGATCCCTTTGCTCTACAACACTCCCCAAAGCCTTACCATTCACTGTGTAGGTTCTGACCTGTCCCAAAATGCAACTCCTCACATTTCTCTGTATCAAATTCCATCAACTATTCCTCACCCCACTTACCAAACCAATCAAGATCCTGTTGCAAATTTTGACAACCATCTGCACTATTTACAATACCACTTACTTTAGTGCCATCTGCAAACTTGCTCATCATGCTACGATGCTTGGCAGGTGGGAAGACTGTTGAGGTTCTGTGGATGGCACGGGTATTGTCAAGCATCATCAGTGTGTTGAGCTCAAGGTTATTTCCTTTGCGGTTTCCCTTAACTGCTGAGAAAACATGCGGGGGAAGACCGCTGCCTGAAGATGATTGCTACCCAAACCCTCTTTTTTGAGAGCCAGTTGATATGCAGGTGCCCTTCAGAAACCACCTTCTTTGGGCTTGGATTTTCTGCCTGGGCAAAAAGCATGGATTCTTTTGTCCCCCAGTGCTTCATCCCCAAGCATGAGTATCGGACAAGTCTTCGGAGGCCTCAAATCTAGAAGGCCTTCTTAGCAGATGAATGCACGTAACAGCTTCTTTTCCAGAAATAAGGCTCCACTTTACATTGGATGCAAATTGAGGAGGTTATCTTTCATGCTCTGGAGTTTAGAAGAATGAGGAGAGATTTCAATGAAAATATATAATGCCGAGAAGGCATGACAGGGTGGATGCTGAGATGTTTAAATGAGTGGGAGCATTTCAACTAAGGAGACATAGTTACGAGATTAGAGGGAGGTCATTTCGAAGCACGTAGGAACTACAACTTTAAGTGGATGGTAAATCTCTTGAATAATCTATTCCAGAGGGATGTGGAGGCTAGATCTATGGGATATTTAAAGAGGAAGTAGATACATTTGCGAATGATTAAAGAATTGAGAACTTAGTAGAACAGACACAGAGGAGGAGATGTTTTTCTCCATGTTGGTCTCTACCCAAACCCTCATCCATTCCTTATCTCCAGAGTTGCTGCCTGTCCCACTGAGTTACTCCAGCATTTTATGTCTATCTAGAACATAAAATAGGCCAGGCAGCATTAGTGGAAACTGCTGCAGATGCAACCTATCCTACTGAGTGTTCCTAGCATCTTCTACTTGTACTTCAAATGTTCTGCAGTTTTCATTTCACTTTCCTGATGCTGAATTTTCATTGGGTGAACTGCAATGACACTGTGCTCTCTCACTGGCCATGTGAATGAAATCACGATGGTTGTGGTTTGTAAGCAGACAGCAGAAATAGAACACATTTTTTGTCATTATAAATCAGTGGGCTAGGAAGCTGGGTTTGGAACAAGGGGGTATTATAGAGCATACAATAAGGCTACCTGTGCCCTATTGGGTTCTTCCTGAACTGTTTATTGAGCTTGCTTTTCTTCAGGAAAAAGATAAGCGCGAGGTGACTCCAAGAATAGTGGAATATCTTAATTCAATCAGTGAGAGTACTTTGATTGTTTTTACAGATGGATCTAAAGATCCAGTTAGTGGGAGAGCTGGGTTTGGAGTGTATGTGGAGCAGCTTGGGTTGAAGATTGGCCGGCGCATTTCTGATGGAAGTTCTGTTCTCACGACTGAATTAATGGCAATTCAATGGGCTCTATGGTGGATTGAGGAAGCCAGTTTTAGAGAAGTCATTATCTGTTCTGATTCTGCAGCTGCTCTTGAAACATTAAGAGTAGGGAAATCTAAAGCTCGTCCTGACATTCTAAATGAAATCTTGAGTGTGTTTTCTAGAATTGGGTTTGCGTGTAACATCACTTTTTGCTGGGTTCCCGGGCATGCTGGGGTGAGGGGGAATGAGCAGGTGGACCTCATAGCAAAGGAGAGTTTAAGAAGAGAAATAGATATCCATGTATCATTGGGGAGAGTGGAACTGAGAGAAATAATTAAAGAGGGCTTAACAAAAGAATGGCAGAGAGGATGGGAAATGGAAGTCAGGGGTAGACACTACTTTTCTATACAATCTGAAGTTAGGAAAATATGTTTCTGTACATCTCTGTCCCGTAGGGACTCAGTTAAACTGTGTAGATTGAGGTTGGGACACTGTGGGTTAAATTACTATTTGTGCATTGTAGGGAAACATGTTTCTGGCTTGTGTGAATGTGGGAGTAATGAGACAGTTAAGCATGTTTTCCTAGAATGTAAAAAGTATAGGGTAGAAAGAAAAGTATTATTTGTTAGACTGACAGGACTTGGAGTTGAGGCTTTTTCTGTTTTATCTTTGTTTGGACACAATGAGAAACATCAACTGATATCCAGGGCTATTCTTCAATTCCTGCAAGTTACAGGACTGTATGTAAGAATTTAGTTCAAACTTTGACTTGTGGAGGGCAGTAATACGCTTAGCAGCGTCTACACTGCCGGAATCCTACAAGAAGAAGAAGAAGAAGCAGACAGCAGCCATTAAAAGTAGGTAAGTTTTAATGTTTCTCTTGTTGTTTGTTTTGTATTATATTGTGGCGGCTCCCAAGGGTCGTGCCATCATAGTGTCGAACCCCTCGGCACAGGAGTGGTTCAGTCCGGAGGCGGCCCTTAGCCGGAGGCTTTAAAGGCAGGGGTTTTGGGTGCCATCTTCCTCTCGTTTGGTCTTCCCTAGAACTGGGAGGATATTAATAAACAGTGCTTCTCAAAACACGACTTCGTGCTTTCTTTTGAGACCCACGCACTACATTTCTTCTGGGCCTGAATGCGCTGACAAGTTTACACTCTGTTGGTGATGCTAAGCGTACCACTGTATTTAAGGAGGCAGAAGATAGCTTCTGCCATGTCTTTTTGCCTTTCCTCAATGATGAGGCCAGAGAACCCTATGGATACAATCCTTATAAGTTCAGAAGTCATTGGAGCAGAAGTAGGCCATCCAGTGCATCAAGTCCACTCTGCCACGCAATTATGGGTGATCTACCTTTCCCTCCCGACCCCATTCTTCTGCCTTCTCCCCATAATCCTTGACACCCTTTCTAATCAAGAATCCGTCAACCTCTGCCTTAAAATTACCCAATCCTTACATTGGTTGAAGACAGTGTGGCCTGAACAAATGCCCCAACAATATATTATTGTATCCAATTTTGTGATATCTTCTTTGTACCACAGAAAGCAGAGACAGTGGCTGTTTATATTTTTTGTGGATTGTTGTTTGGCCACATTACTAATTCTTTGCTTCATACCATGCAATTCAGTAAACCTCTGATAACCGATACTCAAATGACATTTTTTTCTGGAATACTGGATATTATGCCCATTATAGTATAATAACTATTTCAATGAACTTGATAAATGTAAATGTCACGTAGGAAACAACCTGGTTGCATTCACAGTGAATGTGGAAATGGAGCCCCAGTGAATTCAAAGTGAATGTGGGAATGGAGCCATGGCGAATTCAATGTGAATGGGAGACCGGGGTGGCTGGTGAATTCAAAGAAACATGGGAAAGGACCTGGTGAGATTGAAGAGAGTACAGGGATCAAACATAACCTAGTGAGCCAGGTGCTTCACAGAAAAAATAAAATGGTAGGTAATTGGTGCTTTGTGGTACATGTAAATGTTTTTAGGTGTTCTCATAATGTCGTAAGCAACATCTCGTAAGCAACGTCAAGAATGACAAAAGGACACAAAATGCTGGAGTAATTCAGCAGGTCATACAGCACCTCTGAATACATGGATAGGTGACGTGTTGGGCTGCGACCCTTCTTCAGGGTGTTAACCAGCATCTGCAGTTCTTTGTTACTACATCAAGAGTGACACCATTTTCTAGTTTAGAAGAGGCAATTGGTCATCAGGTGTATTGCCAGAACCTCCTTGCACTGTGCTGACATTTCTTTATAACAGGCAGTAACCGTAGGCACTATCAGCAACAGCAAGAGCATGCGGGTCACTCAATGGAAAGCTCTTTCGCAGAACTCTATTGTGTATATAAGATGCACAATAACACTGAAGCAGGTCTTAATGGGCTCATTGTTAAATCAGTGTCCGTCCCCAAGTATTTAAATAATTCAGGTTGTAAGGAAATATATAGTAATAATATAGATATTATTACTATATATTTCCTTACGACCTGAATGGAATCCATGCAGCCCATGCAGCCCACAGTTGAAGCAATCCACAAATTTCATAGTGACGGTTATGTGTGGGAGGTGATTGTAGTATTGGAATAAACTGGACACCTGGAGTGTCTTGGCGGAAACTGTGGTGAGGTTGGGCCCTTTACTCAACGTTGAGCCTGTTAAGACTTGCCGCAGTGTTACTGTATGCCTTGCATGCACAATAGAGAGCTCTCAAATGAGTGTCATATACCCTCTTGCTGTCACTGAAAGCACTTGCAGCCTTTGTCTATTCACCCGTCTGTGCAAGGAATGCTGGCAACAAGTCTGATCTGTTGTCATCTCAACTGAAAGCACAAAATGTTGTCGCCCCTGAAGTCACTTTTTTTTTAGGTCATTCAAAAGCGCACAACATATATGGTATAACTGTGAAGCTCGGTGATGGGAGTGTTGTTGGCAAATGTGGTGGACATTTTGTGAACTATAAAATCTGACAAAAAGGGGAAAAGGATAGACAGATATTTAGTCTGCCTTGAGCAAGAAACAACCTGCTTGAGACCTCATCAGGTCAAGCATAATCTGTGGATGGAAATGGACGTACACTGCTTTGGGTTGGGACCCTTCTTCAGACTTGGTATATAGTCTGCTTTCTATTGTTCTGCTTGAATGACAATGGATCTAATAAAATCTCTGGTCCATAATATTGTACCATCACCAGCGTTTCGGTGTGTTTTGTGACCATTCTTTTGATGAGATGTTAATCTCTAAACATTTGCTTGTATTTGGTTGAGAAAGGCATGATTTAATGGCCTTGTGCAAAAAAAAGACAAAAAAGTTTATTTGTTGATTTACAATATTTAGTTAATGAATATTCTCTAAATTTTATAATCAAACTCGTAATTCCACTTATTTTTCTAACACACATGCACAGCTGATAATAATTGTATATGGATTTTAAGCTGAACAAATGCAGTGTGAAATTTGAAGGGGACGTTTTATAAATTCCCAATGATGAGAGTATAAATTATTCCAGAAATACTAATTTGTTTTCCCTTAGTTCAAAAAATCACCTGCAGCTTCTCCTGCATCTTTCAATAAAATGGTAGGACCTGTGTTGCCACTGTTAATTAAACTTTCATCTCATCCTCTCAAATTTGTTCTTAGCTGCATTATTTTAAAAATGATCTTACAAATTCATGAGGCATTATTAAGCAATTTAAGTTTGAACCCTCAAGCTGTGCCTTGCCTCGCTTCCAGAGAGCAAAACACGCAACATCGTTGGAATAAGCAGAAGAAATGTAAATTCCCCAGGATGCAGTGATGCAGGATTCCCCAGCTTCAATTTTGTTTTCAAGGGAAATATTATGTTTTAAATCCCAAGCCGCAAATGCACCAAAAATGATTTAAACTTCTGAACTGATTTGGTTCTCCTATGAAAGCCATGAGTGATTTTAACACTTGCCAAGCTGAAAGATAGCAGGTTCTATATATCAATAATTCCAAGAAGAAAACTGCTCCCTCCGTAAAGTTAAGCTTTGCCTGCTGGCTGCGTCTTATATTCATATTTTATAGCTCTCCCAAAGCGGGTGAACCCCAGGGAAATATTTCCCAATATCAATGGGATTATCATTTCACAGCTCGCTTCGTCAATGATCCCAGGTTCACAAAGGGTCACAAATCTGGTCAGGCCTGTGCACAGCTCCCACTCTGTGTGGGAAAAACTTAACATGGTTTTTGTTCCCTAAGATACTGGTCCTTCCTGCTGGGAAAGGCCAGGACTATGAGCGGTGATATCAAGTTAGCCAAGGTGAAAAGCTGCATGTGCTATATAAATGGGGTACACTAGCCAAAGTTCACCGGTGTTTAGAGGCAAAGCATATCAAATGTGCAGGATTTGGAGCTTACCACAGAAATCCTATCTGCCTGTTTAAACTCGCCTGCAAATAGTTACTAGCTCTGACTGCTCTCTTGAATTCTGGCTGCAGCACAGCATCCTCACCCATAAAACACAATATCCATATCCAAACCCAACAAGGCAGTAGTTGCACAAATTGTTTTGATTCAGTTTGTCCAGATGTATCTCACAGTACCAGACCAACAAACATATTAGCCCCAACGAAGGATGTGAACTGTTACTCCCTCATTAGATGCTGCTTGTCCTGCTGCGTATCCCCAGTACCTATTGTTTTAATTGAAGGTATCAGTCCTGTGACTGTGATAACATTGCATCCAGATTGCATGGCTGTGTATAAACCAGGTCTAGTTTTAATTAGTTATTTAGTTTATTGTCATGTGTACTTAGGTACAGTGAAAAACTTTTGTTGTATGCTAACCAGTCAGCGGAAAGACAATACATGATCACAATCAACTTATGATAAAGGGAATAACATGAATAATGTTTAGTGCAAGATAAAGCCAGCAAAGTCAGATCAAAGATAGTCTGAGGGTCTCCAATTAGATGCTTAGTAGTTCAGGACAGCTCTCTAGTTGTTTTAGGATTGTTCAGTTAACTGATAACAGCCGGGAAGAAACTGTCCCGGAATCTGGAGGTGTGCGTTTTCACACTTCTATACTTTTTGTAGTACAACATTTTCTCTTTTTCCATGGTTAACTGATCTTCAAGGGCCAAGTGCCAGCCAGAAACATCTTGACTACTTTATACTACCTTTGATGTTCACTTCTACTTTCCGCAGAATGTATTTGATGTCCAGTATCACTGTCCTCACTGGAGTATGCTAATGTGATACATTTGAATAGTCTGCAAATGAGGCAATGGCATTGAAAAACCAATCAATTCTTTAGCTCTGAAGTTAAGTGTGTGTTGGAAGGAACTGCAGATGCTGGCTTAAACCAAAGATAGATAGAAAAAGTTGGAGGTAGACAAAAATGCTGGAGAAACTCAGCAGGTGCGGCAGCATCGATGGAGCGAAGGAATATGTGATGTTTTGGGTCGAGACCCTTCTTCAGACTGATGTGGAGCTGGGGGGGGGGGGGGGTGGGAAGAAGAAAGGAAGAGGGAGGAGACAGTAGGCTGAGGGAGAGCTGGGAAGGGGAGGGGAAGGAGGGAGAAAGCAAGGACTACCTGAAATTGGAGAAGTCAATGTTCATACCGCTGGGGTGTAAACTGCCCAAGCAAAATATGAGGTGCTGCTCCTCCAATTTGCGGAGGAGGCCCAGGACAGAAAGGTCGGATTCGGAATGGGAGGGGGAGTTGAAGTGCAGGGCCACCAGGAGATCAGGTTGGTTAGTGCGAACCGAGCGGAGGTGTTTGGCGAAATGATCACCAAGCCTACGCTTGGTCTCACCGATGTAGTGCAGCTGACACCTAGAGCAGCGGATCCAATAGATGAGGTTGCAGGAGGTGCAGGTGAACCTCTGCCAAAAAGTTGGAGCAACTCAGCGGGACAGGCAGCATCTCTGGAGAGAAGGAATGGGTGACATTTTGGGTCAAGACCCTTCCTCAGTGTTCGTTGGAATCATTTTTTTTAAATCATCAGAAGCCCTTCACAAGCGGCTTTACCACAATGTCATGTTTCTGTTGAATACATAAGAAATGCTCTGACTTGCCCACTAATGGCTCTTTGTATGAAATTGTTCTTGAATATCAGCCAAGAAGAAGGCAATGGGGTTTATGATTGTTTCTGTGATGATAACAACAAGGAATCTTGAAAGAAATATGAGCCTGTACAATGTCTACATTGTTGTCTGAGAAATCATCCAAACTGGGAGCTGGGGAATATTTGATGACGATGCATTCAGGTGCTCAGCCACAAAAGAGACCATACACATGCTGTAGAATGAAGAAGTCAACTGATACACTTTGTGTTATCAGTATACATGGTATATCAGGTAGCAAATCACAAAGTGGGCTCAGTATTTCAATAATTAATATGTGGAATGCAGCTGCTGAGACTAGTGAAACTAATTTCAACATGAACTTCACAGGTGCACAGACAACAGTAAGGATGTCCTGTGCAAAGCGAGGGAACAGAGGGAATCTATGAGACGCATGGAAAGGGTAGAGAGTCAGAGCCTTTTTCCCAGGGTGGAAATGTCCAACACTGGAGGGCATAGCTGAATGGTGAGGGGAGGAAAGTTTAATGGAGATATGAAGGGCACATTTTTTACACAGAGAGTGGTGAGGGCCTGAGTGCATTGGTAGGGGTGGTGATGGAGGTAGATATGATAGTGGTGTTTAAGAGGCTTTTAGCTAGGCAAATAGTCCTGAATACTGGTGCTCTGCTAGGATGAGTTCTAAGCCCCCTTCTATACTCCTTGTACACTCATGACTGTGCAGCCAAATACCAATTCAATTCAATTTACGAATTTGCTGACAATATCACTGTCGTGGGTCGGATATCACATAATGATGAGACAGATTCCAGAAAGGAGATTAAGAACCTTGTAAATTGGTGCCAAGGCACCAACCTCTCCCTCAATGTCAGCAAGACAAAGGAGATTGCAATCGACTTCAGGAAGCAAATTGTACACACACTCCGGTTTGTATGGAGGGTGGTGAAGTAGAAATGGGAGAAACCTTTAAGTTCTTGGGAATAAATATCACCAGCAATTTGTCCTAAACCAGCCATATCAAAGCTATAGCCAAGAAAGCACACCCATGCCTCTACTTCTTTGGAAGGGTTAGGCAGTTCGGCATGTCCGCAACAACCCTCAGCAAACTCTACAGATGCCTCGTAGAAAGCATTTTATCGGGATGCATTACAGCATGGTTTGGGAATGGCTCCATCCAAGACCACAAGAAATTGTGGAGCATTGTGGACGTAGCCCAGACCATCACGCAAACTAACCTCCCTTCCATTGACCCAATCTACACTTCATGCTGGCTGGGCAAGACCACCAACGTAATCAAGGACTAGTCTCACTCCAGTCACTAATCCTCTAACCTCTACAATTACTCAAGAGGTACATAGATACATAGAAATTAGGTGCAGGAGTAGGCCATTCGGCCCTTCGAGCCTGCACCGCCATTCAATACGATCATGGCTGATCATCCAACTCAGTATCCCGTACCTGCCTTCTCTCCATACCCCCTGATCCCTTTAGCCACAAGGGCCACATCTAATTCCTCTTAAATATAGCCAATGAACTGGCCTCAACTACCCTCTGTGGCAGAGAGTTCCAGAGATTCACCACTCTCTGTGTGAAAAAGTTTTTCCTCATCTCGGTCTTAAAGGATTTCCCCCTTATCCTTAAGCTGTGACCCCTTGTCCTGGACTTCCCCAACATCGGGAACAATCTTCCTGCATCTAGCCTGTCCAACCCCATAAGAATCTTGTACGTTTCTATAAGATCCCCTCTCAATCTCCTAAATTCTAGCGCTTATAAGCCAAGTCTATCCAGTCTTTCTTCATATGAAAGTCCTGACATCCCAGGAATCAGTCTGGTGAACCTTCTCTGCACTCCCTCTATGGCTATAAGTGCAGAAGTTTAAAATGTGTACCTCTATTGTTAGGGACTATTTCACCCCAGTTTTCAGGCAAATGAACCATCCTCTCACTGGCTAGAGGAGACCTTCGAAATATCTTTAATTATCATTTATACAATGGGAAAGAATGGGAATCAAAACGCTCGAAGATCTGTATGAATTGGGAAAATTACTATCATTTCAACAACTACAACTGAAATATAATTTGAAAAATAACCAATATTTTAAATATCTACAAATTCGGGATTACCTGAAAAAATACACAAAAGACTATCATAATATGCCTCCCGACTTACTAGATGAAGCAATGAAGACAAAGGCGGAATCAGCTAATTTAATATCGTACTTATATAATATCATTTTAAACATAGAAATACCCACAACAGATGGAATTAGAAGAGACTGGGAACAAGAATTAGCTATAAAAATTTCAAAAGAGAGCTGGGATAACCATTTACTACAGGTGCATAAATGTTCGATCAACGTACGACATACGCTCATCCAATTCAAAACATTACATAGACTATATTATTCAAAAACTAAATTAAATAAAATCTTTCCTAATGTTTCACCTGAGATAAATGTCTATGTCAAGAAGCTACCATAGCGCATTCTTTTGTTTTTTGTACAAAAATCCAAAAATTCTGGTATGAAATATTTGACATTTTTTCAAAATTAATTAAAATAAAACTGGTACCAAAACCAGAATGGATCATTTTTGGAATATCGGACGGTATCCCTGAATTAAACGTGTATCAGAAGAACTTATTCAATTACGGGCTAATAATGGGAAAAAAGCTCATACTTAAATTCTGGAAAAATGCGCCCACACCAACAATAAAAATGTGGACATCAAATATGTTTGAAACATTACATCTGGAAGAGATGAGATTCCTCTTAGCAGGTAAAGCAGACCAATTCCAAAAGACGTGGTCTACGTTTCTGGACCTATTACAAGCATGAGGTGCAATAGTAATTTAAAAAATAAATAAATAAAGACCTGGTAATGGGAGGTAAAACAATAAAAACTTGGTTGGTGGTCCCCTTTCTGGGATTGTTCCTACTTTCTTTTTCTTTCTTTTCTAGGGTCTACTTTCTTACTTTACTTCCTTCTCTAACTTCTTTTCTAAGGGACTTTCTTTTCCTAACACTCTCTTGCACTTCACGACTCTTGCGCACTTTCTTTACTTTTCTTACTTCTATCTTTCTTTTAAAGCTCAAAAAAATGAAGCGGTATAAAAAATGTATAGATATAAGTGTTGTGTATTACTGTAATTTACCGTACTTCTAATAAAAATAATTTAAAAAAATATATATATATCTTTAATTGGACTTTATTGTACTTGCACTAAATGTTATACCCTTTATCCTGTAACTGTACACTGTGGATGGCTTGCTTGTAATCATGTATAGTGTTTTCTTTGACTAGATTGCTTGCGACAGAAAGCTTTTCATTGTTCCTTGATACATATGACAATAATAAACTAAGTGCAGGGAATAGAAGGATATGGATCATGTAGAGGCACATGAGATCAGTTTAAATAGGCATCATGTTGGGCACAACATTGTGGGCTGAAGGGCCTGTTCCTGTGCTGTACTGTTCTATGTTCTAATGAAAGCTACGGTACAAACTAACCCAGTTTGAATTGTTATTTATATTTACAACTACCTTTCTTTCCCAGGGAAATACAAAGTGTTCCTATTTTCACTCTTGCCTTCGGGTCACTCGGGTTCATTATCTATCTCTATACTTATAAAACTCTGATCTTGGATGTGTGTGTATTTGTGTGATGTTTGTGTGCGTTTCACATCTCAAAAACACGACGCGCTAACGGTGAAAATTTTACATATTCCGATAGAGATTAACACTGTGATGTCAAAAATTGCGTTATCTGAAAATTTCATGCATTATTTCTCGAGTTATTTATGAAAATGTTCAAAAATTTCAATAAACAAGATGGTCTCGCTGATGACATCACATGGTTGTGCTCCTCGCGGCTTGCTGCCCTATGTTCCACGTGCAGCGAGTGACGTCACCACTACCCCTCCCTCCCCCCTCCCCCCTACCCCCACACCGCCTCCCCCCTCACCCCCTCCCCCCTCACCCCCTCCCCCAGGTTCTTCAAAAGACGCAGAAAGAACGAGCAAGTGGGCTTTGTACTGCAGCTCCCGAGCTCTCCCGAGCACCCCGAGCGCTTCCGAGGGCTTCCGAGGTCCCCCGAGATCCCGAGCACTCACGAGCGCTCCTGAGGTCACGAACGCTCACGAGCACTCCCGAGCTTCCCAGCTTGCTTTTCCAGAACTTTCTCAATAGTCATTATATCACTTTGATGAATGAGGCTTAATGCTGAATCCACATCTCTAAAGATAAGATTCTGATTGAACTTCATTGTTTTGGTTTAACTTCGAAAATGTTGCATTTTGTTCTTTAAAGACTTTCCGGTGTCTCACTTAACTGTACTAATTCTTAAAGATAACATTTAATTTCAAAAACAGCACTTTTTAAATTTTTTAATATATTTCTAACGTTAAATTTTCCCCGTTTGTTACTTCCCGGTTGTTTCCCGGTACAAATTTCATTACAATTTAAAAGTTTTGCAGTTATTTACTCCGCGAATTTTGGCAGATTTTTGACCGCTTTCAAAAAAATTCGCTGTTGATTTGGAAAGACTCAGATAACCCCCACCCTCTTTCCCTCCACCCTCTCCCCCCCCTTTTCCTCCCCCTCTTCACCCCACTCTTTCCCCCGTTCTCTCTCCCCCCTCTACCCCCTCCTCTCCCCCCCTCTACCCCCTCCTCTGCACCCTCCCCCTCCCCCCTTCCCCCCTCCCCCCTCTCCTTCCCCCCTCCCCCCTGCACGGAGTGAGCAGGGTGCGCGCAGAGAGCAGCGTGACGAGCCGGGAGCTGCTGAGTTGAACCGGAAGCCTCTGAGTGCAGCCGGCATGGGACCAGGAGCTGCTGCGTGAGGCCGAAAGCTGAAGGTGCGGGGTGAGCAGAGTACGGGGTGAGCAGAGTGCGAGCTGCGGCTGCTGCGACCACCCCCCTTCCCCCTCCCCCAAACCCTCCCCTTCTTCCAACCCCTTCTCCCACACTCCTCCCTCTTCCCCCAACCCCCTTCCCCACCCCCGATCCCCCCTTCCCCACCCCGCCTTCCCTAGCCCCCACTTCCCCACACCCCCCCTTCCCACACCCCCCCTTCCCACACCCCCCCCCACACCGCCCCTCCCCCACACATCTCCTCCCCCACACACCCCTCCTCCACACACCCCTCCTCCACACACCCCTCTCCCACACCCCTCTTGCCCATACACCCCCCTCGCCCACACTCCCACTCCTCACAACCCCACGCCCCACCTCCTCCACACCCCCCCTCCCCCACACCCCTCCTCCCCCTCCCCCCACACCACCCTCCCCCACCCCACCCCCTCTGCCACACACCCCACGCCCCTCCCCCCACACCATGCTCTCCCCCCCCACCTCTACCCCGTGCCCACACACACTCCCACTCCCTTCCTCCCCTCCCACTGCACACCCGCCTCCCCTCCTCCCCTCCCACACATAAAAAGGAAGGGGGGGAGTGCTGGGGGATGAGGGGAATTGAGCTGCGTCTGCGCAGTTAGGGGTTATGGGTGAGTGGTGGAATATTGCATTGGGGAATGAGTTGCGTTTGGGGGACCAGGCCTCCCATGTGACTGGGACCCAACGGGTCCCACTTAGTCAAGTAAAAAGTAAAACACAGCATGCTGATGAAACTCAGTGGGTTAGCAGCATCTGTTATAAGAAGTGTGTTGTTTTCAGACATATGCTGAATGGTGTATCCAAGGATATGCGGCGACACAGGATCGAAACAGGCCCTTTGGCTCACCGAGGTTACACTGCCCATTAACCACACATTTACACTAATCCTACCCTAATCTAATCCAAATTTATTCTCTCCAATTCCCCCCAGAGTCTACTAGGCAATTTACAGCAACTAATTAACCTATCAACTCGCATGTCTTGGGAACGTGTGGGGAGACTGGAGTATCTGGAGTAAACCCACGCGGTCATAGGGAGAATGTGCAAACTCCACACAGACAACATCCTAGATTAGGATTGAACTTGGTTCTCTGGTGCTGTGTGAGGCAATGGCTCTACCAGGTGCACCTCTGTGTTGTCCTTCGACTGGATGTTCCAATGTGTAAAGAAAAACAAAGTTTTCAACCCAAACGCTTGTGTTGTTAGTCTAGTGAAGATGCATCAACTTTTTGTGATGATAGTCTGGATGGCATTCACAACTCTACATTTTTATTTGCCGTATTGGGCAGAGCAGTTGTCAAACCAATTTGAGATACATCCCAAGGTTGAGAGGAGATCTGCTCGAAGTATATAAAATTATGGGAGGCATAGATAGGGTAAACAGTCAGGCCTTTTTCCCTGGGTGGAAATGTCAAAGATTAGAGGCATAGCTATAATGTGAGAGGGGCAAAGTTTAAAAGAGATGTTTTTTTACGTCAGAATTTGGTGGGTGCCTGGATTACTCTGCCAGGGGTGGTGGTGGAAGCAGATATGATAGCGGCATTTACGAGTTTTTTAACACTCAACACCAGTGACCCCCACCGATGCATTCTCAGTCCCTTGCTATACCCCCTATACACTCTTGATCGTGCAGCCAATTCTGCTATAACTCCATTTACAAGTTTGCAATGACGCCACCAGTGTGGGTGGCATTTTGAACAATGATAAGACTCCGTATAGAAAGGAGATAGAGAGCTTGGTAACATGATGTCAAGACAAAAACATATCTCTCATTGTCAGCAAAACAAAGGAGCTAGTCAATGACTCCAGGAAGTGGGGTGGAATATACACTTTAGTCAGTATTAATGGTGCTGAAGTGGAATTATGTAGAACATAGAACAATACAGCACAGGTGTATAACCTTTGGCACATGATGCCTGTGCCGAACATGATGCCAAGATAAACTAATCTCACCTGCCTGCACATGATCCATATCCGTTTGCACGCTGTGCATATCCATGTGCCTTTCAAAAAGCATCTTAAATGCCACTGTCAAATCTTCCTCCACCACCCCTGGCAGCGTGCTCCAGGCACCCACCACCTTCCGTGTTGAAAAAAATAACTTGCACTGTACATCCTCTTTAAACTTTGCCCCCCCCCCCCTCAACTTAAAACAAATAGAAATATTTGGAAAGTTTACAAAGTCATGATTACATATTGACTAGAATTTGTGAGTTAAGTATTCAGAGAAATGTAACTTTTAGAAGAGACAAGACCTGGTGCAGACCCGTTGGGTCTGCCTCCCCCAACGCACCTGTTCCCTACCCGTATCCCCATGGGAGGTGTGGTCCTCCAACTCAAGCCGTTCCCGAACATAAGATTCCAGCACTCCCCTTGCCTCCCTCAGCAGTGCTCTTTTTAAAAAACAATTCCATTACATTTGTCCTGCGCGTTGCAATAGCAATTCACCCTTCCCCTGCTAGTCGAGCCATTGTGACTGATGCTAGTCGAGCCATGCATCAGTTGAAGCTGGTCGGTTTGAAATTCAAGGTATTTAGATTTTTTAAATCTTTAAACAGTAATGTCGAGAAATAAAGCATAAAATGTTCAGTGAAAGTGAATGTGAATCAGAATATGTAAAATTGGGCATTTTAAAGCTATAATAATCGTGAATAGCGTGTCAAATATAGGATGAAATCTTCACTGAGGCTGATCACTGCTAGCAAAGCCATTGTGACGTCATCAGTTGTAGCTGGTGGTTTTAATTTCAAAGTCTTTTTGACTTTTTTGGACTTTTAATCAGTAATGAGTCGAGAATAAGTCGAGAATTAAAGCATAAAATATTCAGATAAGTTGTTCCCGGCCTCGAGGGGAAATATGTCAATCGGAATATGTAAAGATATTATCGTTACCAAATAGTGTTTTTGTGAAGATGTAAACACACACACACACACACACACACACGCACGCACGCACGCACGCACGCACGCACGCACGCACGCACGCACGCGCACACACACACACACACACACACACACACACACACACACACACACACACACACACACACACATCACACACACACACACATATATATATACACATGTACAAGATCAGACTTTTAATAAGTATATGATGATAAGATAATCAAAATTAATCAAAATAGAATGAGAGGTGTGGTTCTACTCCTGATTTTCAAAGAATGGATAAGTCGCAGCAGAGAGAAAGGATCTTAGTTCAGAAACACAGGCAGAATCAATTAAGGTGCAAATGAGAAACATTATGTGGCAAAACACATTGGTGGAAGTTATTGATAGGTCCCCAAAGATTTGTGCAAAGTGTGGCATAGTGTAAATCCTGAAATTAGATGTGCAAGTAACAAGGGTATTACAATACCATGGAAGACTTGACACAGACTGAGAAACAGGGACAAATGCATGGATTGTGTAAGAGATGTTTTTGTTAGATCAGTACCTGGAGGAACAAATAAGAGACTGTGCAATCAGAAATGGTTTATTTGTAATTTGGTAAGTAAGGAGCCCAAGGGAAGGGATAATTATATATCAAGCTTGAAAGTGACTTAATTCAATCTGAATCCCAGGTCTTAAATATAAATAAAGGAAGAAAATTGTCATTCTTCCAAACAAAATGTGTAATTATCCCATTTCCTCCACTGTATCTGCCCAACCTCTCTACATCCTCCAAGTCTATTATTATCTTCTATGGGTTTGCTTCACTTTCAAGTTTTGAGCAAACTTCTGATTATGGAACTGTACAATATACTCTCGAATCCAAATTTTATTTTTATTTTTATTTAACATTACACTTATGGGCGCCTTTCAAAGACTCTCAAGGACGCCTTACAAAATTTAATAAGCAGATTACAAAACATAAGCAGAATTTAAAAAAAAAAAAATTAGTAGGGACATCAACAACATCACAATACACAAATTAAGGACAGAATTCATTCCAAAGGCACAAAACAGAAAATCAGAAACACAAAATGATTAGTCTTTGTCAAAACATCAGTAGTTGCTCTGGAACTGAACCCACGAGAATTGCTGTCTGTGTCCCTGTGTCCCTGCATAAAAATAGCCATTATCTGCAACTGATTTCTTTTTTTTTTTAATCTGCTGCTGTTTCACTTCGATGCCATGCATTTTGCTTGGCATTCTGCTAACAACCAAATACCAAGCTTTATCAAACATCAAACATCTTGCAACAGACCTTTTATATACATCAAATATACTCCCCTCCTCCATTGTCTCTGATATCATTAAAATATTCAATTGTTAATCAGTCTGCCCTTTACAAATCGGAGCGCCCCCTTTATTAGTGGCCTACTCTCTCCAGCCCATTGACCTGAATGAAACGCCTGCAGTTGTTGGGTCTATCTCCTTGTTTTTGAACAAGTTTGTAACATTTGCAATCCTTGCTCTCCAGCATCACCCCCGTACATCAGAGTCACAGTTGTACAACATAGAAACAGGCCCTCCAACCCACAACGTTATGCCCATCTAGACTAATCCCACGCCTGCATTAATTCCAAATCCCTCTACACCCAGTTTTTCAAAAACCTGTGCCAATGCCTCTTAAATGTTGTCACTGTTTCTGCCTCCACTACTTCCTTTGGCAGCTCATTCCAGATGCCAACTTATATTCTATGTGATAAATTCACCCCTCAGATGCCTTTTTAAATCTCCTTCCTTAAATCTATGCCATCTAGTTTCAGACACCCCTACCTGTCTGGCAATCTATCCTATCTATGCCGCTCCCCATATCCCATATCATGTCACTCTCAGCTTTCTTTACACCAAGGAAAACAGATCTATCTCATCCAATCTGTCCTGCAAGGCCTCCAGTCCAGATTACATCCTATTTAATCTTTTCTGCATCCTCTTCAGCTTATTCACATCTTTCCCACAGTGTGGCAACCACACAGTACTCCATTTACAGCCTGACTGGCATGTTGTATAGTTATAAAATGATGTCCCAACTCTTGTACTTATTGCTTCGGCTGACAAAGGCAAATATGTCTTGTGCCACCTCGTGCCCCCCCCCCCCCCCCCCCCCCGACACCTGCATTCCCATTTTCAGGAAACTATGTACTTGTACCCTAATGTCTCTCTGTTCAACAACACTCTCCAGGGCCCTGCCATTTACTGTGTATGTTCTGCCCTGGTTTAACTTCACAAAATGCATCATTTCACACATTTCTGAGTTAAATCGCAATCCTTTGCCCATCCTTTGCCCATTTTCCCACTTGTTTAAAATCCTATTGTATCCTGAGGCAACTTTATTCAACTTTATGCACTATTTCCACCATTTAATCATTCACTTAGATGTAGATATCACTGGCAGATCAGCTTTATTGTCCAACCCTACCTGTTGTTGAGAAGGTGGGGGTGAGTCACCTCATACCACTGAAGACAGTCACTCCAGTGAAGGTTTTCCCATGATTTTTGTGGAGAGTGAGTTCTAACATTTGAACCCAACAACAATGTAGGTCTGACAATGTGTTTCCAAGTCAGGATGGTGTGCAACTTGGAGGTCCCACCTGCCCTTGTCCTTCTTGGTGGTAAAGTCCACAGGTTTAAGAGGTACAGTTGGAGTTGCCCGCGTAAATAACTGCAGTGTACTTTGTAGACAGCAAGTGTTGCGAGCATATCTAAGCTCATGAGTTGGAGCAGGTTTGGAAGTTAACCTATTTGTCACTTTAATTCGTCACTTCCATTCGTCACTAGACTAAGTGGGACCCGTTGGATCCCGTTCCCCCAACACAATATTCCACCACTTACCGATAGCCTCCAACTGCGCAGGCGTGGCTGATGGATGCCACAGATCCCCCCCCCCTTCCCCTCACTCCCCCTCCCCCCTTGCCCTTCCCCCCCTTGTCCTCCCTCCCCCCCCTTGCCCTTCCCCACTCCCACTCCCCCCCCTCATCCCCTCCCCATCCCCCCTCCTCACCTCACCCCCCTCCTCACCTCCCCCCCTCCCCATCCCCCACCCCCCCCCCGCTACTTCCCCCCTCTCCTTCCCCCCTCCTTCCCCTCCTGATGCGGCTGATAGGTTCCCGTTGTGATGCCACTGACTCCCCCTCTTCCCCTCACCCCCTCCATGATGCATGGAAACAGGTCCTTTGGCCCACCAAGTCCACGTCGATCATTGATCACACGTTCACACTAGTTCTATGTTATCCCACTTTCGCGTCCTAAACAATGGGGGCAATTTACAGAAGCCAATTATCATACAAACCTGCATCTCTTTGGCATGTGGAAGGTAAACCAGAGCACCCAGAGGAAATTCACGCAGCCACAGGGAGAACGTGCAAACTCCACACAGATGTCATTCGAGGTCAGTATCGAACCTGTGACTTTTATTTCATTTATTTCTTTGCAGGGAGTGTGCATTGTTGGCAATGTCAACATTTATTGCTCACTCCCAATTGTCCCTGAATTAAGGGGGTGGTTAAGAAACATAGGCTAGACTGGGTGAGGTTGGTGGATCTCATTCACTGGAGATCTCGAGTAAAGCAGATGGGCTTTTATCATAATCTGGTAGTCTCATGGACGTTGTTGCTGTCAATAGTTGTTTACTGCTGTATTGGCTTAGTAACTTGAATTTAAATTACTCCTCTGCCACGGTGGATGTAAACTCATTTCTATAGATTGGGATTCCAGAGCTCTGGCTGCATGTAACTTAATCGCTGTGCGAAATTGCTTGTAACCCCACCAGCACTCTTTGTTCAGCAGTGTGGGGGTTGAGAGCATTCTGGTGCTGCTGAAGATGGCATGGAGGGATCACAACAGGGATGTTGCAAGTGGGATGGAGAGGTGATGGGAGACCAAGTGCTTGAAGGGGTTGGCCATCATAGGGGTGGGGACATTCTACCATGTGATCAATTGTGGGGGTAATTGTGGGACTTGGTTGGGGCATAGATTTAGACAGAATGGTTGGAGACCTCCTGGGAGGTCGTGGTGTTGGACCAGTGGGAGGAGGAAACTACATATGTGTATGAAGGAACTGCAGATGCTGGTTCACACTGAAGATAGACACAAAATGCTGGGGTAACTCAGTGGGACAGGCAGCTTTGTAGGTCTCCTAAGCCACACAACAGGAGTATGGTTGAGGATTGCCCAATGACTTATGCTTCCATGGTGACATAGTCTAAACACATGGGCAATTATGTAATTGTCATAAAGCATGGAAAGAGACCCTTTGGCCAAACATCCATGCCCCATCTAGCTAAGATGCCCCATCTAAGCTATTCCCATTTTATCACGTTTGGCCCATATCTCTAAACATTTCCTATCGATCTACCTGTCCAAACATTTTTTAAATGCTGTGTGAAGAAATTGCCCCTCAGGTTCCTATTAAATCTTTTCCCTCTCATCTTAAACATACTGTATGTTCTTGATTTCCTTTTCCTGAGAAAACGACTTAATGCATTCACCCTATCTATTTCCATCGTGATTTTATATTCCTCTATCAGACCATCCCTCAACCTCCTGTGATCTAAGAAATAAAGTTCTAGCCTACCTAATCTCATCCTATAGGGTAGACCCTCAGTTTCCGGCAACATCCCTGTACATCTTCTCTGCACCCTTTCCAGCTTAATTACATATTTCCTATAACACAACACTTCAAGTGTGGCCTCACCAACGTTTTGTACATTTGTGACATAATGTCCCAACTTCTAGGTTCCAAAAGCCACTTTCACTACCCCATCTACATCCAACACCACATTCGGGGAACCATATACTCATGGTTCTAGATTCCTCTGCCCTATAATACTCCACGGGACCCTACCATTCACTGTGAAGATCCTACCCTGGTTCAATTTGCTAAAATGCAATACTTTGCGCTTCTCTGAATCCACCTGCCAAGCTTATCAATATCCTGCTGTAATTTTTGATAACCTCCTTAACTGTCTGCAATACCACCTATTTTTAGTGTCATCTGCAAACTTACTAATCATGCCTTGTACATTGTCGAAACAAAGAAATACAGCTGCTGGTTAATACACAAAAGGACACCAAGTGCTGGAGTAACTCAGCAGGTGAGGCAGCATCTCTGAAGAACATGGATAAATGATAATTTGGGTCAAGAATCTACTTCAGAGTGACATTTTGGATTGAGACGGGGCCGACGAAGGATCACCTATCCATGTTCTGCAGAGATGCTGTATGACTTGCTGCGTTACGACAGCACTTTGTGTCCTTTTATGTCTTGTGAATTGTCATCCAAATCATTGATTAAATTACAAACAGTAATGGGCCCAGTATGGACCCTGAGGCACACACCACAGCACAGCGGTCGAGATACTGCCTCACAGCACCAGAGACCCGGGTTCGATCCTGTCCTTGGATGCTGTTTGTGTGGTGGGTGCATGCTCTATCTGTGACCATGTGCGTTTCCTCTGGGTGCTTGGTTTTCTCCCACATTCCAAAGAAGTGCGGGTTTATAGGTTAATTGGCTTCTGTAAATTGCATCTAGTGTGTAGGATGCGAAAGTGGGATAACACAGAACAAGCGAGAGTGAGTGAGTCATATTTGGCAAGGACGCAGTAGGCCAAAGGGCCTGTTTGCATGGTGTATCTCTAAACCAAACAAAAAATACAAAACACTAGTTACTGGCCTCCAGACTGAAAAACAACCTTCCACCACCTCCCTCTGCTCCCTACCATGAAGCCAAATCTGCATCCAGTTAGCTAGGTCTGCTTCGATCCCATGCAATCTAACCTTCCAGAGCAGCCTACCATGGAGAATAAGAAAAGCCACGCAGAAGTCCATATAAATCCATAGAGTCTGAAGAAGGGTCTCGACCCGATACGTCACCCATTCCTTCTCTCCAGAGATGCTGCCTGTCCCGTTGAGGTATTCCAGCATTTTGTGTCTATCTTCCATATAGACGATGTCTATGACCCTGCCTTCATCAAGCTTCTTGGTTATTTCTTCAAAAAATTTAATCAAATTCATGTATCTCCATACGCATGCATATATTATTTCAGAATTTTCTCCAGTAACTTTCCTACCACAGATGTTAGGCTTACTGGTCGATAGGTCCCAGACTTTTCTTTGCACCCCTTCTTAAATAGTGGCACAATATTAGCCACCCTCCAATCTTCCGATACCTAACCCGTGTCTAACAATGATTCATATATCACAGTCATCACATCCATCCCTGAAATGGAAATTATTTTGGGATGACAGAGGTAATGCATAACAGGAAGTACCAGGTCCAAGTTCTTTGACAGGGCCTGTTCAAGGTCATTATCTGCTTCACTGATGGAAAATTGATTTTCAATTGCATTACGCTGAAAAATACAATTGAAATTCCAGGCACAGGCCTTTATTTGTATTTCATCATAACGGGGATCATCCTTGTGAACATGTGCAGTTTCTCACAAAGGCCTTAATCTCCTACTTATATTGTCAATTAACAGCTTTATTGAGGCTTCCTACACTCACTTTTGGCAAAGAGGTTGTTCGATGGAAACTGCCAAGATTAGATATATCCTTTTTTATGGAGAGGGCTTATCAGGTAAATTGTTATCATTATAACACAGATGCCAATACCTTGGCTGTGTTGGAACTAGTTAATCCAAGGGGCTGGTAATTCTGTGGAGATTCCCAGCACTACAACCAACATGAGGTCATGGAGTCATAGAACAATACCGTCTAGCAACAGGCCTCTTTGGCTCATCTAGTCTGCCCCAATGATCAAGCTGCCATTTTGACACTAATCCCATCCGAACCCATTTTGTTCGCCAACGATCCTTTCAACTCTTTCCCAGATTCCACCCAAAAAAACCCAGAACAGATGGAGCTCTACAAGGATAGCACGAGAGATCAGGACTGAGCCCATGTCACTATGTGTATGAAGGAGCTGCAGATGCTGGTTTACATTGAAGATAGACACAAAATGCTGGGGTAACTCAGCATCACCGGATAGAAGAAATGGGTGACGTTTTGGGTTGAGACCTGGAATATCACCCATCTCCAGAGATGCTGCCTATCCAGCTGAGTTACTCCAGCATTTTGTGTCTATCTCCCGTGCCACTATGTTGTCTTTACTGTGTACCACATGCTTGGACAGTTGTTTGGTAATGTCATCCTTAGGAGACTGAAAATAACATCCACAAGCATTTCAGTCTTGATTCACACAGGTACTAGGTTTCACACTGGTGAAGGAATTTGAATATTCATCTAATTTTCCCTGCAGAATGTGCAGGAGCGACCTCTCTAACTTGCACTACCATTCAGAATTTAGAGCAGGACAACTCAACAAATAGTAAATGCTGAAAATGTTAATTGGGCCAGGCAGCAACTATAGAGACAGAGTTAATGTTGGTTAGTCCTATGGTCTGAGAATGATTCCTGGAATCGTGGCATCATTGCACAAAGTGGCATTTCCAGTAACAAATAAGTAACACTCAATACAGTTACAGCTGACTAGGTTGTTCCATATAACAGCAGACATACAGCAATCCTGCTTACTATTAAATTGTACAAGTTATCATCCAGCGTGTCAGTTTGGCAGTGACTCAATGAGGCGACTGACCAGGTGACTCCTCAAACTGCAGCCCTATGTGGTGTTGTTTATGAGTGTGGAGCAGATACCTTACGGGATAGATAGAGGCCTGAACCTTTGATCCAGGGACATGATCAAGGCAGCGTGACTATGGCCAAGGTAGCTTGGAACATATATTTAAGAATTAAATAAATCGAGAATTCAGAAACAAAGTTAATTTTAGTTGCTCTGATCATGAAACTTATATATTGTTGTGAAAAAAGCATCTAGATCACTTATGTCCTTCAGGGGAAGAAACTTGCTGCCATAGAGTCGAGCAGCAGGAAAACAGGCCCTTCGGCCCAACTCATCCATACCAATCGAAATGCCCATCTAAACTAATCCCATTTGCTAAATTTGACCTATATCCATCTATTTCTGTCCTTGCCTGGTCTGGCCGAGATGTGACTCCCAACACAATGGACAATAAATGCCTGTGATAACAGCGTTGCCCATTTTCCATGAATAAATGAAAACATCTTTAAACCCTCTGACCCTGGATTCAGATCTGAAAATGTAATTTGCTTCTTAAATTGCTGGAGACTCAGTCTGCACAATGCAGATACTTTAGTTTTCGTGCAAAAATTATCATTCAGGAAAATCCCAAGAGCACAAGAAAATAGGGGCAGGAGTAGGCCCACCATTCAATATAGTCATGACAGACCTTTACATCTCTGTCAGTTCCACATAACCCTCAATTCCCTGATCTTTCAAATAATTATCTGCTTCCTAGCTGAATGCCCTGATGAACCAGCCTCTTCAACTCTTGGCGTTAAAGAATTACAGGAATTGTAATGACTTACAGAATTCAGTAAAGCAGTTTAAAAAAAAAGGGGTTCTGCCATGCAATCGGACCTTGTTCTCCCAGTGTTAGTAATCTGATTGTCCACCATCATATGTGACTGACCAACTATAATGTCATTTCAGAACTCTGGTTTCACAGTGTGTCCATAGTACTCTGCATTTGGTGTTTATTCGTTTTTTTTTAGCTGGGTTGGCACCTCATTCTGATGCAAACCTGATGTTACCATCCCATCAAACATGGAGGAGCTGGCACTTTAAAGCCTAACTGTAAAGTAGCGCTCACAAACAACATTTGTACTTTCTGTTCAAGCTTTTGCTAAACTTGGTTCCCTCACAGTGAGAGCAGATTTCTACCCATGCTTAATATCCAGCAAAGTTCAAAGCAGTTTTTTCTTGTAGACAGGTCTGTGATTTCGCCACACAAGGGAATAATTCTTCCTTCATTATCTCTGCTCTGCCAATAACTTCAAAAGCAAAACTTTTGAAGCTGTCATCCAAATAAAGTTTAAGATAATTGAATATTCATAACAGATTTTAAACAAGCACTGCAGATATGTTCTTCGTTGTGGGAAATATACTTAGATTTTGTCACATGGCGACACCACACGCCATCATAT
>CM075984.1:27248549-27436858 GCA_038087875.1 Malacoraja senta
TTTTGGTAACTACAAAACCCACCACCTCTCCATTCTTCTCCCCCCCCCCCACAACCCTGCTCCCTTGCCCCCCTTCTTCCCAGTGCCCCACCTGGACTCCCAACTATTTTCCCCCTCCCCATTCTCTTCCACCTACATTCCTTTGTCAAGCTTCACAATTCGCAACTCTTCAATCATTTTGTTACACACCTTCTATCTTTTCATCTCTGGCCTTTGTCCACCATCTGCCTATCAAACATACCCCTCACCTGTATAATCCTATTACCTGTCAGACTTTGTCCTTCCCTCCTCTATTCCAACTTCCCCCCTCCCCCCCCTATAATCAATACTATGCGCAGGTGTATGGACATGAGCAATCCCATGTCTGATGAAACTGGAACAATTTTCCTTGTAGATACAAGAAGCTGCAGATACTGCTTTACACAAACAGACACAGAGTGCTGGAGTAACTTAAAGGGTCGTAAAGTTTCTCTGGAGAGGTGGCGTTTCAGCCTGGGATCTGAGAACGGAGCAGCTGGGCTTGTATACTCTGGAATTTAGAAGGATGAGAGGGCATCTTATTGAAACATATAAGATTATTAACATTTTGGACACGCTGGAGGCAGGAAACAGATTCCCGATGTTGGGGGAGTCCAGAACCAGGGGCCACAGTTTAAGAATAAGGGGTAAGCCATTTAGAACGGAGATGAGGAAATACTTTTTCACACAGAGAGTTGTGTGTCTGTAGAATTCTCTGCCTCGGAGGGCGGTGGAGGCTGGTTTTCTGGATGCTTTCAAGAGAGAGTTAGATAGTGCTCTTAAAGATAGCAGAGTCAAGGGATATGGGGAGAAGGCAGGAACGGGGTACTGATTGTGGATGATCAGCCATGAATCACATTGAATGGCGGTGCTGGCTCGAAGTGCAAAATGGCCTACTCCTGCACCTATTGTCTATTGTCTATTGAATACAATACGTTGCTGCAACAATGCAGTATGTTTAGTGCTGTGAAGCAGGAATGAATATTTAGGTACATACTGCTGCTTGTCATAGATTGCTGGGCGATTTACACTCTGATACTCTGACAGCAGAGTGAGTATTAAATTCTAACCACTTATCCAGTAAATGTTGTGCCAATGCTTTTTACCAGTGACCTCTGAGCATGGAACTGAATCGTTTGAGTTCAGAATCCAGTCTTCTCTTGATTTTATTCCAAAGGTTAAATTGATGCTGTGAGTCTCTTTTCATCAGTGTTCCATTTACTGCCTCATCTCTTTGAACGGTAATGTGTTCCTGTTTTATTTCCATCTGAAGAACACAGCAATTGTTTTATGTTTTATCTTTGATTTGCATTGGACACATCAACACGTGACCTCATCCCCAGAGTGCAGACGTTCTATTTCTATTCTCGAGTTTATCATTCAGCAGCAGCAAGGATTATTTCTAGAAGGCTTGAAACATCTCTGACCCTTTGCGGAAGTGGAGAAAGAATGAGGCACGTTTGTGAAAAAATAAAACACGAAGGACACAAAATGTCCACAGAGGCTTTTCTTGCTTGCTTGCTGGAAGTTTGGTCAAATAGCCTTGAAAATCCCAACAAAATGTAGTAAAAATGGAGCCTGCGGCTACGTTTCACGGTTTCCTTCGATGCCCTGGTGATGAACAGGAAACACAAGGGAAATAAAATCACAAATATCTGCATTTGCCTGTGTTTAGGCCATATCCCTTTAAACCTTTCCTATCCACATACCTGTCTAAATGACTTTTAAATGTCACCATTGTACCTGCCTCTATAGCTTCCTCAGGCAGCTTCTTCCATATGTACACCCCCTCTGTATGGACAACATTTTCATTCACGTTAACTATGCCTCTCATGGTTTTATAAACCTCAATAAGGTCACCCCTTAGATTCCTACCACTCCAGGGAAAGAAGTCCCAGTCTGTCCTTATAACAAACTCGTGTGAGCTTTATTAAGGAGAGCTATAGTATACAGACTTCTCCAGATGTGCTCTCATCAACGTCTTACATATCTGAAACATAACCTCCCTACTTCTTGCATGCAATTCCCATCGCAATGAACAAAAACAGTAGAACATAGAGCGGAGCATAGTGCAGCATATGAACAAGCCAATCATGTCTGGATTGACCATGATGGAAATCTAACTAATCCCATCTGGCTGCATGTGATCTGTCTCCCTCAATTCCTTGCCTGTTCATGTGTCTATCTAATGTCCCCTAAACATTACTACTGCATCTGCTTCTACCAAACACCCTGGCAATGTGTTCTATATACCTATCTGTGCAAAATTGGGTGGCACAGTGGCGCAGCTGGTAGAGTTGCTGCCTCGTTGTGCCAGAGAACCGGGTTGGATTCTGATCTCGGCTGTTCTCTATGTGGAGTTTGCACTTTTTCCCTGTGACCATGAGGGTTTCCTCTAGGTGCTTTTATTTTCCTCCCACATTCAAAAGATGTGTGGGTTTGTAGGTTAATTGTCCATTGTAAATTGCCCCTAATATGTAGGGGATGCAGATGTGGAATAACAGAACTAATATGAATGGGTGATCAATGGTCGGTGTTGACTTGGTGGGCTGAAAGGCCTGTTTCCATGTTGTATCTTTCAATCAATCAAAAAATATTGCACATTAATGTTTGTTCCTCTGATTGCAAACCAATATCCTCTGGTATTTGACATAAGCATCGTGAGAATGAAGGGACTTCCAGGTGAGACTGAGGTTCATGTGCACCTCCTCTAATCTCATCTACTGCATCTGATGTTCCAGATGTGGTCTCCTGTACATCAGCGAGACCAACCATAAATTCGGCAACCGTTTATATGTTCATAAGTCATAGGAGCAGAATTGGGCCATTCGGCCCATTGAGTCTACTCTGCCATTCAATCATAGCTGAGCTATCTTTCCAGCTCAACCTCAATCTCCTGTCTTCTCCCCGTAACCGTTACATCCGTACTAATCAAGAATTTGTCAATCCCCACTATAAAAATACCCAAATGACTTAGCCTCCACAGCCGTCTGTGGCGATGAATTCCGTAATGAATTTGGCTGAACACATAATCTCGATCTGCCATGGCCTACTGGATCTCCCGGTTGCTAGCCATTCTAACTCCCCTTCCCATTCTCACACTGACCTCTCCGTCCTTGGCCTCCTCCATTGCCAGAGTTGAGGCCACATATAAACCCGAGGAACAGCATCGCATGTTCCAATTTGGTAGCTGACAACCCAATGGTATGAACATTGAATTCTATAATTTTAGGTAACCTCTCACGAACCCCTCCTCCTGCAAACTCCCTCCCCCCTGCCTATCGTCTCTTTTCCTCATACCTTCCCTCCACTATGCCCCATCTGGACTCCCACCTAATTTTCTCCACCCACCATCCCTCCCTCTCCTAATTTCCTCCCTCTGTGTTTACAATCTGCAACACTTCAAACCTGTCTCACATCTTCCTTTCTTATGTCTGGCCTTTGTCTCAACCATCTGCCTATCTAAAAAAAAACTTGCCTATGTCGACCTGTCACCTGCTATGCTTTGTCCTGCCTTTCCCCATTTTCAGCTTTCTTCTCCCCCTCTATCGTCCAAGCTTCCTTATTCCCATTCTGCTTTACTCTTCACTCTAACCGGAACATGCATGCCCTGAACTTTTGTCATATTTTTAAAAGCATCCCTCTTCCTAGGCATTCCTTTGCATGCAAACAACATACTCCAATTGATTTTTAGCAAGTTCCTGGCTGATACCATCAAAGTTGGCCTTGCACCAATTCAAAATTTGAATCTATAGGCCCACCCTGTCTTTATCCATAATTATTTTAAAGTTCATAGACAATGGTCACTGGTTCAAAAAAGGCTCATCCACAGACATTTCAGTCACTTGTCCTTCCAGGTTTCCAAAGAATAGATCAAGCTTCGCCTTCTCCTGTGTACGACCCTCTTCATATTAGCCGAGGAAACTTTCCTGAACACATTTGACAGATTTCACTCCTTTTAGCCTGCAAGTCTAATAAAGTTGTCACAGTAGGGATTTAATCTCAGGGCCATGTGTAATATTGGTCATCAGCATGCAATGTTAGAAAGAGGAACCTGATCAAAGAGGTAGATCAGTAACTCCATGGATTTTGATTCACGATGATGTTTAATGAGTGACAAGGAACTAAAGTGGTCTCTGCAATATTATCAATGAGGTGTAATGGCAGTACAGATATTCCCAATGTTAATATTCATTTAGCGGCATTGTGGCGCAGCGGTAGAGTTGCTGATTTACAGTGTCAGAGATTCGCGTTCGATCCTGACTACGTGTGCTGTCTGCGTGGAATTTGTTTGTTCTCCCCGTGGCCGTGTAGGTTTACTCCGGGTGCTTCGTTTTCTTCCCACTTTCCAAACACATACAGGTTTGTAGGTTAATTGGCTTTGGTAAAAATTGTAAATTGTATCTAGTGTGTAGGATAGTGTTAATGTACGGGGAACACTGGTCGGTGCAGACATGTAGGGCCAAAGGCTGTTTTTGCGCAGTAATTTTTAAACTAATGATATAAACTGCTATTGTAATCCAATGTGCGATATTGCTCAATGTGAATCAGTGGCATTATAATGAGTTCCATGCTTTTGGATAGTGAACATAGTCACTGCACTGAATGGTCTATTCAATTAAAGGTGCTCGTGGTGGACAGTCATCGGTGCTATCAAAATTTGATTTTGATAATTGCCTTCAAGTGACACTGAGCTGGGTTTTTTTATCGGCCATATATCTAATGTGATTTATTTTTGTGATTGTCATGAATCAGCCAGCAGGACACAAATGCAAAAGAATCACTCATAAAATTAATAGCACTAATGTCAAGTTAATGGTGTTTTTGAAGTATTATATTTCATCTTTCTTCCTCTGCATTCACTCTGTCTCAAGAATGCCAATGGTTTTTTATTAATGTTGCACAGTCTCCGATCCCACACAAATGCAACCATTTCCATCCTGCACCCAAATTCACTTGGACCCTCTCCGACACCTCCCTCCCCTATCTTGATTTCACCGTCTCCATCACAGGAGATAGACTATCGACTGATGTCTGCTGCAAACCCACTGACTCCCGCTGCTATCTAGACTATTCTGCCTCCTGCAAAGACTCTAACCCCTACTCTCAATTCTTCCATCTCTGCCACATCTGCACCCAAGATAAGGTGTTCTATATTCTGGTTCACTCATCCCTTCCCACCCAAACCACCCCACCCCCCCAGGTACTTTCTCCTGCAATTGTCCGTCCCTATACCTCCTCCCTCGACTCCAACCAGGGACTCCGACTGTCCTTTCAAGTGAGGCAGATGTTCACTTGCACCTCCTCCAACCTAATCTACTGTATCCTTTGTATGGACTCCGCATATATTAGCGCGACCAAGTGCAGACTGGGTGATCGTTTCGTTGAACATCTTCGGTCAGTCCGCCTTGGCCTACGCGATCTCCTGGTTGCCAAACATTTTAACTCTCCTTCCCTTTCCCATACTGACCTTTCTGTCCTGGGCCTCCTCCACTGTCAGAATAAGGCCACATGAAAATTGGAGGAACAGCACCTCATATTTTGCTTGGGCAGCTTGCAATCTGGCGGTTGAATATTGATTTCTCTAATTTCTCTAATTTCTCTAATTTCAAGTAACCCTTGCATTCCCTCTCTCTCCGTCCCTCCCTCACCCTAGCCGTACTGCTAGTTCCACTGTTATCACCTCTTCCACTGCCAACAATGGACCATTGTGGGCTCCTTGTCTATCGGTGCTGGCTTTGATTTGTTCTGTACCATTTCATACCTCTAGTTCCCCTCTCTCATGATTTTCAGTCTGAAGAAGAGGCACGACCCGAAACATCACCTATTCCTTTTCTGCAGAGATGCTGCCTGACCTGCTGAGTTACACCAGCATTTTATGCCTATCTAAAAGGTTTAAGTTCATGCAATGAGTACTTATTGAGATCTGGTGAATTGTAGAGGCCCAGACAGAAATATCAATTATGTTACGGCAAAGTAGATTATATTGATTTTAATAGCCAACCAGCAGAGCAGCTGCCAACCTTTCACTAAAGAGTGACTTTAAAAGAGCCTTTTGCTTCTTCACGGACCTGCTGAGTTATCAGGGAAACATTGGATTTAAAACAGAAAATGCAGAAAACTCTCAGTAGGCAATGCAACAGTGCGGACAAAATGTAATAATGTGTTCGGTCTTTGGCTTTCATCAGAAAGAAAGAAATCTTTACTTTCCTATGATTAAACCATTTTACATTGTGAGGCATACACAATCCCCCAGGGCTGATCACTTGCATAGATCAATAGAGGTAACTCATAGGAAGGAAATGGCCGACTGCATGTCTTGGTTCAGCTGTTGGAGTGGGGTTGAATGGGCAACATACCATCCACAATCACTGAAAGAGGTAAATCCGTCGACCACTTGGTGCATTAATGGTTGCTAGTTGGTTGCTAGTCCAGCTAGTTGGCTCATGGCCCTGAGGAAGAGACATTGGGCAAACCTTTCTCCCAGTTGCCTGTGAGGACCTAAGTTATTTTATATAGAGAGTTATTTCGGTAGCACATGATCCTGCCATAATAAAAATAATGAAGAATATACAAGCACAGGTTTTGCAGCTAAGGAAGAAATTTAGGAGCATTTCACAGATTTACAGAGAATTCAGCAATAAAATTGGCCATTTGCCTCTTAAAACGATGCAAGTGTGTGTGGTCTAGAATGTCCTTTTCTGATTCCACTGTATTAAGTATCCTCTATTTTTTTTCTTTTTTGGTCTGCTTTTCCAGTTAGTCTAAATGCCTTCAAAAAAAAAATAATACATCTGAATTTCTTAAATTTATCACTGCAACCTCTGGCGATTAGCAAAATCTTTCTCAAAACGTTTGACAGGTTATTTTCATCTCTTTTCCTATTACCAATTACTGTTTCCAGCCAAGGGTTCCTGTAAAAGAATATCAACTGCAGAGCAGCTTTTAAAAATTGATGCAAAATGCTATTTTTGCATGCAATGTTTCACGTTTTAGCCAATTAAGAGATTTCTTCTTGAAGGCTCTTACAAAATTGGAATGTTGTTCTGAGCTTAACAGTGCAGGATGAATGGTCTAATCTATATTGTGCAAATCACATTAGCCCACAAGCAAGGTATTAGTTGGCAAGCTTTATGAGTTGAGAATTTCTCTCTTAGGTGGCAACGATAAACATTAGAAGATAACTAAGTAAAACATGGCAGGTCTAAAGGCCTGTGAAAAATAAATCTTGTGCGAATTAATCAGTGGGAAGTTTAACATAAGGAATGCTCATAGATTGTTTTGCTTGTGTGAGAGAAGAGCGAGCAACATGATGTTGAGTGTGTGTGAATCCTTTCTGTGGAGAGTGAGAACAGTATAGAGGCAAGAAGAGGTAAACCTCAGAACCCATGGAATATAGAATGCAATACAGACCGTTCAACACCATTAGTTATGCTGCAATCTATGGTCAATTCAAATCTCCTTTTATCCTTTCTCATCGAACTCTCATCACTATCCTCTGGTCCCTGTACTAATCCACCATACACTAGCCAGTCTCCCTCTAAATGCAGCAGTGCTATTCATCTCAACACTCATGTGGTAGTGAGTTCAGATTCACATCACACTCTGGTGGAAAAACCTCTGAAATCCCTGTCTGCTATTGCAATGACTCTTTTATATTGAGAGCTTCTGGTTTTGTTCTTTGCCAAACACACTCTCCTTGCCAGTTCTATCGTAAAATCTGTATGTTATATTCCCTGTGATTTGCAAATAACAGTTCCATGTTCAGCTGACTGTTCAGCAGATGTTTGGCTGGCTTTACAGATGCTGCCTGTTCTTCAGACGCTGAGACTAGGGAGAAGCAGTGTTGTTATCAGTCCCTCTGTTATCCTCTTGGACATCATCACCGGTTATTTCCATATTGAAGACTTGTGAATCACACTAAGTGTTATCACAGCTTAGAAGATGGTGTTGGATATGCAGTGTTGATCCAACTAGTGGAGCTGCTGCCTCACATCTTCATCATTAGAATAAGTGGATGATTGATGGTCAGTGTGGACATGGGGTGGAAGATTGCAACCTTCACGTGGTCTGCCCAGTTTCGACGAATGCAATCAAATAAGGTCAAATAGAACAAGTTGTCCTACAACTTTAGGCTGTGCACGCCATACGCCAGATGAAGAAGTGTGGACTTTGTAGACTGAAGAGCATAGTTCCATGCTGTGTGATTCTCCAATTCTATGACTAGAATTTTTTTTTCACCATCCCAGCACTCAGCTCAACCTGTACTCTTGCCATTGGATTTCATTCCACCAATCCCCAAAGAAAGGGAGTTTGTAGAGTGCCTCCGTGATGGATTCTTAGAGCAGCTTATACTGGAGTCAACTAGGGAGAAGGCAATTCTGGATTTAGTGTTGTGTAATGATTTCGTAAATCAGCATGGATTTACGAAAGGTAAATCGTGTCTGACGAATCTTATAGAATTTTTCGAGGATGTAACTCGTAGAGTGGATAGGGGAGAACCAGTGGATGTGTTGTATCTGGACTTTCAGAAGGCTTTCGACAAGGTACCACATAAGAGATTAGGATACAAACTTAAATCACATGGTATTGAGGGTTCAGTATTGATGTGGATAGAGAACTGGCTGGCAAACAGGAAGCAAAGAGTAGGAGTAAACGGGTCCTTTTCACAATGGCAGGCAGTGACTAGTGGGGGACCGCAAGACTCAGTGCTGGGACCCCAGCTATTTACAATTTATATTAATGAACTGGATGAGGGAATTGAAAGCAACATCTCCAAGTTTGCGGATGACACTAAGCTGGGGGGCAGTGTTAGCTGTGAGGAGGATGCTAGGAGACTGCAAGGTGACTTGGATAGGCTGAGTGAGTGGGCAAATGTTTGGCAGATGCAGTATAATGTGGATAAATATGAGGTTATCCACTTTGGTGGCAAAAACGGGAAGGCAGACTATTATCTAAATGGTGGCCGATTAGGAAATGGGGAGATGCAGCGAGACCTGGGTGTCATGGTACACCAGCCATTGAAAGTAGGCATGCAGGTGCAGCAGGCAGTGAAGAAAGCGAATGATATGTTGGCTTTCATAGCAAGAGGATTTGAGTATAGGAGCAGGGAGATTCTACTGCAGTTGTACAGGGTCTTGGTGAGACCACACCTGGAGTATTGCGTGCAGTTTTGGTCTCCAAATCTGAGGAAGGACATTATAGCCATAGAGGGAGTGCAGAGAAGGTTCACCAGACTGATTCCTGGGATGTCAGGACTTTCATATGAAGAAAGACTGGATAGACTTGGCTTATACTCGCTAGAATTTAGGAGATTGAGAGGGGATCTTATAGAAACGTACAAAATTCTTATGGGGTTGGACAGGCTAGATGCAGGAAGATTGTTCCCGATGTTGGGGAAGTCCAGGACAAGGTGTCACAGCTTAAGGATAAGGGGGAAATCCTTTAAGACCGAGATGAGGAAAAACTTTTTCACACAGAGAGTGGTGAATCTCTGGAACTCTCTGCCACAGAGGGTAGTTGAGGCCAGTTCATTGGCTATATTTAAGAGGGAGTTAGATGTGGCCCTTGTGGCTAAAGGGATCAGGGGGTATGGAGAGAAGGCAGGTACGGGATACTGAGTTGGATGATCAGCCATGATCATATTGAATGGCGGTGCAGGCTCGAAGGGCCGAATGGCCTACTCCTGCACCTATTTTCTATGTATCTATGTATCTAACCGGATTTGATAAGGATAATAGAGGTAAAGGAGCCATTTGGAGGTAGTGACCATACTATGATAAATTTTAATCTACAATTTGAGAAGGAGAAGGGAAAATCGGAAGTGTCAGTATTACAGTTGAACAAAGGGACAATGAAGCCATGAGGGAGGAGCTGGCCAAAGTTGACTGGAAAGATACCCTAGCAGGGATGACTGTGGAATAACAATGGCAGGTATTTCTGGGAAGAATACTAAAGGTGCAGGATCAGTTCATTCCAAAGAGGAAGAAAGATTCCAAGGGGAGTAACCCTTTGTCCACTGGTTGACAAAGGAAGTCAAGGACAGTATAAAAATAAAAGATAAGAAGTATAACATAGCAAAGATGAGTTGGAAGCCAGAGGATTGGGTAACTTTTAAAAAGCAACAGAAGATATATAAAAAGGCAATACGGGGAGAAAAGATGAGGTACGAAGGTAAGCTATAAAGAATATAAAGGAGGATAGTAAAAACTTCTTTAGGTATGTGAAGAGGAAAACAATTAGTTAAGACCAAAGTTGGACCCTTGAAGACTGAAACAGGTGAATTTATTATGGGGAACAAGGAAATGGCAGACGAGTTGAACAGGTACTTTGGATCCGTCTTCACTATGGAAGACACAAACAATTTCCCTGATGTACTAGTGGCCAGAGGATCTCGGGTGATGGAGGAACTGATGGAAATTCACATTAGGCAGGAAATGGTGTTGTGTAGACTGATGGGACTGGGTCTGATGGTCTGCATCCCAGGGTACTTAAGGAAGTGGCTCTAGAAATCATGGATGCATTGGTGATCATTTTTCCATGTTCTGTAGATTCAGGATCAGTTCCTGTGGATTGGAGGGTAGCTAATGTTATCCCACTTTTTTTTACAAAGGCGGGAGAGAGAACACAAGGATATATAGACCAGTTAGCCTGACAATGGTGATGGGGAAGTTGCTGGAGTCAATTATAAAAGATATTTAGAAAGCAGTAACAGGATCGAGTCAGCATGGATTTACAAAGGGAAAATCATGCTTGACTAATCTAAGTAAAAAAAGATCTGGGGGTTCTTGTTCATCACTCACTGAAAGTAAGCATGCAGGTACGGCAGGCAGTGAAGATGGCTAGTGGCATGTTGGCCTTCATAACAAGAAGAATTGAGTGTAGGATCAAAGAGGTCCTTCTGCAGTTAAACAAGGCCCTAGTGAGACCACACCTTGGGTATTGTGTGCAGTTTTAGTCACCAAATTTGAGGAAGGACATTCTTGCTATTGAGGGAGTGCAGCGTAGGTTCACGAGGTTAAGGGGCTGTCCCACTGCGGCGACCTAATTGGCGAGTTTAGAAGAGTTTAGGAGAGTTTGAAAAAATGTCATGTTGAAGACCTCCTTCGACTATGTTGAAGACCTCCTTCGACTATGTTGAAGACTAGCTTCGACTAGCTTCGGGAAAATTGGACACCGAATAGTGGAGAGTGAAGACGACCTCCTTCGAACTCCCTTCGCTATGTTGAAGACTATCAACGACTACCTTCGACTACCTTTGATTAACAGACTACCCTCGATTACCTATGAATAACATGCCGACCTACTACGACCTACTTCGACAAAACCTACGAGTAAAAAATATATATGTTTTTTCAATGGCAATCTTTTTTTACTCGCAAGCATTTTTCAACATGTTGAAAAATACGCCGCGACCTAGCTGAGGCCTCGAGTACGCGGGGACTACTCTCGAACATGAAGGAGAGTTACAAAGACCTCCTAGGACCTTGTTTTGACCATGCTGCGAGTATGAGTCGAGGCAAACTCGTCTGAACTTGCGGATTAGGTCGCCACAGTGGGACAGCCCCTTTAATTCCCGGGATGGCGGGACTCTCATATGTTGATAGAATGGAGTGGCTGGGCTTGTATTAGAAGGATGAGAGGGGATCTTATTGAAACATATAAGATTATTAAAGGATTGGACACGCTAGAGGCAGGAAACATATTCCCAATGTTGGGGGAGTCCTAAACGGAGATGAGGAAAACTATTTTTACCCAGAGAGTTGTGAATAAAAAAAATTTACCCAGAGAGTTGAGGAATTCTCTGCCTCAGAAGGTAGTGGAGGCCAAATCTCTGGATACCTTGAAGAGATAGAGCTCTTAAAGATAGCGGAGTCAGGGGATATGGTGAGAAGGCAGGAACGGGGTAATGAATGTGGATGATCAGCCATGATCACAGTGAATGGCGGTGCTTGCTCAAAGGGCAGAATGGCCTACTCCTGCACCTATTGTCTATTGTCCATTGACACTCCATTGTAAGGGAATCATGTACATTAAAACTCAAAAGCCAGCTTGATGTTAATCCCTGGTGTTCAATATAGAGTTGGGACTTTGAATTGAAGATGTTTAACAGCATCATTCTAGCTCTCACTGTGTTTTGAAATCACAACCAAGTTACCCTCTGAGCAACCAGGAACTGCAGAGTGGGGAGATGGAGGTTTTGGGTGTTGAAGATCTGCAGATCTATCTTGTGTATGAAGGAACTGCAGATGCTGGTTAAAACCGAAGATAGACACAAAATGCTGGAGTAGAAGGGTCTCAACCCAAAACGTCACCCATTCCTCTTCTCCAGAGATGCTGCCTGTGCCCGCTGAGTTACTCCAGCATTTTGTGTCTTTCTTCTGCCAATCTACCTTGCTCCAGTTCTTCAGACTTATTTTATCTGCACTTTGACTTCAGCTGTAACACTACATTCTGCACCCTTGTTTATTTTCTTCTTTTCACTACCTGATGTGGTCATGTCGAAGAGTGCAACTTTTAAAAGTCCGCACCCACTGAGGGCAGTTTCAGTCTTGCAACTGAAAGGAGAAGGTCGGAATATTAAAAGGTCAACAGGTACAAAGTTTATATTCAGCGAGCAACTGAAAACAGGATCAGAATAGCGGGACTTTTAAAAGTCAGCACCAAGGGTAGTTTTGCAGTTTTGCAGATGAAAGCTGTTAGCATACTGGAGTGACTGCTGCAATTGGATGTATAAAAAGGAAGGCGGGTGATGTGCTCTGTGAAGTGATAGTAGCGTTGGTGGGTGGTCCACTTGGGACCAGCAACCACAGTTTTATGTGCTTTAAAATAGTTATGGATAGAGACAGGACCATGAGTTCAAATTCTGAATTGGGGCACGGGCAACTTTGATAGTCTTAGATGGGAACTTGCTAAAGTTGATTGGAGTATGACTTTTATAGGCAAACAGATGTGCGGAAATAGGCATGCTATTAAAAGAGTGATGGTAGTTCAAGGCATGCATGTTCCTGTTAGATTAAATGGCAAGGCAACTGGGAGTTTAAACTATGGATGGAGAAAGAAACTGAAGCTCTGTTCAGGAAAAAGGTCATAAGGGATAGGAGTAGGATTAGGTCATTCGGCCCATCAAGTCTACTCTGCCATTCAGTCATGGCTGATCTAACCCCATTCTCCTGCCTTCTCCCCATGACTTCTGACACCTGTACTAATCAAGAATCTATCTATCGCTGCCTTAAAAATATCCACTGACTTGGGCTGGGTATAGACAGCTAGGATCAAGTCTATCTCTAGGAGTTTATGGGACTGAGGAGCATACTGAAGAGAATCAGGAGGGCAAAAGGGGTTGAGGAGATAACTCTGGCAGAGAGTATTAATGAGGTTCCAAAGAGATTTTATGTAAAGAGAGTAACTACAGTGAGAATATGGCCCCTCGGATATCAAAGTGGTCTTCTAAGTAGAGGCGCAGGAGATGGGCAAGGCCCTCAAGGAGTATTTCTTCTCTGTTTTTACTATGGAGGAAAACATGAAGGCTGGGGAACTTGCGACAGTTAATGGAGATGTCTTGAGCACATTCCGTATTATGATCGAGGAGCTGCTAGATGTCCTAAGGCCCGTGAAGTTAGATGAATCTCCTGGGACTGATCATATATATCCAAGGACACCGAGGGAAGCTAGAGAAGAAATTATGGCAGCCTTGGCTGAGATATATGAATCATCGTTAGATACTGGTGACATGGCAGGTGACTAAAGGATGGCTAATGTTGCACGATAATTTAAGAAGGGCCGCAAGGAAAAGCCTGTGAACTATAGAACAGTGAGCCTAATATCTGTGGCAAGCAAACCATTCGAGAGGATTCTGATGGATAAGATATATTTGGATAGACAGGGATTATCAGGCATCTAAACTATCCTATCACCAACTAGAGAGCAGTCCTGACCTACCATCTACCTCATTGGAGGCCCTCGGACTATCTTTAATTGGACTGCACTGGACTTTATCTTGCACTAAACATTATATCTTTATCCTGTCTCTCTACGCTGTGGACGGCTTGATTGTAATCATGTGTAGTCTTTTCGCTGACTGGATAGCACACATCAAAAAGGTTTTTCCCTGTACCTTGGTACACATGACAATAATAAACCAAACTAAATTAAACTTTAACTAGTGGTGTGTCTCAGAGATCGACGCTGGCCCCATTCTTGTTTGTGGTTTATATCAATGATTTGGATGAGAATGTACAAAGCACGATTAGTAATTTTGTAGATGGCACTAAAGTAAGTGGTATCGTAGAAACTGAAGATGGTTACCAAAAATTATGATAGGATCTTGATCAGCTGGGCAGGTGGGCTGAGGAATGGCTGATGGAATTTAATGCAGATAAGTGTGCGGTGTTCAAATTTGGAAAGTCAAATCAGGGTAGGACCTTCACAGTGAATGGTAAGGCCCTGTGGACTCCTGTCGAGCAGAGGTATCTAGGAGTTCAGGTCATAGAGTGATACAGTGTGGACACAGGCCTTTCATCCCGACTTCCCACATGTTCCAGCTACACTCGTCCCACCTGCCTGTGTTTGGTCCATATCCCTCCAAACCTGTCCAATCCATCTACCTGTCTAACTGCTTCTTAAATGTTGGGATAGTCCCAGCCTCAACTACCTCCTCTGGCAGCTTGCTCCATACACCCACCACCCTTTGCGTGAAAACGTTACCTCTCAGATTCCTATTAAATCTTTTCCCCTTCACCTTAAACCCATGTCCTCTGGTCCTATATTCACCTACTCTGGGCAAGCGACTCTGTGCATATACCCAATCTATTCCTTGCATGATTTTATACACCTCTATAAGATCACCCCTCATCCTCCTGCGCTCTAAGGAATATTGTCCCAGCCTGCTCAACCTCTCCCTATAGCTCAGACACTCTAATCCTGGCAACATCCTTGTAAACAGGTACATGGTTCCCTGAAAGTGACATCATTAGTAGATAAAATCTTGAGGGGACTAGGTAGAGTGAATGCACAGTCTTTTTTACCAGGGTAGGTGAATGAAAAACAAGAGGACATGGGTTTAAGATGAGAGGGGCAGAATTTAATAGGAACCTGAGAGGGAAACCTTTTTCAGTCAGAGGGTGGTTAAGACTGGTACGATAATAGCATTTAGACAAGTACATGGATAGTAAATGTTTAAAGGGATAGGGCCAAATTCAGAAAAAATTGATCTAGCTTAGATGGGGCAACTTGATCAGCATGGATGAGTTAGCCTCAGGGCCTGTTTCTGTGCTGTATGACTCTATCTCTTTATAATTCTGTATATGTTATGATTTGCCTGGATAGCACGCAAAAAGAGTATTTCACTATGTTGGTACATGTGACAATAATAGCAATAAATATAGTGATTTTAATGAGTATGCATTGTCACATCTGTGCTGAAACACTAGGTGACCTGTGGCTGCAGAGGGAAGATTGGGAATGTCACTGATTGCACTGGAATCAAGTAGAGTCAAAACCCAATGAAATCCTTCCATGCACTAGATCCCAGTAGCATAAAGACTCATTATTTAGGTTACTTTAGAGATACAGTGTGAAAACAGACCTTTCGACCCACCGAGTCCACGCCGACCAGCGATCACCCCGTACACTAGTTTTATCCTGCACATTAGGGCCATTATTTTACAGAAGTCAATTGATCTACAAACTTGCAAGTCTTTGGAATGTGGGAAGAAACCAGAGCACCCAGAGAAAACCCATGCAGTTCAAACTCCATACAGATAGCACTTGTAGTCAGGATTGAATCCGGGTCTCTGCCACTGTAAGGTAGCCACTCTCCCTCTGTGCCACTGTGCTGCACCCTTCATTCTCATTATATATTCTACAACAACCCAGGAACCATGGGGTCCTGGCCTTACTAACATAGAAACATAGAAATTAGGTGCAGGAGTAGGCCATTCGGCCCTTCGAGCCTGCACCGCCATTCAATATGATCATGGCTGATCATCCAACTCAGTATCCCGTACCTGCCTTCTCTCCATACCCTCTGAACCCAGGTGTCCTGTAATACTGAGGCCTTTGGATCTGGGTCTTCAATCTGGACAGGCGAGAGCTGGAGGGGATAGAGACCCTCTCGTGGATGTGGGATGATTGCTGGATTTGACCTGTTTTGTCTGTCCTGTGACAACACAAGACTGGCTGCTGGCGTGTTCACTTTGGAGGAAGCATCACTGTATGTAAATTGATCCCTATTTCTTTTTGCTCTTCCTTCCATTCATCTATGCTTTGCTTCCCTTTGTGTCCTGCATTTTCAGATTGGTGCATTAAAAAGCAAAGCATGGATGAATCAGGGACTAAACATTTGATTGTAAACTTCTCATCCTTGTTTTCCAGCCATTTTATAACCTCATCTCTGCCTATCCTCAACATTCTATGGCCTACAGGGTTACAGGTCTCCTCCACATCTGGGTAGTCATCATACCCTATTTTCTCCACCTCATGCCTGGTACTATGCTCCCTCCATCAACATCTCTGCTTCCCTCCCTCTCTTCCAACATAATATTCCATCTGTGTCAAAGTTTGCTTTTGTAAAGCAATCTTGGATGTTCATAATGTCAATGCAAGCGCTGTTACTCTTATCATGAAGAAGACCATTTTATGTTGTAGATTGTCTTAATGAATCGACAAGTATGGAGAAATGTTACAATGGAGAAAATTATTCTTGTGTCCTGTTCGAAAAAAAGACAAAAATAATCTGGCTGATTACCACCTAATTAGTTCACTCTCAATCATCACCAAACTGACGAAAGATGGCATTAACAATGCTAGCCAACAGCACTTACTATTCAATAGCCTTATTTAGGCTTTGCCAGGACTACTTGGTTGCAGTCGACACCACAGATGAAAGAAGTGAATTGAGGAGGTGAGAATGGCCACCTTTGATATCAACTCAGCATTTTGATTAACTATGATGTCAAAAAGCCCTGTGAAACTGAAGTCAAAATAGTCCAATGCTCATGTCCTACCCCACACAAATGTAGATGGTTGTGGTTGAGGTTAATCATCCCAGCCCCAGGATATCACTGCAGGAGTTCCACAGGTTCAGGTTCAGAATTATTATTGTCATGTGTCCTGAGGTACAGTTAAAAGCTTTGTTTGCAGGCTATCCAAACAGATCAGACATTCTATACATAAAGATATAGAATACATAAATACAATCAAGTCAAACTCATGTGCGATAGATAGAGCAAAGGGGATGGTACAACATGTAGAATACAGTTAGACAAAAGTGCTGGAGAAACTCAGCGGGTGTAGCAGCATCTATGGAGCGAAGGAAATAGGAATTGTAGAATACAGTTCTCATGCACTACAATGCTCTGCAATGCTCAGTTCCATAGACAAAATTCAATATCCACAATTTGGTAGAGGTGAATCGGACAGTACCCTAGATTATGGAAGATTGATAAGAGGAGAAGAAGCTGTTCTGGTGGTGTGCACTTTTAAGCTTCTGTACCTTCTGCCAGACTGGAGTAGGGAGAAGAGGAAATGATCAAAGTGAGACAAGTCTTTGATTACATTGGTTTCTTTTCCGAGTCAGCCTGAAGTGTAGATGGAGTCAATGGTGGGAAGTCTGGTCTGTGTGATGAACTAGGCTACATCTACAACTCTCTATAACGTCTTGTGGTCTTGGACAGAGCTGTTCCCAAACCAAGCTGTGACGCAACCCAACAGTATGTTTTCTATGGTGCATTTGTAGAAGTTTATAAGAGTAATTGGAAACATGCCGAATATCCTCAGTCTCCTCAGGAAGAAGAGGCATCGGTGTGCCTTCTTGGCTGCTGCATTAATACGGTTGGTCTCAACCATTTCCACAATGGCACCATTGAAACTGATTGAAGCACACTCCACCATGCTTCCAAAGGTCCATAACAAGCTCCTTCATATTGCTGATATTGAGGGAGAATGTTATTGTCTTGACACCATGTTACTAACTTTTTTATCTCCTTTTTGCCCTCTGTTTCATCATTGTTCATGATCCAGCCCATCACAGTGGTGTCAGCTGCAAACTGGTGATCCGCCATCACCAGTCTCTCAAAGCCTTTTATGATGGTGGATGTTAGATCCACTGGATGGTAGTCATCAAGTCTAAGCTAAACTATCTTCAGTTGCTTCCTCACCTACCTTCTTACACAAGGTCAAAGTGAGGATATTGCACTAATATGTGCGCTATGTTCAATTCATTTTGCAATTTCTTAGCAAATGTAACAGTCCATGCCTGCAGGCAGCAAGACCGAGACAGCATTCATGCGTGTTCTGATAAATGTCAAGTAATAATCTCACCATCTCACCAGGCAATGAGTATCTCGTATGCTGAATCTCACTATCTACCTTGACATTCATTGCCATTATCAACACCAAGTCCCTTACCCTTTATATCCTGGAATGATTACCATTGACCTAAAACTGAACTGGGTTAGCCACATGACTACCATGGCAATAGTAGCAGGTCAGAGGCTGGACATTCTGTGATGGGTGTTATATCTTCTGATATCCCAAGCCTTTCCACCATTTGCAAGGAATGAACAGGTATATGATGGAATAAGATCCCTTTACCAAGTTGAGTCCAGCTCTAAGAATGCATATAAATCTTGACACCATCACCAGGACAAAGAAGCCTGCTTGATTAATATCTCATCACTGTGATAATTTCCTCCAGCATTGGTACACAGTCCTGTGAACCAACTATAAAAATATCATATCCATTACAAACACTCCCACGCCTATATTTCCTCCTTTCGTGCTTGCTGTAAGGATCCCATTTTACTTCTCCAATTTTTCTGACGTTCAAATTTCCTCTGAGATTTCCACAGAGGTGACTGAAACATCTTTCTTTTTCCTGAACTGTGATTTTCCTTCTACCATGACAGAGTCCTTGACCCGATCTCATATTTCCCACACTTCTGCTCTCACCCACTTTTCTCTTGGACAGGGCAAAGAGTGGCACCCAGCCGCTCAACATCCACCCCATCAGCCTCCACATTCAATGGAACATGCTTTGCCATTTCTGCTGGCTCTAATGAGATTCCATAACTAGACAACTTCCCCTTCCCCGTTCAGAATTCCAAAGGGACACTTCTGTAGATGAGATATGCATGTGCCTTTAATATAGTTACCTCATCACTACTAACCACTCCCCATATCACAAGTATAATTACAACCTCCCCACCCACATATCGCTCTCTAGTTCCTGTGATAGACCACGTACAGCTAGTGCCTTCTGTAATGCTGCAGTATGAATAAATGAAGTAAAGTTACGATGTGTCGATAACACTTCTTTACATGGTGTCAGCCCCCTTACCCTTGCGCCTCCTGTTTATCGGTGATTTAGTTTATTTTTGTCCCAGTTTTTCTGTTCTCCCCACCCTCTTATTTCCTCGTGATGGCCACTTCTTGCCGAAAGCCCGATATGCTCGTTTTCGATTCTGACATTGCCCATCGATGGGATGTTTTCAGACGTGACTTTGACCACTATGTCACTATCGCTCATCCTGCCGCCACCCCAGAGCTTAAAGCATCTCTGCTTCTCAACTTGGCTGGTCCAGATGCCCTGGCTCGGTCAGACTTCTTCGTCTACGCTGCGGGTGAATCTGCTCGGGACCCGGTATGTTTGTTGGCTAAGTTTACCGCGATTTGCGACATTCCATCAAACTGCATTTTAGAACGTTTTAAACTGTTCGGGCGGCGGCAGAACCCCAGCGAATCCGCTGAGAACTATGTCGCTGCGCTGCGACACCTGGCCAGGCGGTGCCGCCTTGACACGCTGACCCCCGGGGAGCTGACCAGGGACCTTCCGGTTTACGGTCTCCGCGACGAAAAGCTAAGGGCTGAACTTTTGCGCCGGGCTGATCTGACTTTTAACGAGGCAATGCACTCCTGTCGTTTAGCCGAAGCTGTCACCTCGGCGGTGTCACCAGCTGATCACGACATTAACTTTGCCAGCGCTACCAGCCATCGGTTGAACACGACCCCGCCACGGCCCCCGGGGTCCGGCACTGCACCCGGGGGACGTGCCCGGCAAAGGTGCCCCAATTGTAACTTTGCCACTCATCAATACAATGTATGCCCTGCTTTGGGTAAAACGTGCAACAACTGCAAGAAACTCAACCACTTTGCTGCGGCATGCCGTTCCCGTGGGAAGCCTTTTGCTGCTCCGAGGTGTATTTTAAACAACTTGGTACAAGCTGATAGTGAGCTCAGCTACCAGTGCTATTTCGACGAACAGTCTGTGTCTGAATCTGGCTCCTCTCAGGGGGAGACCAGCCTATTTTCTGTGTTGGATGCACCTGCTGTGATAACAGACCCTTCAGTTCGAGTAACTGTGAACAACTCGACCTTCACTGCTAAGATTGATACCGGAGCTGTTGCGAATGTTATGTCAACAAGCCTCTTCAAAAAGATAAGGACCAATGAGAAGGTTTTTTCTGATAGCTCAACTTTGCATGCTTACGGGGAGGGGTGCTTATTCCTGTGGGAAAGGCAACTCTGTGCTGCAAGATACTGGAGACCTCTCGGCCCCTCACTTTCTATCTCCTCGATCGCAAATGCATTACCCTGTTGGGCATCCAAGCATGCCAGGACTTGGGCCTGGTCTCCTTCCACCGTGACATCCACCAGGTGCAGGCCCTCATGGACCCGTTGACTGAATACCCTGACCGCTTTGATGATGAGCTGGGTAAGCTGCCCTGCAACTACAAGATTGTAGTCGACCACAAGGTCGAGCCAGTGGTCCGTGCGCCACACCGTGTCTCCTTCGCCATGAAGGACAAAGTAGAATCGACGCTGCGCAGCATGGTAAAAATGGGCATCCTAAAGGCGGTCAGCGATCCCACCAGATGGGTCTCCACCATGGTTGTTGTCGCGAAAAAGGACAAAAGCGAAATACGCATTTGCATCAACCCCAAAGAACTCAACCTGGCCATTAAACGCCCGCACTACCCTATGAGAACAGTAGAGGACGTCGCTGTACAGGTTGGTCCGTCCACAATCTTTTATGTCCTCGATGCCAAGAGCTCCTTCTGGCAGATACCGCTTGACGAGCAGTCCTCCATCTTGACAACTTTCAGCACCCCCTTCGGCAGATTTCGGTTCCTCCGAATGCCATTCGGAATCAACTCTGCAAGCGAGGTGTTCCAACGGACAATGGAGCAGCTGTTTACTGGTCTACCGTGCGCCATCATCATTGACGACATCCTGGTCTACGGTAAGCATGTCGCCGAACACGACTTCAACCTCCGCCAAGTCCTAGACCGGGCCCGGAAAATCAACTTTGAACCCCAAGAAGTGCCGATTCCGCGTCCCAGAGGTCACATATGTTGGGCATGTATTCACTGCCTCGGGGCTGAAACCCGACCCGCAGAAAACGGCTGCCATCTCTGGGATGTCTTCTCCAACTGATGTGCCCAGCCTGCAACGCTTCCTAGGCATGGTAAACTACCTGGGGAAGTTCATCCCCGACCTCAGCGAGCTCAGCGCACCCCTGAGGGATTTGATAAAGAAGGACACGGCCTGGGCTTGGTTCCCCCAACACCAGAAAGCCTTCGACATCCTTAAATCCAAGCTAATCAGTACCCCCACACTCGAGTTTTTTGACCTGCAGCGTCCCATTATCCTCACCTGCGATGCCTCTCAGTTCGGGCTCGGTGCCGCTTGCCTACAGCTCCATGACGGCCTGCAGCTGCCTGGCTCCTTCGCGTCCCGCACCATGACCGCTGCCGAACAACACTACGCGCAGATCGAGAAGGAGCTACTGGCCGTGGTGTTTGCCTGCTCCAAATTCAAGGACTACACCCTGGGCAACACTTTCACCATTGAAACTGATCACCAGCCGCTTGTCACTATTCTCAACAAATCGATCCATGTTGCCTCATCCCGCCTGCAGCGCATGATGCTGCAGCTCCAGCGCTTCACTTTCGACGTGGTTTATCGTAAGGGCAAGAACATGTTCGTGGCCGACACGTTGTCCTGCGCCCCGCTAACATCCACCGATCGCCACCCCTATGATATGTCTGACCTGTTGGTGCTCCATGTGAATATTGTCCCTTCACAGCAGATGAAGTCCCTGGTTGAACACACTGCCAATGATCCTGCCCTGCAACAGCTTTCTGCCATCATCCAGCAGGGCTGGCCCGACCGCCGTTCCGCTTTGCCGGCTGGCACCGTGCCCTACTTCCTGGTCTGCGATGAGCTCGTACTACACGATGGCGTGGTGGTGAAGGGTCACAAGGTTGTCGTGCCTGCTGCGCTGCACGACCACTATTTTCAGGTCGCTCACCGCGGTCATCCTGGAGCCGAATCCACCTTGTCTCACGCCCAGAGCCAGTTCTACTGGCCTGATATGGCTCAATACATCAATATGGGTCTCCTCGTGTTCCACCTGCAACAGTCTCGCCCCCCACCAGCAGCGACAGCCGCTCCTGCAGCAGCCTGCCCCAGAACTACCCTGGATGGCAGTTGCCGTTGACATTTTCGAGTGGCGGGGCAAACACTTCCTGGTCGTCTTCGACTCCTACTCCAGCTGGTTCGAGGTCGACCAGCTGCACTCCCTCATCTCTTCGGCCGTTGTCGACAAGTTGGGCCATCATTTTTGCACTTTTGGCACCCCGGCCAGCCTGCAGTCGGACAATGGCAGCCAATTCACGAGCTCCGAGTTTAAAGCTTTCGCATCCAGATGGAACTTCCGCCACTTCACCAGTAGCCCTGAGTACCCGCAAAGCAACGGTCTGGCCGAGCGCGTCGTCCACAGTGCAAAGAACTTGCTGGAACAATGTCGCTTGTCCAACTCCGACTTCTACCTGGCCCTCCTCAACCTCCGCAACATCTCCTGCGACCCTAACATGGGCTCCCCTGCTCAGCGGCTCATGTCTCGCGCTACCAGACCCCCGATCCCGGTGACCCAGCGCTCCCTCATCCCCTCTGTCCTCAAGCCTGCTGCTGTTCAGGAACGCATTGCCTTTAGGCACGATGTTCAGAAGCATTCCCATGACAGGTCCTGCCACCCACTGCCGCGCCTCTTCCCCGGACAGGTCGTCCGCATGCAGACCACCTCTGGGCACTCTAAACTCGCTACCGTCATCGGCTCTGCTGGGTCGTCCAGGTCCTATCTCGTCGACCATGCGGGAACCATTTACCGCCGGTCCCGCCAACACCTGCGGCTCGTCAATGAGCCGCGACTGCCTCCCGTGGATCCTTTTGCTCCCCCGCTGCAGTTTCAGCACCCGGGCGATGCTCTGCCCGCTGGCATGCCACGATCTCTACCCTCTCCTCTCCTTCCGTCCCATCCTTCTCCGGCCAGTCCTCACTCGCCTGCCCGCGCGCTGCCCGCTGCTGAACCCTCATCTCCTCCTGCCTTTCTGCCCTTGTCTTCTCCGTCCCCTCCCGGTTCCCCCGTTCCAGTTCGTCGGTCCTCACCTGTGCCACTTCTTCCTGCGGGAAGGGAGGATGGCGAGATGCGAACCCGGTCGGGACGTGTTGTCAAGCCGCCTGTCCGATATGGTGATTTTGCTTAACTGTTCTAGCGCATGAGACGTGGTCGCCCTGTCACTATTGTGTTTGCCTTTTGTTTCAAAGGGGAAGGATGTAGATGAGATATGCATGTGCCTTTAATATAGTTACCTCATCACTACTAACCACTCCCCATATCACAAGTATAATTACAACCTCCCCACCCACATATCGCTCTCTAGTTCCTGTGATAGACCACGTACAGCTAGTGCCTTCTGTAATGCTGCATTATGAATAAATGAAGTAAAGTTACGATGTGTCGATAACACTTCACTACAACTTCCTTCCAGGATTCTGTGGTCTCCTCTTCCACTTTCACCAACTGATCATAGCACACCCGACTACAAAAGTGTGATGCAAAACATGTTCATTTTTCTTTTCCCCTTCTAAGCATCCAGGGGCCCCCAAAAAATTCTCCAAGTGAAGCAGCGAAAGCCTCCATGGCTGAGAAATCACGCAGACTAGGTGGCCTCATTGTGGAGCATCTCCATTCACTCCACAAGAGTGACTCTGAGCTTCCTGTTATCTGTCACTTTAATTCTCCATCTCTCTCCCACACTGACCTATTGGCCTGTGGCCTACTGTATATAAAAGAGCCCAATGGAAGTTTGAGGAATAGCACCTGGTCACTTTGCAGCCTTTGAAACTCAACATGAAATTCAAGAAGTTCCTCTAACTCGGTTTCTTTGAATCAAAACTGGCAAGGTTATCTAACTCAGTTTTCTTGCCCCACAGACACTGCCTGATTTTTTGTGCATTTCCATCATTCTTCCTTTGGTTTCAGATTCAGTCATAGTGCTGACCCATATTTCACAGCTTTTCAGTGTCCCTTTGTTTGCTCGCTCTCCAACTGCCTTCATTAATCTCTCAATCAGACCTCTTTGTAAACCTTTGGAATTATTTGAGAAACCCCTGACAAATTCCTTTTGGGTTATCTATTCTTCCCCTACCTTCTCTGCAAATTCAATTTTGAATTTCTATTTGCCCAGTTCACACAAAGAGTATTTGACCTGAAACATTAAAACATTAACCTAAAACATTTCAGATTTCACTGCAGTGTTTTGATTTTATATCTACAAAATAAAATGAATTGTAAGGAGAAAAGGTTGTGGAACAAGAGAGTTGCTTTGATAGGGAGTCAGTGCAGCCAAGATGGGCTGAATGACTTCCTTCTGTACTGCAATCATTTCTTATCTACTCCAACATCACCTCCCAAACCCTTGATCTCCGCTTCCAAGAAGATCAAAGTTCAGTAGCATAGGAGCTTTCCCATGATGTTACACATCATCCTGCTTTGAAAATGTATTACCTGTCTTTTGTCACTGTTGGATCCTGTAAACCCTGGAATTTCTTCTCCAGCAGCACTGACGGGAGCACTCTCACCAGAAAACACATCAATTCAAGACGGCATCTCTCCTTCTTAAGGACTAGTAGAGATGGACAATAAATACAATAAATACTGACTTTACCAACAATGTTCACATCCTCAGAAATGAATACATCAAAGCATTTTATTTAACAACTCAGTACCTTATTTCTGGATATGCTGGGAATCCAAAACAAACACAAATTCTGGAAACAGTTATCAACATTAGTGAGGAGAGAAATACAGTTGGTTTTGGGTCGAGGAGCCTTCAGGAGAGCTGGATAGGTGAGAAGACTAATAAGATGTTTTGAGTTGCAGAGTGGGGAAGATAGAGGGAATAACTGTAATAGAGAGGAGACCTAAGTTGTCAAGGTTACAACTAGATCAAAAACAATTTGATATAGATATAATTTTAAAGGACAAATGGGAAAATAAAGGTATTGTTACATCTGTGAAGGAAAAAAAGGGGGATTCTTGACCCAATATTCTGTAATGTGATGTCAAAAAATGAGATGCTGTTCCACAGGATTTAAGTTCAACTTTGTTGGAACTGTGTAGAGGCCCAAAGACAGAGGCATCAAAATGCGATCAGTTTCTCCATTCATGGAGAAGACTACATTGTGATGACTGAATGCTGTACACTAAATTGAAAGATGTTAAAATCCTGTGGCAATGTTGGGGCATGTTTACAAAAAAGTCTGTTGATTAATTTGCAGCACTTTAATGATGTTTAAAAATGATAGTCTGCCAATTGCATTGCGAAGAAAGGACAAACATCTATATAGCTAAAAGTCTCTTTTAGTAAAACCACTTCCTGTCTGCGCTGTATATTGATTTTAGAAAAAATACTACCATATATCACTATGATTTTTGGCCATCTCACTCACAGTCCTGAGGCAGCCCTGAGGATTTTTCCGATCGATGAAAAATAAAAAAGTTATAAGTGTTTAAAAAATCCTTGAGATCAGCTGGTTGGTCCTCTCGCCTGTCAATCACCATGATGAAGGTAACACCCCTTCCGGGGGTGGGGGGGCAGGACTATAAAACCCTGAATGCCTGGACGTGAGACAGTCACTCTGGAAGATCGCGAGGGAGAGACCACAACTGTGATTCTAAGCTGTGAATCAACTGAACTGTGAGTCTGCAATGTACTTGCAATAAATGATTTGATAGTCCTTAATGACAATGCAATGAGTTGTTTACATAGATACACAGAAAATAGGTGCAGGAGTAGGCCATTCGGCCCTTCGAGCCTGCACCGTCATTCAATATGATCATGGCTGATCATCCAACTCAGTATCCCGTACCTGCCTTCTCTCTATACCCCCTGATCCCTTTAGCCACAAGGGCCACATCTAACTCCCTCTTAAATATAGCCAATGAACTGGCCTCAACTACCCTCTGTGGCAGAGAGTTCCAGAGATTCACCACTCTCTGTGTGAAAACGTTTTTCCTCATCTCGGTCTTAAAGGTTTTCCCCCTTATCCTTAAGCTGTGACCCATTGTCCTGGACTTCCCCAACATCGGGAACAATCTTCCTGCATCTAGCCTGTCCAACCCCATAAGAATTTTGTACATTTCTATAAGATCCCCTCTCAATCTCCTAAATTCTAGCGAGTATAAGCCAAGTCTATCCAGTCTTTCTTCATATGAAAGTCCTGACATCCCAGGAATCAGTCTGGTGAACCTTCTCTGCACTCCCTCTATGGCTATAATGTCCTTCCTCAGATTTGGAGACCAAAACTGTACGCAATACTCTAGGTGTGGTCTCACCAAGACCCTGTACAACTGCCTTAGAACCTCCCTGCTCCTATACTCAAATCCTCTTGCTATGAAGGCCAACATACCATTCGCTTTCTTCACTGCCTGCTGCACCTGCATGTCTACTTTCAATGACTGGTGTACCATGACACCCAGGTCTCGCTGCATCTCCCCATTTCCTAATCGGCCACCATTTAGATAATAGTCTGCCTTCCCGTTTTTGCCACCAAAGTGGATAACCTCACATTTATCCACATTATACTGCATCTGCCAAACATTTGCCCACTCACCCAGCCTATCCAAGTCACCTTGCAGTCTCCTAGCATCCTCCTCACAGCTAACACTGCCCCCCAGCTTAGTGTCATCCGCAAACCTGGAGATGTTGCTTTCAATTCCCTCGTCCAGATCATTAATATAAATTGTAAATAGCCGGGATCCCAGCACTGAGCCTTGCGGTACCCCACTAGTCACTGCCTGCCATTGTGAAAAGGACCCGTTTACTCCTACTCTTTGCTTCCTGTTTGCCAGCCAGTTCTCTATCCACATCAATACTGAACCCCCAATACCGTGTGATTTAAGTTTGTATCCTAATCTCTTATGTGGTACCTTGTCGAAAGCCTTCTGAAAGTCCAGATACAACACATCCACTGGTTCTCCCCTATCCACTCTACTAGTTACATCCTCGAAAAATTCTATAAGATTCGTCAGACACGATTTACCTTTCGTAAATCCATGCTGACTTTGTCCAATGAATTCACCACTTTCCAAATGTGCTGCTATCCCATCTTTAATAACTGACTCTAGCAGTTTTCCCACTACCGATGTTAGACTAACTGGTCTGTAATTCCCCGTTTTCTCTCTCCCTCCCTTCTTAAAAAGTGGGGTTACGTTTGCTACCCTCCAATCCTCAGGAACTACTCCAGAATCTAAAGAGTTTTGAAAAATTATCACTAATGCATCCACTATTTCTGGAGCTACTTCCTTAAGTACTCTGGGATGCAGCCTATCTGGCCCTGGTGATTTATCGGCCTTTAATCCATTCAATTTACCCAACACCACTTCCCGACTAACCTAGATTTCACTCAGTTCCTCCATCTCCTTTGACCTGCGGCCCCCTGCTATTTCCGCCAGATTATTTATGTCTTCCTTAGTGAAGACGGAACCAAAGTAGTTATTCAATTGGTCCGCCATATCCTTGTTCCCCATGATCAATTCACCTGTTTCTGACTGCAAGGGACCTACATTTGTTTTAACTAATCTCTTTCTCTTCACATATCTATAAAAACTTTTGCAGTCAGTTTTTATGTTCCCTGCCAGTTTCCTTTCATAATCTATTTTCCCTTTCCTAATTAAGCCCTTTGTCCTCCTCTGCTGGTCTCTGAATTTCTCCCAGTCCTCTGGTATGCTGCTTTTTCTGGCTAATTTGTATGCATCATCTTTTGCTTTGATACTATCCCTGATTTCCCTTGTTATCCACGGATGCACTACCTTCCCTGATTTATTTATTTGCCAAACTGGGATGAACAATTTTTGTAGTTCATCCATGCAGTCTTTAAATGCCTTCCATTGCATATCCACCGTCAACCCTTTTAGAACTAATTGCCAGTCAATCTTGGCCAATTCACGTCTCATACCCTCAAAGTTACCTTTCTTTAAGTTCAGAACCGTTGTTTCTGAATTAACAATGTCACTCTCCATCCTAATGAAGAACTCAACCATATTATGGTCACTCTTGCCCAAGGGGGCACGCACAACAAGTCTGCTAACTAACCCTTCCTCATTACTCAATGCCCAGTCTAGAATAGCCTGCTCTCTCATTGGTTCCTCTACATGTTGGTTTAGATAACTATCCCTCATACATTCCAAGAAATCCTCTTCCTCAGCACCCCTGCCAATTTGATTCACCCAATCTATATGTAGATTGAAGTCACCCATTATAACTGTTTTGCCTTTGTTGCACGCATTTCTAATTTCCTGTTTGATGCCATCCCCAACTTCACTACTACTGCTAGGTGGCCTGTACACAACACCCACCAGCGTTTTCTGCGTTTGGCAATTTGGTGGCTGCAACTCCACTTGAAATGCTATGAAATTGAATTTGGTGGCCTGCACTCTGCTTGAAATGCTATGAACTTGAATTTGGTGGCCTGCACTCTGCTTGAAATGCTATGAAATTGAATTTGGTGGCCTGCACTCTGCTTGAAATGCTATGAAATTGAATTTGGTTGCCTGCACTCTGTTAGAAATGCTATGAAATTGAATTTGGTGGCCTGCACTCTGCTTGAAATGGAATTTCAAGGAATAGCCCTGAGTGACTGAGCAGCCAGCCCACCAGCCCTGAGTGACTGAGCTGCCAGCCCACCAGCCCTGAGTGACTGAGCTGCCAGCCCACCAGCTCTGAGTGACTGAGCTGCCAGCCCACCAGCCCTGAGTGACTGAGCTGCCAGCTCACCAGCCCTGAGTGACTGAGCTGCCAGCCCACCAGGCCTGAGTGTCTGAGCTGCCAGCTCACCAGGAAAATGTTACTGAGCTGCTAGCTCACCAGGCCTGAGTGACTGAGCTGCCACCCAAGAATCCATTCGGCCCACAATGTCATAGATACATAGATACATAGAAAATAGGTGCAGGAGTAGGCCATTTGGCCCTTCGAGCCTGCACCGCCATTCAATATGATCATGGCTGATCATCCAACTCAGTATCCCGTACCTGCCTTCTCTCCATACCCCCTGATCCCTTTAGCCACAAGGGCCACATCTAACTCCCTCTTAAATATAGCCAATGAACTGGCCTCAACTACCCTCTGTGGCAGAGAGTTCCAGAGATTCACCACTCTCTGTGTGAAAAAGTTTTTCCTCATCTCGGTCTTAAAGGATTTCCCCCTTATCCTTAAGCTGTGACCCCTTGTCCTGGACTTCCCCAACATCGGGAACAATCTTCCTGCATCTAGCCTGTCCAACCCCATAAGAATTTTGTACGTTTCTATATGATCCCCTCTCAATCTCCTAAATGTCCATACTAGCCCTCTGGAAACTAGTCCCTTTGGCCCACAATACCCCTACTAGCGCTCCAGAAAGCCCCCCCCCCCCCACACCACTGGCCACCAATATTGGAATTGGTGGAGAGGTGGAATATTACGTTGGGGGACCATCCCTCCTGTGTGAACATGGGACCTAACGGGTCCCACTTAGTCTAGTATAACATAAATGCTATGTCAACTTTGCCTTGTAATGTTTTCTTTCCACCACCCCAGAAAAGGCTTTCTGTTTACACAGTTTTTACGGGTTATTTTGCTTGTGTGCAATTTCACTAACTCACTGATCAGATTCCCAGAATGTAATAAACTGCACAGCAAGGAAATATATCTCTCAACTGCTAGAGGGCACAGTTTAGTTTAGTTTAGTTTAGAGATACAGCGTGGAAAAATGCCCTTTGGCCCATCGAATCTGCACCGACCAGCAATCAAGTACACACTAGTTCTATCCTACACATTAGGGATAATTTACAGAAGCCAATTAACCTCAAACCTACATGTCTTTTGATTAGCTTTAAGGCGAGAGGGGCAAAGTTGTATAGAGATGAGCGGACCGATTTTTTTACACGGAGGGTGCTGAGTGCCTGGAACAAACTGTGGAAGCAGATACACTGGTGGGATATAAAAGCCACTTGGATAACATGAATATACAGGGAATGGAGGGATATGGGTTATGTACAGGCAAATAAATGATGTTCTTGGAATTATGTTTATAACAGACATTGTGGGCAGAAGGGCCTGTTCTTATTCTGTACTCTTCTATGTTCTAACTGGTATATGGCAGTGATAACACTCAATGCAACACACTAGCAATTAATTCCCTTTTACTTCAATCATTGCGCTTTTAGCATTCAATGTAGGAAAATCTTTTATCACTGGTAAAATGCATTATTAATATTATCTGTGATGTTTATGTGGTTGCTCTAAATTAATGATGTGATAAGACTGGGCAGACTCAATACTCAACCTTTGCTATTTTTGATAAGGATGTCTCTATCTTGGCTGTGCCATTGCAACACCTAACCAGCTCAGGTAAATTACGGGGCCAGAAATGGGTTGGGCGCGTGAGAGAGTGAGCTGTTCGACTGGTCTCTCCTAACCCTGTTCACAGCCAATGCTAATGCCTTTTAGCTGGCTGGATGGAAGTGTGAGGGATGAGCCAGGCACGAGATAAGCCAAACAATATTGAAAGGTAAATCTGGTGGATCTCAGCTTTCCATTTTAATTCAAATGAACTGCCTTCTGCTTGGCTTGCAACTGAAACCATAAACCATTCTGTGCAGTTTGTGAGTAGTTTTGAAATGGTAATCGATGTTCAATTACTCATTGGAAACAAAAGAGACTGTGGATGCAGTCAGGATTGATGCAGGGTATTGACCCAAAATGACAGCCATTATTTTGCCACCACAAATGTTGTCCGACCCACTACTTTCCTCCAGCTGTTTGTTTTATGCCATTGTATTTCCCTAGTCGCTTTGGGAATGTAACAGTGGGTTTACCTGAATGCTAAAGATCTGACAATGAAGTATTCTACCTTGGTGCCTGTGAATATTGTGTTAGTGAACCTGGGGATGCCCTAATGGGCACGTCAGAATAGTTTATCCATGGTGCTCACCAACCAACATTTCCTGTGACTGTGTGAATTTCCTCCTAATTCTCAGGTTTCATAAGGACCTGCCAGTTTGTAGATTAATTGGCCTCAGTAAATTACCACTAGTGTGTAGTGAATGGATGAGAAAGTGGGATAATATAGTACTAGTGGGAACGGGTGATAGATGATCGACATGGACTCAGTGGGCCGAAGGTCTTTTTTCCATGCTGTATCTTTCAATGATTTAAAGATTCAATGACAATTCTGTATTCAAATCCCTCCTGGTTTTACCTCTGTAATCTCATTGCTCCCTCTCCAAGGCACTGAGATTGGTCCACTCATGCACAAAGCTCATCCCTGGGTTCTGTCATCTACAACATGATCCCTCCTCAAGCACAACATTCTGTCCCCATTCCTTTCCATTTTCTGAGGAGAGCACTTTATCTGTAACTCCTTGGATTGCACATCCCGTCCCCCCCAAACTACTTCCTCCCCATGTAATTTCCTCTGCAACTGCAGGAGGAGTAAGCACCTGTCCCTGCACCTCCTCTCTCACTTCCATTGAGGGATCCCAGAAGCTCTTTCAGGTGTGACAGAGGTTTGCATGCACCTCTTCCACCCCCATCTGCTGCAGTTAGTGCTCCTGATATTGCTTCCATTATATCGTGGAGACCAAAGTGAATGAGGTAACACATAAGCTCTGTCCGCCAAGGCCTGCTAGATCTCCTGGTTGCGAACCATTTTACATCCCCTTCCCATTCCCATGCCAACCTTTCTGTCCTTTGTTCCTCCATTGCCGGAGTGAGGTCACACCCTGACTGGAGGAGCAGTACCTCATATTCAGCTTGTGTAGCTGACAACCCAACTGTATGTACATTGAATTCTCAATTTTAAGTAATACCCCCACCTCTCCTTCTCCTGACCCCATCCCCACCCCAGGGAGCGCACATTTCTCCAGCCATCTCCCACCATTCTAGTCACCTGCTCCTTTCCCATCCCCCATTCACTGATCTCCCATATTTCCTTTTAATCTCCCTTCTTTCCCCTCCCTCCTTTCTCCTTCCACACATAATCCTACCTCTGGCTTTACATTTTAAGTATCCTAAGTATCCTCTTAGATACTTTGTCATCTACTTTAAGTCAGTATCAGTTTTTGCCTAATTCTGACCCTGTACAACTATAAAATGGAATAAGTTTCCATTGTTGAACTTTGTTAAAAGCAAGAGACAAAATGTTTTATGCTATGAATGTGATTGAATGTTTAAAAAGGATATATTGTCAAGATGAGGAATTGATGGCACAAGTTGCTTAGATCCAGCTGTTTATGAGCTGAACACGTTGGCCTTTCTTAAGCTGCTGGCATTTGGATCGAATATCAGTGGGCACTTTAAGAGTATTCATGTTGGGGCTGGAGTCACAATGAGAACATTTGGGGAAGGGAGAGCAAGTTACTCCCTGTTATTGGACTTCATTGAGCCAATGAGTTTTTATAACAGTTTCGCAGACCCTTTGATGCCTTTGTTTCTGATATTTTTTAAATAAAATTATAGTCCACAAAAATGGTGAAATTTAAGCTCATGTTTTCTGGGTTATTATGCACCCTTTACACAGTTTGCATTTTGATTCGTTCCTATGCTTTGACTTTCTGTATTCCTCTGTTTGTAGTCAAGTTTCTCATGCAGTGTGTATTTACAGAGAGTGGATTAAGCCAGGAAGATAAATGACTCCAAGCAAATCTGTCAGTCACTGTGAAGTCTCTGTATGTAAGATGGCCTGAAGACATGTAATGCTATTGAAATATAATATTGTACAGGGTACACAGAAAATAATGTGCTGTGAGAGCATGAATATTTATTACAGTATATCGCTCCGTCTTGTGTTTAGCATATTTGTCAACAGCGGCAGGAGATGAGCCATGAAAATGTATGACAGGTTTCCTCCATATGATTTTCTCAGAGCACCAGTGGTTACCCTGCTTCTGACATTAATTCTCATCAGCTAACATTGGCTAGCTGTGAAGTCAATTATTTTTTCACTACAGAAGTAAAGTACAATAGATAATGGATAATTTGCTGTGGAATACACACACAAGGCTATTGCCAGAATATACCTAGATTGAGAAACGTTCCGTTTGAGGAACCTAAGGGATCAGAAATTAACCAATAGATTCAAGGTCATGTCCCAATGCCATAGTGACACAGGAGGTGCTGCCTTCTTGAGCAAAAAACAAATGGCTGGAGGAACTCAGTGAGTCAGGCAGCATAGGGTGAGTGAATGGACAGATGACATTTTAGATTGGGGCAGTTCTTCAGACTTTGAAGAAGGGTTCGGACCTGAAATGTCATCTGTCCATGGTTGCTACCTCACCTGCTGAGTTCCTCCAGAGCTTTGTTTGTTGAGGTAAAGACCCAACTGCACTTTGAGAGCTGTTAGCTGTCCTATCTGAGCAGAGCCATGGAAATCAAACTCCAAAAATGCATGTGAAAATCTTATTTAAGACTTTTCTACACTCAACCACACTGGCATTTTCAAAACTTACTGCAATTACATAACAACACACAAAAAGGGGGCAGGAAATAGACTCCACAATCCCTTGAGCCTGCTCCATCATTCAATGCCATAACCAATCCAATCTTGGCTTCAACATCACTTTCCCACTCTCTCTTCAATTCCTCAGTTCCCTTGTAGTTTAAATACCCCTCAATCCACTCCTTGAATATATTCAGTGACTCTGCCTGCACAGGTCTCTGGAGAATTCCAAAGAGTCAGACCATTAGATGGAAGAACTTCCTCCTTTCCCTGTCTTAAATGGGTGTGCCCTTATTTTGACATAATACCCTAAGTTTTGAACACCCCCATTAGAGGGATACTCTAATAATAACATAATTTTATATATACCTCAATTATATTCCCTCTTAACCTTCTCCACTCTGGAATAAAACAGATTTAGGTTTCTCAGTCTCTTTTCATATTAATACCCTTCAACCTAAACAACATCATGGTGAATATCTTTTGTACTGCTTCCAGTTTTATCATATTGTAGCTGTACAAGTGAGACCACACTTGGAGTGCTGTGTGCAGTTCTGGTGGCCCAGTTTTAGGAGAGATGTTATTACATTGAAACAATGCAGAAGAGATTCACCAGGATGTTACCTGGACATGTGGGCTTGATTTATAGGGAGAGACTGGATAGGGTTTGACTTTATTCTTTGGAGTGTTAGAGGTTGAAGCGTAACCTTGCTGCGATATATAAAATGAAAACTCACAATCAATTTTCCAGGATAGATGATTTTAAAACTGGAGTGTTGAGGCTTAAGATGAATGGCGTGAGATTTAAAGGAACATTGGAATAACCAAAGGAAATTGCCAATGGAGGCTCTAGAAGTGGATAAAATTATGACTTTCAAAGCACTTTGGTTAAGAAGGGAAATAGTGAGAATCCAGGGAATTATAGGCCGGTGTGCTTCAAGTCAGTGGTAGGGAAGCTATTGGAGAGGATATTTTGGGATAGGATATACTCCCATTTAGAATAGGCTAATTAGGGACAGTCAGTTTGGCTTTGTACATGCAGGTGATGGCTTACTAACTTGATCGAGTTTTTGAGGAGGTGATGAATGTGATCGATGAGGGTTTGGCGGTTGATGTTGTCTCTATGGATTTAAGTAAGCTATTTGAATAAGTCCCTCACCTTAGGCTGATCCAGAAGATTAAGATGCATGAGATCCATGGTGACATGGATGTATGGATGTGGAACTGGCTTACTGATAGTACACAGAAACTTGTGGTGGAAGGACACTATTCAGGTTGGATATCTGTGACCAGTGGAGTTCCATTGGGGTCTCTGCTGGGACTTCTGTTGTTTGTGATATATATAAATGACGGACATAGATGCAGATGGATTGGTTAGTACGTTTGCAGAATACACCAAGATTGCTGGAGTTATGACTGTGAAGAAGGCTATCAAATAAATAATATGGCACATAGATCAACTATGAGAAATGGACAGTGAAATATCAGGATGTTTAATCAGAGCAAGTGTGAGGTGTTACACTCTGGGAGGTCGAATGTAAGGAGAAAGTATACAGTTAATGGCAAGACCCTTATCAGTATTAATGTACCAGAGGGATCTTAAAGGCCTGTCTCACGAGTCTGCGGTCATTGGCGGCGAAACAGGAACTATCTACCGCTCCTGGGCCGCCAGAGACCGCGGGCTCGGTCAAACGCACAATTCTGGGGCCGTGCGGCATTGTTCACAACACCGCACGGTGCTAAAAAAAACCCAACACTGTCCAAAAATATGTTCCTACCGCACAGCCGCCGCCAGTGAGGCACGAGTGCGGCACGGTCACCGCCACAGCCGCCGCCAGTGAGGCACGAGCGCCGCGAGTCGAACCTGCGCCGCCACAGCCACCGCCAGTGAGGCACGTGTGCGGTACGGCCGCTGCCACAGCCCCGCGATCCGAAAGACGGCGTCAGCCGAAACCGCAAGCTCGTTGAACCGGCCGTACATGGCCCCCCGCGCAGCATCCGTGCGGCGCTCTCGTGGTTGCCGTGCGGTCCCCTCTTCCGGCGACGCCGCGCTTCACCGCCAATGACCGCAAACCCGTGGGACAGAGCCATTATTAGAGTATACTGTAAGTCTGTACTTTCCTGAAAGTGGCAACACAAATAGATTGAGAGGTAAAGAAGGCTGATAATATGCAAACAATATTCATTGGTCGGGACATTGAATATCAGAGTCAGGATGTCATGATGCAGCTTTATAGGACTTTGGTCAGGCCGCGTTTGGAGTATTGCTTACAGTTTTGCCTCATTACAGGAAGGATGTGGAGGCTTTGGAAAGACATTTACCAGAATGTGGCCTGGATTTGAAGGTATTAGCTACAAGGAGAGGCTGGACAAACGGATTGTTTTATCTGGATCTTCGGTGGCTGAGGGGAGACCTGATAGGTATATAAAATTATGAGAGGCATAGTTGGGTAGAAAGTTAGAACCTTTTTCCCAAAGGCTAGAGGGCATTGCTTTAAGATGAAAGGTGAAATCTTTAAAGGAGATAAGCCCTGCATGTTTTTTTTAACACAGAGGGTGATGGGTGCCTGGAAAGCACTGGCAGGTGTGGAGTGGGTTTAAGGGAATTTTAGATAGGCACATGGATATGCAGAGAATGGAGGGGTATGGACCATGTTTAGTTTAGTTTCATTTAGAGATACAGCACGGAAACAGGCCCTTCGGCCCACCGAGTCCGCACCGAACAGCAATTACCCCGCACATTAGGGACAATTTACACATACACGAAGCCAATTAACCTACATATCTGTACGTCTTTGGAGTGTGGGAGGAAACCGAAGATCTTGGAGAAGACCCATGCAGGTCACGGGAAGAACATACAAACTCTGTACAATCAGCACCCGTAGTCGGGATAGAACCCGGGTCTCCGGCGCTGCAAGCGCTGTAAGCCACTAACTCTACCACTGTGTCACCGTGCCATCCCATGTGCAGGCAGATGAGATTAGTTTAGCTTGGCATCATGTTTGGCACAGACTTCGTCTGCCAAAGGGCTTGTTCCTGTGCAGTAAGTGTATGTGTTCTATGTTCAAAGAAGTTTGGACAGATATATGGATAGGAAGGGTTTAGAGGACTGTGGGCCAAATGCAGGTAAATGGGACGAGCCCAATATGCCAACTTGGTTGTCGTGGACAAGGTGGCTGAAAGCCCTGTTTCCATGCTATATATCTCTATCATGTTCTGTGGCTGACAAGAGAAGTTAGGGATAGAATAAAACTAAAAGAAAAGATGTATAACACAGCAAAGAGTACCCAGAAGCCAGAGGATTGGGAAACTTCCATAGGACAACAGATGGAAATAAAACGGGCAATACGGGCTGAAAAGATGAAATACGAGGGGAAGCTGGCCAGGAATATAAAGAAGGACAGTAAAAGCTTCTTTAGATATGTTAAGGGAAAAAGAGTAGCAAAGTCAAATGTGGGTCCCTTGAAGGCAGACACAGGTGAAATTATTATGGGTAACAAGGAAATGGCAGAAGAGTTGAACAGGTACTTCGGATCTGTCTTCACTAAGGAAGACACAAACAATCTCCCAGATGTACTGGAGGAAAGAGGATCTAAGGGGGTAGAGGAACTGAAAGAAATTTTCATTAGGCGAGAAATAGTATTGGGTAGGCTAATGGGACTGAAGGATGATAAATCCGCTGGGCCTGATGGTCTGCATCCCAGGGTCCTCAGGGAGGTGGCTCTAGAAATAGTGGATGCATTGGTGATCATTTCCCAATGTTCAATAGATTCAGGATCAGTTCCTGTGGATTGGAGCATAGCTAATGTTATCCCACTTTTCAAGAAAGGAGCGAGAGAGAAAACAGGGAATTACAGGCCAGTTAGCCAGAATTCGGTGGTGGGAAAGATGCTGGAGTCAATTATTAAAGAGGTAATAATGGGGCATTTGGATAGCAGTAAAAGGATTAGTCCAAGTCAACATGGATTTATTGAAGGGAAATCATGCTCGACTAATTTTCTGGAATTTTTTGAGCATGTGACAAGTAAAATGGATGAAGGGGAGCCAATGGATGTAGTTTATCTAGACTTTCAGAAAGCCTTTGATAAGGTCCCGCACGGGAGACTGGTACCTAAAATTAGAGTACATGGTGTTGGGGGTAGGGTGTTGTCATGGATAGAAAATTGGTTGCAGAGAGTAAGCAAAGAGTAGGAGTGAACGGGTCCTTTTCAGAATGGCAGGCAGTGGCGAGTGGAGTGCCGCAAGGCTCGGTGTTGGGGCCGCAACTGTTTACCATATATATTAATGATTTGGAAGAGGAAATTAGGAGCAACACTAGCAAGTTTGCGGATGACACAAAGCTGGGTGGCAGTGTGAACTGTGAAGAGGATGTTAGGAGGTTGCAGGGTGACCTGGACAGGTTGAGTGAGTGGGCAGATGCGTGGCAGATGCTGTATAATATAGATAAATATGAGGTTATTCACTTTGGTGGCAAAAACAAGGGGGCAGATTATTATCTCAATGGGGTTAGGTTAGGTAAGGGGGAGGTGCAGTGAGACCTTGTACACCAGTCACTGAAAGTTGGCGTGCAGGCACAGCAGGCAGTGAAGAAAGCGAATGCAATGTTGGCCTTCATAACAAGAGGATTTCAGTATAGGAGTGAAGAGGTTCATCTGCAGTTGTATAGGGCTCTGGTAAGACCACATCTGGAGTATTGTGTACAGTTTTGGTCTCCTAATTTGAGGAAGGACATCCTTGTGATTGAGGCAGTGTAGGTTCACGAGATTAATCCCTGGGATGGTGGGACTGCCATATGAGGAAAGATTGAAAAGACTTGGCTTGTATTCACTGGAATTTAGAAGGATGAGGGGGTATCTTATAGAAACATATAAAATTATAAAAGGATAGATGCAGGAAAAATGTCCCCAATATTGGGCGAGTCCAGAACCAGGGGCCAAAGTCTTAGAATAAAGGGGAGGCCATTTAAGACTGAGGTGAGAAAAAAAAATTTCACCCAGAGAGTTGTGAATTTGTGGAATTCCCTGCCACAGAGAGCAATGGAGGCCAAATCACTGGATGGATTTAAGAGAGAGTTAGATAGAGCTCTCGTGGATAGTGGAATCAAGGGATATGGGGAGAAGGCAGGCATGGGTTATTGATTGGGGACGATCAGCCATGATCACAATGAATGGTGGTGCAGGCTCAAAGGGCCGATTGGCCTCCTCCTGCACCTATTTTCTATGTTTCTATGTTCTCGCCAGTGTTATCACATCTTACTTAATCTTTCTTCAAATATTAACCAACATTCCAGCAATCAACCCAGTGATCAATACTGAAATATAATTTTGTATGTGATATTTAAAAATGACTCCCACTGAACAGAGAAAACAACTAATATTTTAGGAAATTTCAAAGTTAGACTATGAGATTTTGTATCTGGAGAATTCTTTCTCTTGAGTCTAACAGGCTTGCTGTAGGTCCTGAGATCTAACTGCAGCTGCAATTGATCAGCAGTCAGTGACTAAACCAATTAAATTTGCAATTCGGCGATGAATGCCATAAGTTGCAATTTTTCATTATGATAAATCTCGTGGGCGATAAGATGGTTTTTGAACTTCATTTTAATGTGTCTCAATATGTTTGATAGTGAGTCACAAATATGTTGCACGCATTATACTGCAGAATTGCCAAAGATGATTTATTGACTTGCCAATGGCTTTGGAACTTATACTTCAAGGGCCTGTCCCACTTAGGCAATTTTTTCGACGATAGCCGAAAAATAGGCTGTCGCACATGGTCGCCTGTATTGTGTTGAGTTGTCTCCTCAAGTGTCGTTACTTATTTCTTATCACCGCTGGATTTTGAAATGTTCAAAACCTCTCGGCGACAGTGGGCTTGACGTTGCCTGGCGTTGCCTGTCTTCTCGTGTCGTAGGTTGTCGTAGGTTGTCGCCAGGATGACGCCAGGTGATGTTGATTGTCGCCGGGTCATGACCTCGGTGAATTCCATTGGCGACAACCTACGTCATCCTACGTCAACCGGCGACAGTTCCGGTGTCATGCGAAGTATTTCGTTGTCTTCATTTGTCGCCAACAGGGTCGTAGCTTGTCGCTGGTGGAGGTAGGTTGACTTCGGGTGTCGTAGGTTGTCGCCTGTGTGGTCGAAGGTTGTCATAGGTTGTCGTAGGTGTGGACGCCCCAAGTCGTGAGGAATTGTGTCGACGGTTGACGTAGCTTGTCGTAGCTTGATGTCGATTAGGTGGTAGCTTGTCATGGACATTCTCGTAAGGTGGGTGCATTTCCGGCGTCACGCCGTGACCGTGACTGTCGCCACAGTTGCCTAAAAAAATCGCCTAAGTGAGACAGGCCCCTTCCTTCACTCAGAGGTGACATATTGGACAAAATTTGATTCAGAGCAGGGACTGTGGGCAGAATCTGGGGGTCGGCAGATCCTCCAGTTTCACCTTTGCTGAGGACATGTTTTAAAGCACATTTTCATATCACTAAGCTACGCACCAGTGTGACATGGCCTCAATTCCACCGAAATGGGCGATGTGGAAGTGGTATTTGGTGAAGCTGAAAGCAAGATTTAATAACGCATTCCAGTAATTAATACTGGGTTTAGACAAGATACTGATAGACATACGCACAGTAAAAGCACAAAGAAACATAAGAACATAAGGAAGGTACACAAAAATGCTGGAGAAACTCAGCGGGTGCAGCAGCATCTATGGAGCGAAGGAAATAGGTAACGAGTCTGAAGAAGGGTTTCGGCCCGAAACGTTACCTATTTCCTTCGCTCCATAGATGCTGCTGCACCCGCTGAGTTTCTCCAGCATTTTTGTGTACCTTCGATTTTCCAGCATCTGCAGTTCCTTCTTTAACACTAAGAACATAAGGAAACCCTCCTGGGTCTTGAATCTGTTCTGTCATTCAGATAGAACATGGCCAATCTGCAACAAAAATCTAAGTGTCAGATTTTCAATTAACAGTTGTCCTGGCATCAATTACCTCTGAAGGAGAGTCCCACTGATCTCCCACCCTCTGTTCGCAGATAGAATCATGGATATCTGACATGCAAATGCTGACTTTAATTCATCAATGGCAGAATGGTGGAAAGACTGATTATAGCACTTTCCTTGACAGTGACTAAGCCACTCTCTTTCTTTACATAGAGCCCAGATATAGTGTCCTTGATCCGGAACATGAACTCTGTTCCTTTTTCAGCAGATGCTTCCTTACATGCTGAGTGTTTCGAATATTTTATGTTCTTATTTTCTGATTTAAAAAAAATGTTTTTCACCCAAAATTCCATGGATATACAAAGGAATGATTTGTCAAAGGAATTAGTTTGGCTGGTGAGACATTTAAGTGTTTTTTATACAGGTACATGGAAGTGCAGGGAATAGAGGGATAAGGATCAAAACTCCATCTGGCTGGAGTTTTTACGGACATTTTCAACCTCTCACTTCTGAGGTCTGAGGTTCCCACCTGCTTCAAAAGGGCATCAATTATACCAGTGCCCAAGAAGAGTAAGGTGACGTGCCTCAATGACTATCAACCTGTGGCACTGTGGTGATGAAGTGCTTTGAGAGGTTGATCATGGCGCAAATCAACTCCTACCTCGACAAAAACCTGGACCCACTGCAGTTCGCTTACCGCCACAACAGATCAACGGTGGATGCGATCTCGCTGGCCCTCCACTCCGCTCTGGACCACTTGGACAACAAAAACTCATATGTCAGGCTGTTATTCATCGATTACAGCTCGGCATTTAATATAATCATCCCCTCCAAGCTGGTTACCAAACTCGCAGAACTGGATCTCTGCGCATCCCTCTGCAATTGGATCCTCTGTCTGTTCGTATTGGTGGAAATGTGTCAGACTCGATAACAATCAGCACGGGAGCACCTCAAGGCTGCGTGCTCAGCCCCCTGCTGTACTCACTCTATACTCATGACTGCGTAGCCAGTCATAGTGCGAACTCCATCATCAAGTTCGCTGACGACACCACTGTTGTGGGACATATCACTGATGGGAATGAGTCCGAGTATAGAAGAGAGATCGAGCAACTGTCCATATGGTGCCAGCACAATAACCTGGCCCTCAATACCAGCAAAACCAAGGAACTGATTGTGGACTTTGGAAGGAGTAGGATGGGGACCCACAGTCCCGTTTATATCAACGGGTCGATGGTTGAAAGGGTCAAGAGCTTCAAATTCCTGGGCATGCACATCTCTGAAGATCTTTCCTGGTCCGAGAACACTGATGCAATTATTAAGAAAGCACATCAGCGCCTCTACTTCCTGAGAAGATTACAGAGAGTCGGTTTGTCAAGGAGGACTCTCTCTAACATCTACAGGTGCACAGTAGAGAGCATGCTGACCGGTTGCATCATGGCTTGGTTCGGCAACTTGTGCGCCCTGAAGAGGAAAAGACTACAAAAAGTAGTAAACACTGCCCAGTCCATCATCGGCTCTGACCTCCCTTCCATCGAGGGGATCTATCACAGTCGCTGCCTCAAAAAGGCTGGCAGTATCATCAAGGACCCACACCATCCTGGCCACACACTCATCTCCCTACTACCTTCAGGTAGAAGGTACAGGAGCCTGAAGACTGCAATGACCAGATTCAGGAATAGCTACTTCCCCACAGCCATCAGGCTATTAAACTTGGCTCGGACAAAACTCTGAACTTTAATTAGCCCATTAACTGTTATTTGCACTTTATCAGTTTATTTACTCATGTGTATATATATGTATAGAATGGTATATGGACACTGATCTGTTCTGTATTCATGCCTACTATGTTCTGTTGTGCTGAAGCAAAGCAAGAATTTCATTGTCCTATCAGGGACACATGACAATAAACTCAATTGAACTTGGGGGCTTGATGTAAAGGCACGGTGACGCAGCGGTGGAGTTGCTGCCTTACACCGAATGCAGCGCCGGAGATCGATCCTGACGAGAATGTACGGAGTTTGTACATTCTCCCCGTGGCCTGCCTGGGGTTTCTCTGAAACCTTCGGTTTCCTCCCACATTCCAAATACATACAGGTATGTAGGTTAATTGGCTTAGTAAATGTAAAAGTTTACCAAATGTAAAAATTGTCCCTAGTGGGTGTAGGATAGTGTTAATGTGCGGGGATCGCTGGTCGGCACGGACCGAAGGGCCTGTTTCCGCGCTGTATCTCTAAACTAAACTAAACTAAAAAGGCAGATGAGATCAGTATAACTTGACATGATCTGTCAAGAGGGAGTTAGATTTAGCTCTTAGGGCTAAAGGAATCAAGGGATATGGGGATAAAGCAGGAGCGGAGTACTGATTTTAGATGATCAGCCATGATCATATTGAATGGCGTGGTGGCTCGAAGGGCCGAATGGCCTACTCCTGTTTCTATGTTTCTATGACATAATTTACGGCACAAAGCAACTCGCCCTGCTGGAGAACCTTAACTTATCCTCAAGACCTGTGCAGATCAGCCGGCTGAGATATTCGCGGACATCTTTAACTTCTCACTACTGCATTCTGAGATCTCCACCTTGTTCAAGAAGACCGTTATCATCTCTGTGCCAAAGAAAAGCAAGGTACCATGCCTTAATAACTACTGTCCAGTGATTGACATCCAACATCAAGAACTTTTAGAGTCTGGTGATGGCACATGTTAATTCCAGCCAACCTTGATCTACTGCAGCTTGCTTACTATTGCAACAGTTTCACAGCAGACACTATCTCCATAGCCCTCAACACATCTCTGGGACACCTAGACACCTATATTACACTCTTATTTATCACCTATGGCTCCAAGACTCCTGAACATATACTAGTATATACAGTGGCTTGCAAAAGTATTCATACCCCTTAAACTTTTCCACATTTTGTCACGTTACAACCACAAACGTAAATGTATTTTATTGGGATTTTATGTGATAGACCAACACAAAGTGGCGCATAATTGTGAAGTGGAAGGAAAATGATACATGGTTTTCAAATTTTTTTACAAATAAAAAACTGAAAAGTGTCACGTGCAAAAGTATTCAGCCCCGCTGAGTCAATACTTTGTAGAACCACCTTTCGCTGCAATTACAGCTGCAATTCTTTTGGGGTATGTCTCTACCAGCTTTGCACATCTAGAGACTGAAATTTTTGCCCATTCTTCTGTGCAAAATAGCTCAAGCTCAGTCAGATTGGATGGAGAGCGTCTGTGAGCAGCAATTTTCAAGTCTTGCTAGAGATTCTCAATTGGATTTAGGTCTGGACTTTGACTGGGCCATTCTAACACATGAATATGCTTTGATCTAAACCATTCCATTGTAGCTCTGGCTGTATGTTTAGGGTCGTTGTCCTGCTGGAAGGTGAACCTCCGCCCCAGTCTCAAGTCTTTTGCAGACTCTAACAGGTTTTCTTCCAAGATTGCCCTGTATTTGGCTCCATCCATCTTCCCATCAACTCTGACCAGCTTCCCTGTCCCTGCTGAAGAAAAGCATCCCCACAGCATGATGCTGCCACCACCATGTTTCACAGTGGGGATGGTGTGTTCAGGGTGATGTGCAGTGTTAGGTTTCCGCCACACATAGCGTTTTGCATTTAGGCCACAAACTTCAATTTTGGTCTCATCTGACCAGAGCACCTTCCTCCACATGTTTGCTGTGTCCCCCACATGGCTTGTGGCAAACTGCAAATGGGTCTTCTTATGGCTTTTTTTCAACAATGGCTTTCTTCTTGCCACTCTTCCATAAAGGCCCGATTTGTGGAATGCACGACTAATAGTTGTCCTGTGGACAGATTCTCCCACCTGAGCTGTGGATCTCTGCAGCTCCTCCAGAGTTACCATGGGCCTCTTGGCTGCTTCTCTGATCAATGCTCTCCTTGCCCGGCCTGTCAGTTTAGGTGGACGGCCATGTCTTGGTAGGTTTGCAGTTGTGCCATACTCTTTCCATTTTCGGATGATGGATTGAACAGTGCTCCGTGAGATGTTCAAAGCTTGGGATATTTTTGTATAACCTAACCCTGCTTTAAACTTCTCCACAACTTTATCCCTGACCTGTCTGGTGTGTTTCTTGGGCTTCATGATGCTGTTTGTTCACTAATGTTCTCTAACAAACCTCTGAGGCCTTCACAGAACAGCTGTATTTATACTGAGATTAGATTACACACAAGTGGACTCTATTTACTAATTAGGTGACTTCTGAAGGCAATTAGTTGCACTGGATTTTATTTAGGGGTATCAGAGTAAAGGGGGCTGAATACTTTTGCACGCGACACTTTTCAGTTTTTTACTTGTAAAAAAATTTGAAAACCATGTATCATTTTCCTTCCACTTCACAATTATGCGCCACTTTGTGTTGGTCTATCACATAAAATCCCAATAAAATACATTTACGTTTGAGGTTGTAACGTGACAAAATGTGGAAAGGTTCAAGGGGTATGAATACTTTTGCAAGCCACTGTACTAGTAACTAGTATAGAGATAGTAACATGGTTGTCAGGGCAACAACCTCTCCCTCAATGTCACCAAGAAGAGGGTGCTAGTTATTGACTTCAGGAAGCATAGTGGAGTACATGCACCAATCAGCATCAAACGTGCCAAGGTAGAGATGATTGAAAGGTTCAAGTTCCTTGGCATTAATATTACCAATGATCTGTCATCGACCAACCACATAGAAGCGACAGGCAAGTAGACACATCAACACCTCTACTTCCTTAGGAGACTGAGGAAATTCAGCATGTCTCAAAGGACTCTTACAAACTTCTGCAGATGCACCATCGATAGCGTACTGTTGGGTTGCATCTTAGTTTAGGAACAATTCTGCCAAGACCACAAGAAATTGCAGAGAGTTGTAGATGTCCCCTAGCCCATCATACAGACTGGACTCTGCACCACTGACTCCATTTATATTTCATGTTACTTTGGAAAATCCGGTCATTCCTTTATTCTCCTTGCTCCCGTCAGGCAGAAGGCACAGAACTTTGAATGCATTCACCACTAGACTCAGCAACAGCTTCTTCACCTCTGTTTATCAGATTTCTGAATGGTCTGTTCATAAGCTAAGGTACTGTCCAATCCACCTCTAACCCATTGCAGACATTGGACTTTGTCTGTGAAACTGATGCACTACAATACTGAGATTGATATTCTGCACTCTGCATCTTTCCCTTTGCTCCATCTATTACATTTAAATTTGAAGGTTATATTTATGTACAGTGTTATCTGATCTGCTTGGATAATATGCAAAACAAAGCTTTTCACTGTACCTTTGTGCACCTGACAATAATAAACAGAAACTTAACCCTCAAGTGCCACTTTTTTGCCACGTGTGACTCGCTGTCAAAATTTAATAACACTCCAGTGAAGTATTGTGTGATGATTTGTTAGGTTAAGGTTGTTACCCTTAAGGGTGGTAAGGGTGTTCTAAAAACCTGTGCGGACCAACTGCCTGGAGTTTTATGGACATTTTCAACCTCTCACTTCTGAGGTCTGAGGTTCCCACCTGCTTTGAAAGGGCATCAATTATACCAGTGCCCAAGAAGAGCACGGTGACGTGCCTCAATGACTATCGACCAGTGGCACTAACATCGGTGGTGATGAAGTGCTTTGAGAGGTTGATCATGGCGCAAATCAACTCCTACCTCGACAAAAACCTGGACCCACTGCAGTTCGCTTACCGCCACAACAGATCAACGGTGGATGCGATCTCGCTGGCTCTCCACTCCGCTCTGGACCACTTGGACAACAAAAACTCATATGTCAGGCTGTTATTCATTGACTACAGCTCGGCATTTAACATAATCATCCCCTCCAAGCTGTTTACCAAACTCTCAGAACTGGGTCTCTGCGCATCCCTCTGCAATTGGATCCTCGACTTCCTCATTCAAAGACCACAGTCTGTCCGTATTGGTGGAAATGTGTCAGCCTCGATAACAATCAGCACGGGAGCACCTCAAGGCTGCGTGCTCAGCCCCCTGCTGTACTCACTCTACACTCATGACTGCGAAGCTGGACATAGTGTGAACTCCATCATCAAGTTCGCTGACGACACCACTGTTGTGGGACGTATCACTGATGGAGATGAGTCAGAGTATAGAAGTGAGATCGACCGTTTGACCAAATGGTGCCAGCACAATAACCTGGCTCTCAACACCAGCAAAACCAAGGAACTGATTGTGGACTTTGGAAGGGGTAGGATGGGGACCCATAGTCCTGTTTGTATCAACAGGTCGATGGTGGAGAGGGTCAAGAGCTTCAAATTCCTGGGCATGCACATCTCTGAAGATCTCTCCTGGTCCGAGAACACGGATGCAATTATAAAGTAAGCACATCAGCGCCTCTACTTCATGGGAAGATTACGGAGAGTCGGTTTGTCAAGAAGGACTCTCTCGAATTTCTACAGGTGTACAGTAGAGAGCATGCTGACCGGTTGCATCATGGCTTGGTTCGGCAACTTGAGTGCCCAGGAGCGGAAAAAAATGCAAAAAGTTGTAAGCACTGCCCAGTCCATCATCGGCTCTGACCTCCCTACCATCGAGGGAATCTATCGCAGTCGCTGCCTCAAAAAGGCTGCCAGCCTCATCAAGGACCCACACCATCCTGGTCACACACTCATCTCCCCGCTACCTTCAGGTAGAAGGTACAGGAGCCTGAAATGTGCAACATCCAGGTTCAGGAATAGCTACTTCCCCACAGCCATCAGGCTATTAAACGCAACTCAAACAAAACTCTGAGCATTAATAGCCCTTTGCACTTTATCTGTTTATTTATATGTATATTTATATATATTATTTATATATATATATATATATATATATATATATATATATATAAATAATATATATATATATATATATATATATATATATATATATATATATATATATATATATATATATATATATATATATATATATATATTCATTGGTATATGGTCACACTGATCAGTTATGTTCTATATTTATTTATGCCTACTATATTCTGTTGTGCTGAAGCAAAGCAAGAATTGCATTGTCCTATCTGGGACACATGACAATAAACTCTCGTGAATCTTGAATCTTACCAAATCTGGAATTCTTTGCTCCAAGGCAATGCATGCTCTGAGTTTATTGGAGCTTGTTTGCTCAGGGGAAGATAGGTGGCACTGAAGAACAGATCAGTCATGAGATGCAGAGCAACTTTTTTTGCCTTACCCTGTACCTAACAATGTTAAGTTAAAAATATATATTTTGATAAGTCGAAGATGTAGCATTATATGGTTAGAATGAGTCAAAGACCATCGTGAGAATAGTCCGTGCCAACTGATTCTGGTTTGTAATACTCTGTGAATGAGCTTCTCAATCATCACACCTGCCCAAAAACATTTTTGCAGGCAGAAAATGCAAGAGGCAATCAATTACATGTTTCACCTTGCAGAAACAAAGAATTGCAGATGCTGGTTAATACACAAAAGGACACATTGTGCTGGAGTGACTCAACGGGTCCCTGGAGAACATGGACAGGTGACGTTTTGGGTTGAGACAGAAACAGAGACAGAGACAGTCGGAGATAGAGATAGATAGATTGAAGTTGAAGCACTGTTTACTGCCACATGTCTCAGATAGAATGGAAGAGAGGAACAGGTTAAAGAAGACATGACTGCATGAAAGCCATATTTATGCCTCAATACGAACACAATTTGCGAAGGATAGCAACTAAGACCTTAGTTACCTTATCACAAGCTGGACATTTAGAATGCTCCGGCTCACTTTCCCAAGAGTTCTCAGCTGCCAGCTCTGGTTATCTGAGTAGCTTCACTGAAGAGAATCATTAAGGCTAATCTATCCAGTTACTTAATGCAAGTGCAGTAACTAGAGGAGGTAATGAAGGTACTTGAATGTGATTACGGCAGCCAACAAAAGACAAGCAGAAGAAGCTGTAGGTGGGGAAGGTTGCTGATTGCCTGCAGCAAGACATGAAACAAAGCTCACCTCACTCTTCCAAACGTGTTGTAAGATACCTCGTAATTCAATCTGTTGAGCTTATAATGTATGTATTGTGATGACAACCATTCAGTTACCGAGCAAATTAGTTCTCATTAAAGATAGGCGGCTCAGTTCCTCACAGGTGGAATGCGTATTCAATGTGGTGCAGGCATCTAATTGCAGGGACAACTTCAACAGCTCTCACAAAGTACCTTAAAAATCCCAAAGTGCATAACAGTCGCACAATCACACAAATCTTTATTGCTCATCTGTGCACATTTCTTAAATTTCCCATTACTGTTGCTTGAGATGGGGAATGCAAATGGGTTATGGTCTTTAAAAAAATTCTAGATTCTGGGAAGTGCCAAATGGATTGGGAAACTACAGATGTTCAAAAAAGGAGAGAAAGGGAAAGTAGAGACTTCAGGATATTACAGTGTCTCAACACGGGGGATCCACAAGGATGCATTCTCATCCTCCTCCTTTACTCCTGGTACAGCCACAACTGTGCAGCCATGTACAAATCTAATTCAAATTTCAAATTTGCAGACGACACCACCATTGTGGGCCGGATACCAAATAATAATGAAATGAAGTATCGGAAGGAGATCGAGAACCTCGTGTCCTGGTGTAGAGACAACAACCTTTCTCTCAATGTCAGCAAGACAAAGAAGATAGTGATCGACTTCAGGAAGCAAAGCGGTACACATACACCAGTTTGTATTGAGGGTGCCGAAGTAGAGATGGTGGAAAACTTCAAATTCCTAGCAGTCAATATCATCAACAACCTTTCCTGCACCATCCATATTGAAGCAACGACCAAGAAAGCACCCCAACATCTCTACCTCCTTCGAAGGCTTAGGAGGTTTGGCATGTCCCCTACAACTCTCACCAACTTCTATAGATACACCATAGAAAGCATTTTATCAGGTTGCGACACAGCTTGGTTTTGGAACAGCTCTATCCAAGACCGCAATAAATTGCAGTGAATTGTGGACGCAGCCAGACCATCACACAAACCACCCTCCCTTCTTTTGATTCCATTTATACCTCACACTGCCTTGGCAAGGCCAGCAGCATAATCAAGGATGAGTTGCACCCTGGCCACTCCCTCTTCTCCCCTCTTCCATCAGGGAAAAGGTATAGAAGTATGAAAACGCACGTCTCCAGATTCAGGGACAGTTTCTTTCCAGCTGTTATCCGGCAACTGAATCAACCTACCACAACCAGAGAGCAGTGCTGAACTACTATCTACCTCTTTGGTTACCTTCGGACTTTCCTTGATTGGACTTCGTTGGCTTTACCTAGCAGTAAACGTTATTCCCTTATCAAACTATCTATACAATGTAAATGGCTCGATTGTAATCATGCATTGCCTTTCTGCTGACTGGTTAGCACACAACAAAGGCTTTTCACGGTACTTCGGTACATGTGACAATACACTAAACTGTATTATGAAAGTAGTTCCAGAACACTTAGAAAATGAAAGCGACTAAGCAGAGTCAACATAATTTTATAGAAGAGTAATGAGTTTGCACGCATTGACGCATATCGCTCTAAACCTTTCTTATTCCAGATATATTTTAAATGTTGTTATTGTACCTACTTTAACCACATCCTCTAATAGCTTGTTGCACATATTTACCACCCTCAGAAGATGAGGTCCTAATCCTGCAGCCTATGCTGAGCTTTGTGAAACAGTATAAGAGGCAAAAGACAAAATGTTCAGAGTGGGAGCTGGATGAAGAATCTTGACCTCCGATACTGTCTGTGTGGAGTTTGCATATTTCCCCATTTTTCCATGTATTTCCCATGGTGCTCTGGTTTCCTCCCACATCCCAAAGAAGTGCTGATTGGCAGGTTAATTGGCCAGTAAATTACCCCTTCGTTTCGGATAATGCTGAAAAGAATCAAAGGAGATTCAAAGTGCAGGTGCGAGAGAAAGTAATTTGCAGGGATTCAAGTAAATAATGGAGGGAATACATACCAAATGAGATTGCTCCCATGTGAGTTGGCATGTATCTGAAGGGCCAAAAGACCTCCTTCTGTGTCATTACAGGTTTGCTGCTGTGTTTCCCAGTTTACCACACAGTCTACATCTGAAAAGTACTTAATTAGTGTTTACAGATGCCCTGAAGAAATAGCAGAAATACAAATGTTTCTTTTAACAGGGGAACAAGGTTAAGAACCTTTTTGTGTGACTGTAACTGCCCCGTTAATAGGACATTAAGTCAATGGGTGTTGACCCCAGTAGATTCACTCAACAGAGGCCTTTTGTCATTATTTATGTGACATTTTCAATGCACTTGCAAATACTTCCACAAGTTTCTGGATCCTGAAGATGTATGTATTTTTTATTGTGGTAAGTCGTTTTGCTTTGGAATGTGCTTCTCGAATGCCTGGGGAACCGAAACATACAAAAGAAACGTTGTTCAATGTGTGAAAGGAAACATTTCCAGAGCTACAGGATAAGACACATACACATAGCCAGCACAAACACAAAAGACAGGATGCATGGAGAAATCTGACTTCTGTATCTTTGTGAAATGCGTAATTTAGTTATGGCGGGCATTGATCTCATTGAGACAGTGTTTCCACACTGATTCATTCACAATCATGGATCCACAATGATCCATTCACAATCGTGGATCCACACTGATCCATTCACAATTGTGGATCCACACTGATCCATTCATCGCCACGGTTCCACACTGATCCATTCATGGTTGTGGATCCACACCGATCCATTCAGCATCATGGTTCCACACTGATCCATTCCCAGACCTGACTTTGCACTGATTGATTCCTATTGTTGTCACAGAACTGACTCTACCTGCAGAATGAATTGTGGTCATGGCTGTGTATTGTAGTTGCAGTGTTGTAATTGCAGGGAAAACTTGCAAACCTCACACAGGCAGTGCCCAAGGTCAGGATTGAACGCAGGGTTTTGGCCCCGTATGGCAGTGACTCTATTAGTTACAGCACTGTGCTGCCCAGTTGTTCTCATTGTAACATATATCTGTATCATTGGTCTCCTTCTGAAATGTGTTTCTAAGTGGTTGTGGTAAGATGACTCAGTTACCTGATAGCAGCCGGGAAGAAACTGTTTCTGAGTCTGGAGGTGTGCGTTTTCATACATTTCATGATGGTGGATGTCAAGGCCGCTGAACGGTAGTTGTTTCGGCATGAGGTCTTGCTTTTCTTCGGCAATGGAATGATGGTGGTCTTCTGGAACTGGGTGGGCACCTCAGGACTGAGTAGGGAGAGATTACAGATGTCCGCGAATATGGTACCCGGACGTGGCGCCGATGGACGAGAAGCCGAAGCAAAGAAGTCGAAGCCAAAGAACCAAATGGAAACGAGGCCGAAACGCCAAATAACCGAAAGAGTACGAAGCTGAAACGGCAACTAACTGAAAGGATGGGACGCCTAAATGCAAACTAACCAAAAGGGCGGGACGCCTAAAAGCCAACTAACCGAAAAGCGGCGTCGCCTACAAGCCAACGAACCGAATGCCGATCAACAGAAAAGTAAAATAACGGACATGACGATGCCGGGGGGCGGGACATGTAAGCGATTGGTCCAGACCCCCGTGTCCATCACATCACTGTGGAGGGATGAACATTGTCCCACACCTCCGCTCCACAGCCCGCGGAGGGTGGCCGTGGGAGAGTGGGAGCTGTCCCGAGGGATGCGCACCTTCGGCCGCCTACAACATGGTGCTTGGGTCAGATTGCCCAGTCACCTATGGCTTGTGTGGAAAAATGACCCCCACGCTCCCATCTCCCCCTTCTCTCTCCCCTCTTCTCTCTCTCCCCCCTCTTTCTCTCCCTTCTCTCTCTCCCTTCTCTCCCTCTCTCCCCCCCTTCTCTCTCTCCGCCCCTCTCTCTCCCCCTCGCTCTCCCTCTTCTCTCTCTCCTCCTCTCTCTCCTCCTCTCTCTCCCCCTCCTCTCTCTCCCTTCTCTCTCTCCCCCTCTCTTTCTCTCCCCTCTTCTCTCTCTCTCCCCCCTCTCTCTCCTCCTCTCTCTCCCCGTCCTCTCTCCCGCCCCCCCTCTCTTTCTCTCCCCTCTTCTCCTCTTCTCTCTCTCCCCCTCCTCTCTCTCCCCCTCCTCTCTCTCCCCATCTCTCTCTCCCACATCTCTCTCACCCTTCTCGGTCTCCCCTTCTCTCCCACTCTCTCTCCCCCTCTCTCTCACCCCTCTCTCTCCTCTATTTATCTCCCCTTTTCTCTCTCTCCCCCCCCCTCTCTCTCTCTCTCTCTCTCTCCATTCTCTCACTCCCTTCTCTCTCTCTCTCCCCCCTTCTCTCTCTTCCCCACTTATGCAGAGCGGCTATGGAAGTTGAGAAAACTGGCACTGACAGCAAAGATAGACACAAAATGCTGGAGTGACTCAGTGGGACATGCAGCATCTCTGGAGAGAAGGAATGGGTGGCGTTTTGGGTCGAGACTCTTCAGACTCAGTCTTCAGGTTTGAAGAATGGTCTCGACACGAAACATCACACATTCCTTCTCTCCAGAGATGCTGCCTGTTCCGCTGAGTTACTCCAGCTTTTTGTGTCCATCTTCGGTTACAACACTTTACAGATTCTGGTGTTTTGTACGAGGGAGCTTGCTGTGTGCGTTCCGAGGGAGAGTGGGGGTGTCCCGAGGGATGCGCACCTTCGGCCGCTTACAACTTGGTACTTTGGTTCAGATTGCCCAGTCACCTATGGCTTGTGTGGGAAAATGACCCCACACCCTCCCGTCGGTGGAGACGGAGGAGAGAGAGAATGGGGAGAGAAAGAGAGGGAGGAGAGAGAGAGGAGGGGGAGAGAGAGGATGAGAGAGAGAAGGGGAGATAGCGAGGGGGGAGATAGAGGGGGGAGAGAGAGTTGGAGAGAGAGGGGGAGAGAGAGGAGGAGAGAGGGAGGGGGAGAGAGAGAGGGGGGAGAGAGAGAAGGGGAGAGAGAGAAGAGAGGAAAGAGAAGGGGAGACTGGAGCCTGGGGGTCATTTTCTCACACAAGCCATAGGTGACTGGGCAATCTGAACCCAAGCACCAAGTTGTAAGCGACTGAAGGTGCGCATCCCTCGGGACAGCCCCCATTCTCCCTCGGAACGCATACAGCATGTTCCCATGCACAAAACACCAGAATCTGGGGGGTGGAGGTGGGGGGGGGGGAAGAGAGGTGTATGCGGTGGTGGAGGGAGGTTGGGTAGATGAGAAGGAGAGGGATTTGGAAGGGAAATTAAATTGGCGGTAACTGGGAGCTCCAGCTAGACAGTGTGCAGTTAAGTGAAACGGTTGCCTAGTTTATGCTTAGTCTCAACAATGTAGGGAAGGTCACTTTGAGAGCAGTCAATACAATAAACAAGCTTGGAGGATGTACTTGTAAACCTGACTTAGCTGGAAGGTCTGTTTAGGTCCCTGAATAGAGAAGAGGGAGAATGCATAGGGACAGGTGTTGCATCTCCTGCAGTTGCAGAGGGAACTACCTGGGGTGGGAAACGTTTGAGAATGGTATGTTTGGTGCGCAGGCTGGTGAGGTGAGATGTTAAGATTAGTTTAGTTTAGTTTAGAGATACAGCGCGGAAAAAGGCCCTTCGGCCCACCGATCCCCACACACTAACACTATCCTGCACACACTAAATTATAAAATTTACAATCTTACCAGGCCAATTGACCTACAAATCTGTATATCTTTTGAGTGTGGGAGGAAACCGGAGATACCGGAGAAAACCCACGCAGGTCACGGGGTGAACGTACAAACTCCATACAGACAGTACCCGGGTCTCTGGCACTGTAAGGCAGCAGCTCTACTGCTTTGCCACCATGCCGTCCTAAGGACCAGAAAAATGTTATTTTATCTGAGGGGAGGGTGGGGCAGGTGGGGGCAGATGTGGGGGTGGCTGCAAGAGCAGAACTGCAGGAAACAGTGAAAATTGATGAGGGCTCCAGTCACAGCTGTAGTGGGAAACCATGTTTCCTGAACAAGGCTCAAGATTACAGCATCTACAGTCTCTTGGGTCTACAAAATTGTTCACTTTTTTTTCCCCATTTTCCCTCTTTCAATTTCAGCGGAAGGAAGCACAATAGCAAATAATGTGCTGGTTTGATTGAAGGTGAATTTCAGACTGACCCACCCGATCAATTGAACAGTTGATGTGTTTCTGCTCCAAATGTGTGACAGTTGTGAATGTGTTTCTTGTTATCTGAGAGAGCATATTTCATTCTAGCGGCTGCTTTTGGAAATATGTAACTAAATAAATTGATCAAAATAATGTTGCTGCATTCCATTGAGTTCGACTTCTAAGGGATAAAAATACATAAACATAAATTGACACCAAAATTGGAGTTGGGTTTTCATTTCTTAATTCTGCACAAAGTTGACAGCTTGTTATAAAAACAGAAATAGTAGAAACCCTTAGCAGATGTGTAAAGTTAAACCAAGTTAATGCTTTAATGTGAAGACCTTTGACTGAATTGGAAAAGTAAGAAAACAAGGTAGCTTTAAGTTGCAGAGAAGATGAGGGATGGATAGAACAAAGGAAATATCTCTAATCAAAATAGGCCAGGGGTGCCAAGTTGAAAAGCTATTGCTCGGGCCCTCGTGTTGATGGGTTAATGAGGATGGTTAGAGAGGAAACAGAAAACTGAGTGTGTAATAGTGTGAAATGCAGGTCTAGGCTGTGGGACGAGCCTGAGGCATTATGCAGCAAAAGGGAAGAGAAAGAAAACTGGAATAACATTATCTATAGCAAAACTGTCCTGTTCTAACAGTAACACTTCCAATGGTCTTGGAAAAGCAGCCAACATAATCAAGGACCACTTTCACCCCCAATCAATCCTCCTATTTCTCTCTCCTGTCGTGCAGAAGACACAAAAGCTTGAAAACATGTGCCTTCAAATTCTGGAACAGCTTCTTCCTGATGTAGTCCGGATCTTTCAACCTACCACAATGTAGCCCTTAGGTGGACAAAATCACTGGAGAAACTGAGTGGGTGAGGCAGCATCTATGGTGCGAAGGAATAGGTGAAGTTTCGGGTCGAGACCCTTCTTCAGATCGATGTGTGGTGGGGGGAGGCGGGAAGGAAGAGGTGGAGACAGTGGGCTGTGGGAGAGCTGGGAAGGAGAGGGGAAGGAGGGAGAAAGCAAGGACTACCTGAAATTGGAGAAGTCAATGTTCATACTGCTGGGGTGTAAACTACCCAAGCAAAATATGAGGAGCTGCTCCTCCAATTTGCGGTGGGACTCACTCTGGCCATGGAGGAGGCCCAGGATAGAAAGGTCGGATACGGAATGGGAGGGGGAGTTGAAGTGCTGAGCCACCGTGAGATCGGGTTGGTTAATGAGAACTGTGCGGAGGTGTTGGGCGAAGCGATCGCCAAGCCAGTGCATGGTCTCATCGATGTAGAGCAGTTGACACCTAGAGCAGCGGATGCAATAGATGAGGTTGGTGGAGGGGCAGGTGAACCTCTGCCTCACCTGGAAAGGCTGCTTGGGTCCTTGGATGGAGTCGATGCGGGAGGTAAAGCGACAAGTGTAGCATTTTCTGCGGTTGCAAGGGAAAGTACCAGGGGGAGGGGGTGGTTTGGGTGGGTAGGGATGAATTGACCAGGGAGTTATGGAGGGAGCGGTCTCTGCGGAAAGCCGAAAGGGGAGGAGATGGGAAGATGTGGCCATTGGTGGGACCCGTTGGAGGTGGCAAAAATGTCGGAGCATTATCTGTTGTATGTGGTGGCTGGTTGGGTGGAAGGTGAGGACAAGGGGGACTCTGCACTTTTTATTTGCACTTTGTCTGTAACTGTAACGCTATAATGCTATAACATTATTCTGCACTCTGGTATTTTTTTTCTCTATTTGCACTTCCTATTGTGCTTGTGTATCGCTTGACTGTTCTCATGAACAGTATGTTTTGACTAAATAGCATAGAAACTAAGTTTTTCACTGTATCTTGGTACACAAGACAATAATAAGCCAATACCAATGCCAGTTTGGTGTACTTGACTCGCCTATATGTGGCAGCATGGAGAGGAGCGTATTAAGCTTCTGAGATAAACAATGTCAAAACATTCAATGTCACAGAGTCATAGAGATACAGCACAGAAACTGGCCCTTAAGTCCACTGCTCCCATGCTGGCCATTGAGCACCCATTTACCCTAATCCTAGTTTAACCCATTTTATACCTCCACCAAACCCATTAATTACCCCTAGATTCTGTGACTCACCTACATACTGGAGTATTTATGGTGGACAATTAATGGATTGGAATCAGGACTGAACCCAGGTCTGAGCCATGACGCAAAACCTTGGGGATGGAAAGAGGTGGTTGGGAGTATGTGCCACATTATTCTAACCTTGCTTGCTTGCTGTCCAGGAAACATTTACGTGTAACCCTCACCGATAAGTTGCTGTCCTTCAAAGTCCGTTGGTATAAACATATGTTTGAAGATGCCAGTGGATATTTTTAAGAGAGATAGGTAGATTCTTGATTAATACAGGTGTCAGAGGTTATGGGAAGAAGGCAGGAGAATGGGGTTAGGAGGGAGAGATAGATCAGCCACGATTAAATGGCAGAGGAGACTTGATGAGGCTGAATGGCCTAATTCTACTCCTATCACTTATGACCTTATGGTGCTCTATTAGTTGACTTAGGTTAGGTCCAACTGCGAGATCTCATTGATACGATCCCTTTCCCACTCATTTGTATGTAGTTATCCAAAGCATTTCCAACCAAGATTTTCTTGTTATTTTAACTTCACTCTGCACTTGCTTTATTTTAATACGTGCAGGTGAGCATATTTTAAATGCATGTATTTTTAAATGATTTTGCAAAATTATGTTAATTATCTTAATTTATTTGAACTTTGATTGTCAAGGATGTATCGAACTAGTGAAGTGGTTTCCCCATCACATGAACAATCAGAAAGTGATCAGGGTGGTCTTTGGTTGTGGCCTTACTTTCTGCTGCTCACCCACCATATTCATGGAAAAGCCAGGGCCATGAATTCAGTAGAAGGTGAGAGGCACCTGTCAGGTTACAATGGTGAAGTGGCTAACTCAGAGCTGAAAGCAAGGCAAGGGACCAGTTGCATGCCACCCAAACCATTATTCCCCGGCTGTATGTGGAAATCTGTCTTGTGCAGATTGACTGTTTCATTTGGTGCATTCCCTCGGCAACTGCATCTCAGAAGTGATTCATTGTGTATGAAGTGATCCTAAGGTTGCACTTTCATGCTATGAAACCTCAAGCCTTTGTTCCTTTCTGTCAAGGGTTAGGATGGACAGCCTTTAGTCTGGACATGCTGACAATTGAAGAAGTATTGCTTTTTGAAGGTTATTTTCTTTGCACATTTCAATTCCCTTTTTGATTACATTTCCCCAGGGATGCAAGGCTGGCTGGAGAAAAGGTCACTGAATTCCAAGACCTTCCCCTTTCGTCATCTTTCATGTGGCAGTCAATAAAATTAAATAAATAAAAGATCAAATACTAACGATATCACAGGCAAAGAGAGGACAATTGAATGGAAAGGCAGAGATGACTGTAAAGGATTGCAAATATTGCCAGAAGAAGAAGAAAAATGGATATCCATCTGTCTGAAATCTTCATCATCTTAACTCTCCAGGGTGCCTGTGATCTTTTGGAAATCTTCAGTTCCGATCTTTATTTGACAGTAATTTTTTAACATGTGAATGACCTTTGACTTTGACCTCTGTTTTGATGGTCCTGGCAATAATATCTTTCTACTCTCCTGAGCAGTCTCAATAAACACTGGGGCAGCAGATGTCGAATGGGATTTTCAAACCCTCCCGACGTGTCCCGGACTCGTGAGGAATCGAAAGGTTCATCTCTCAGGACCCAGGAACCAGCAAAATCTTCCCCAGCTGCTCTGCTTTCCTGCCACATCCCAAGGACATGCTAACTGAGGGAATTAAATTGTCCCAAGAGCCAGCATAGGCTCTATGGGCTGAATAGATTCCTTCTGTGTCACATGTGGGAAATTCTGAATCAGATAGATGTAAGAAGAGCTTGGAGCAATCTCTATTGCTCAGGGTGCATTTCAGTCCTTATGATGAAATCAACCAAAGACAGAGGGAATAGCCAGTGTTTTGAAAGATATTTCAGAAGGATTGCCTGCGGCATTTCAGAAAAAATGCGGTAAGTTCAAAGAGTCCACCATCTCGACCTCAAAGAAGGTGAATTTGTGGATTCACCTGGGTGGGAATTTGCCGCATATGTATTTTATAACATTTTAATTGAATTTTCTTCTTCTTGTTTCCTGTTTGTGAAATACCCAGCTCCAGATTGCCTGGGACAGCACAGTGGCATGGCTGGTAGAGCTGCTGCCTCACAGTGCCAGAGACACGGGTTTGAATCTGACCTCGGGTGCTGTCTGTGTGGACTTTTCACATTTTCCCTGTGGGACGAAACAGGTGCTTTGGTTTCCTCCTACATCCCAAAAAGATTATGTGGGTTTGTAGGTTCATCGACCTCTGTAAATTACCCATAGTCATACCTCCAAATGTTCACCCAATTTCACAACTATAGGCACCTTTCTTAATCATTGGTTTACATCTCCTCCATACTGTCTACACGGGATGACTAGTTTCTCCATTTTCTCCTCCCAAACTCAACTACCAATTCATCAAAGTAACCAAACTGCTGATTACCCCACTCCAGGCAAACTGTCATACATCTCTCACCTATCCCACTCCCATGCACCGCATAGCCCACCTTCCCATTAACATAGCTTACATGACCTCTCCTTGACTACCATTACCCTCCTTCAGTTTCATCTCCTCTCTTTCTGTCTCGGGTATTAAGTACCCATGTGGAGACCAATTCCCTCTACAAGTGTTTATTGATCTCTCTTCTTGTAACCAACCTGTGCCCTGACCTTTGTTACTGTGATCATGGCTGATCATCCACAATCAGTATCCCGTTCCTGCCTTCTCCCCACATCCCTTGACTCCGCTATCTTTAAGAGCTCCATCCAACTCTCTCTTGAAAGCATCCAGAGAATTGGCCTCCACTGCCTTCGGAGGCAGAGAATTTCACAGATTCACAACTCTCACAAATCTCCATTCTAAATGGCCTACCCCTTATTGTGAAACTGTGACCCCTGGTTCTGGGGTCACCCAACATCGGGAACATGTTTCCTGCCTCTAGCGTGTCCAATCCCTTAGTAATCTTATATGTTTCAATAAGATTCCCTCTCATCCTTCTAAATTCCAATGTATACAAGCCCAGTCGCTCCATTCTTTCAACATTTGACAGTCCCACCATCCTGGGAATTAACCTCGTGAACCTACGCTGCACTCCCTCAATAGCAAGAATGTCCTTCCTCAAATTTGGAGCCCAAAACTGCACACAATACTCCAGGTGTGGTCTCACAAGGGCCCTGTACAACTGCAGAAGGACCTCTTTGCTCCTACACTCAACTCCTCTTGTTATGAAGTCCAACATGTCATTAGCTTTCTTCACCTGAGACAGGAGAGGAAATGAAACTGAAGGAGGGTAATGGTAGTCAAGGAGAGGTCATGTAAGCTATGTTAATGGGAAGGTTAATGGGAAGGTGGGCTATGCTGTACCTGCATGCTTACTTTCAGTGAGTGAAGTACAAGGACACCCAGATCTTGTTTTCCTAATTTGACACCATTTAGATAATAATCTGCCTTCCTGTTCTTGCCACCAAAGTGAATAACCTCACATTTATCCACATTAAACTGCATCTGCCCACTCACCTAACGTGTCCAAGTCACCCTGCATCCTCATAGAATCCTCCTCACAGTTCACACTGCCACCCAGCTTTGTGTCATCTGCAAATTTGCCAATGTTACTTTTAATCCCTTCATCTAAATCATTAATGTATATTGTAAATAGCTGCAGTCCCAGCACCGAGCCTTGCGGTACTCTACTGGTCACTGCCTGCCTTTCTGAAAGGGACCCGTTAATCCCTACTCTTTGTTTCCTGTCTGCCAACCAATATTCTATCAATGTCAGTACCGTAACCCCAATACCTTGTGCTCTAATTTTGCCCACTAATCTCCTATGTATGACCTTATCAAATGCTTTCTGAAAGTCCAGGTACACTACATCCACTGACTCTCCCTTGTCCATTTTCCTTGTTACATCCTCAAAAAAATTGCAGAAGATTAGTCAAGCATGATTTCCCCTTCGTAAATCCATGCTGTCTCGGACCAATCCTGTTACTGCTATCCAAATGTGCCACTATTTCATCTTTTATAATCGACTCCAGCATCTTCCCCATTACGATAGCAGTCTAACCGGTCTATAATTCCCTGTTTTCTCTCTCCTGCCTTTCTTAAAAAGTGGAATAACATTAGCTACCCTCCAATCTACAGGATCTGATCCTGAATCTATAGAACATTGGAAAATGATCACCATTGCGTCCACAATTTCTAGAGCCACTTCCTTAAGTACCTTGAGATGTAGACCATCAGGCCCTGGGAATTTATCAGCCTGGAGTCCCATCAGTCTACCCAACACCATATCCTGCCTGAATTTCCTTCAGTTCCTCCGTCACCCTAGGTCCTCTGGCCACTAGTACATCTGGGAGATTTTTTGTGTCTTCCTTAGTGAAGACAGATCCAAAGTACCTGTTCAACTCATCCGCCATTTCCTTGTTCCCCATAATAAATTCACCTGTTTCTATCTTCAAGGGTCCAACTTTGGTCTTAACTAAATTTTTCTCTTCACATACCTAAAGAAGCTCTTACTATCCTTTATATTCTTGGCTAGCTTACCTTGGTACCTCATCTTTTATCCCCATATTGCCTTTTTCGTTATCTTCTGTTATTCTTTCCTCTGGCTTCCTGCTCATCTTTGCTATGTTGTACTTCTTCTCTTTTATTTTTATACTGTCCTTGACTTTCCTTGTTTGCCACGGTCACCTCTTACTCCCCTTGAAATCTTTCTTCATCTTTGGAATGAACTGATCCTGCACCTTCTGTATTATTCCCAGAAATACCTTCCATTGTTGTTCCACTGTCATACCTGCTAGGATCTCTTTCCAGTCAACTTTGGCCAGCTTCTCCCTCATGACTCCATGGTCCCCTTTGTTCAACTATAATACTTCAGATTTCCCATTCTTCCTCTCAAATTGTAGATTAAAACATCATATTATGGTCACTGCCGCCTAATGGCTCCTTTACAGCGAGTTCCCTTATCAAATCCAGTTAGTTACACAACACTAAATCCAGAATTGTCTTCTCCCTGGTAGGCTCCAGTACAAGCTACTCTAAGAATTAATCTCAGAGGCACTACACAAACTCCCTTCCCAGTCTACCTGCATGTTGAAATCGCCCATAACCGCCATTGAATTAACTTTATGACATGCCAAGTTTAACTTGATTCAACTTGCACCCTATGTCCAGGCTACTCTTTGGGAGCCTGTAGATAACTCCCATTAGGGCCTTTTTACTCTTACAATTTCTCAGTTCTATCCATACTGACTCCACATCTCCTGATTCCATGTCACCCCTGGCAAGGAACTGAATTTCATTCCTTCCCAACAGAACTACTCCATCCCCTGTGTCCACCTGTCTGTCTTTTTGATAGGACGTATACCGCAAAAAATTCAGTTCCCAGCCCTGGTCCTCTTGCAGCCATGTCTCTGTAATTCCCACAACATCATACTTGCCAATTTCTAACTGAGCCTCAAACTCATCCACTTATTTCTAATGGGCCTGTCCCACTTAGGCGATTTTTCAGGTGACTGCCGGCAACTGCCCATTATACTTTGTGCATTCATATATAATACTTTCAATCCATTACTCACCTCTCCTTTCACATCGATTCCTATTTCACTTGGCCATACTCTCCTATCCCTTCCTGAGCTTTCTGCCCCATTAATTCTGGTGTTTTTCTTAACTTTTCCGATAGTTTCTTTCCCTTTAACCCCATCTTTGTATTTCCAATTTATCTCCTCCCCCCACTATTTAGTTTAAACCCACCCGTGTAGAAGTGGCAAACCTGCCTGCCAGAATGCTGATTCCCCCACCTGTTAAGGTGCAACCCGTCCCTTTTGTACAATTCATCCTTACCCCAAAACAGATCCCAGTGGTCTAAGAATATAAATCCCTGCTTCCCGCACCTGCTCCTCAGCCACACATTCAGATCCCCTATCTCCCTGTTCCTGCACTCACCAGCACGAGGAACTGGAAGCAAACCGGAGATAACCACCCTGGAGGTCCTGCTTTTCAGCCTTCTTCCGAGCTCTCTGAAGTCACGCTGCAGAATCTCTTTCCTCTTCTTCCCGACGTCATTTGTGCTGACATGCACGACCACTTCCGGCTGCTCACCTCCACCCTTGAGGATGCCCTGTAATCGGTCCGTGACTTCCTGGATTCTGGCACCAGGGAGGCAACACACCATCCTTGAATCCCGCCAGGTGCCGCAGAAACCCATGACTGTACCTCTCACTAGAGTCCCCTACTACCACGGCTCTGCCTGACGTCTGTCTCTTCGACTTTGCTTCAGCGCCACGTTTTGACTCGCAGACCTGTCCCCCACTCAGACTGGCAGTGTCTTCTGTCCCGACAGCTTCCAAGAGGGTGAACCTGTTTTCAAGAGGTACATCCCCCGGGGTCTCCTGTACTCCAAACTTCCTTCCCTTCCTCATTGTCACCCACCTTCTCTCTTCTGGTATCTCTGGTGTAAAGGTCCAGTCCAGGAAACTCTAGTTTTCCCGGATGATCCTGAGGTCATCCATTTGCCTCTCCAGTGCCCCAATGTCAACGGTAGCACACAATGTCATGGGTGCTGAGCTCAACTGAATTTTCCGGCGGTGGCGTCTTTATGGAAAATATTGTTCACCTACCATGGACAGATTTGTTAATCCACTTTCATGGATGTCTCTACATTTTTAGCTTCTCTGCATAGAAAGCAGGTCAACATTATTAACACATGTCTGTGGTTTGATGAATACCAATGCAGCAGCAGTTAATAGATTTACTAGAGGTCTCAGTTCACCTCAAGGTTTGCTTTGCTTATTGATGCCTGTCTGGCATTGTTAACAGCCCCTGAAGTAATATCCAATGGACTTTGAAACTGTCTTACCATAAGTTGTAGAAGATAGACACAAATAGCTGGAGTAACTCAGCGAGTCAGACAGTATTTCTAGAGACAAGGAACAGGTGACATTTCCGGATGAGACCCTTCTTCAGGCCATAAGTTCTGTTGTTTAACGCCTCTGGTTTTTCACATCAGGAACCTTCGTTTGCAAGTTTTCTGAATTTACATTCCTCTGGGGTAAACAGCCCCTCAAGTTTCATTATCATTACAAAGGGAATTCCAACAATATTGCTGAGATCCAGCTGTGATTACAGAGAGACACCAGATCTACGACAGGGATTCACAGTGGGATCTCTGAATAACACGACACCTCAGGCTGATGAAGACTCATCAGCAAAAGCACTGGTTGCCTGCACTTGGCACTCTCGTCCATTATCCTAAAACAACACACATTAACATTATAAAGTGGGAATATTCAATCTGTCAAATATTTAAAGAGAAAAATTAATGTCATGCTTTGAGGTACTCGGTCTTTTTGATTCAATTTATGTTTATTCAAAAAAAAGCTATTAATTGCTCAATGGACCTATTCTCACTCCCACTCTCATTGATTACATATGCTAAGTGTGTTGCTCACATCTGGTGGACAATTATGTTCTGACCTGTAGGATTCAAGTATGAACTTATGTCCAGTCATCTGGCTGAAGGAGAAGTGTGATAGTCTAAATAAGGACCAGTACCATGGGTGAGCAGGTGATACTCATTTTAGGTTTATATATTATCTATATATTATACGTTAGGTCAATGTATTATCAATACATTGATATAACCTTGAATTGAAAGTCAAGTCATATGCACAAGTATGGTGAGGAAAAGGAACAATAGAAATCTTGCTTGCGCCAGCATTACGTGCACAGACTTGCCTGTCCCACTTACGCAACTTTTCAGCGGACTGTCTGCGACCTTCAAGCTCGGGGGCACTCGCCTGAAAAACCGCGAGCTGGAACGACTGCCAGCGTGGAACACACACACACACACACAAACACATCGCAAAGGCGGGGGCCAGGAAAAGCGGGGGAGCGCTGTCTGAAATTCACACGGTGCAAAGCCAAGGTGATACCCTCGATGAACAGGGAGGTTAAAGACGGCTAGCACAGTGTACGGTAAGTCCTTTAAAAGAGCGGGGGGGAGGGGAGAAGGGGGGAGGAGGGGGGAGAAGTGGGGGGGGGGGAGAAGGAGAGGAGACACTTTTAAGAAGCCAGACAACTTTTTATAAGCCAGAGATACACAGCTGTGAAGTTTAGCGGGCATTTAACATTAGCAGTCAGTTTTCCTTGGTTCTAAAAACTCGTGCTTATGTTTTTTTTCCGTAATGAGCCAATTAAAATGCCCGGTCAGCAAAGGAGATTTCCTACGGCTACCTCGACTACCTCCAACGATGTGGCGAGCCCACTACCACTGCACTACGACTTCAAAAGTATCGATTTTCTCCATGGCGACCAATTTTCGGTTGGGGAAAATTTTTCAAGATGTTGAAAAATTTTGCGCGACCATACTAAGGCCACGAATAGTTACCACCGTGCGGGAACACCTTGCGGCCATGAAGGAGGCTCACCAGAGACCATCTACGAACATGTGGCGACCATGTGGCGAGCTTGTGGTGAGCTTGTGGCGAGCGCAGAATCCCCTGAACTCGCAAATAAGGTCGCCTAAGTGGGACAGGCCCTTAGACACAATATACACAAATGTAAATTATAACATGAATTACATATAGGTAACACGTAAATTTGTTGCAAGAGAACACTGCAAAAAATAAGACATCAGTGCAAAACACAACTAACAAAAATCAAGTCCATGGTATTTAAAGAGGTGGTCAATAATGTTCATTTGTCGAAGTAGGATCAGAGTTGTGGGGGTTGGTTCAAGAACTTAACATTTGGAGGAATGTACCTGTTCCTGAACCTGTTCCTGGAAAATGTAGCCGCTGTTGTCTCTGTTGGTTCGTAACTACCCCAAGATCTTTGTGTAAAGCACAGATCAATGGGAAAACTGACTTCTTTAATATCTACTTAGCACAATTAGAAAGGTTCTGGTGAAACATTTTGTCTTGGAAGGAGACAAGATTTGCCTATAAAAATAAAGCAGAATAGATGGAACTTGTTCTTATTGTCAGGGAGAAATTTGTAGGTCTCCGAAGAACTTTCAGAGCAGCTCTTGCAAAATAAAGGTACAGAAATAATGACCTCAAAATTTGTTTGCCCGGTGGAGTGGACCAAAGGTTGTTAAACAGTAGCATCCATGGGTCAGGAGGTTGTTAAACAGCAACATCCATGGGTTAAGAGATCAAGTATTGCTGATTGTTCCAATGTATTCCTTCGCAAGTTACATTATTTCACATTATACTAAGAAGATAGACACAAAAAGCTGAAGTAACTCAGCGGGTCAGACAACATCTCTGGAGAAAAGGAATAGGTGACGAAATTAGTAGAAATGAGTAGTTGATTGTGTCTTAACCAATGTATCCCCTTGTTTCTGTATCCCTAAAGGGGCTGTCCCACTTGGGCGACCTAATTGGCGAGTTTAGGAGAGTTTGAAAAAATGACATGTTGAAGACCTCCTTTGACCTCCTTCGACTATGTTGAAGACTAGTTTCGACTAGCTACGACTAACTTCGTGAAAATTGGACACCGAATAGTGGAGAGTGAAGACGACCTCCTTCGATCTCCTTCGACCTCCCTTCGACTATGATGAAGACTATCTACGACTACCTTCGACTACCTTCGACTACCCTCTATTACCTACGACTAACATGCCAACCTACTACGACTGAACCTACGAGTAAAAAAAGGTATCGATTTTTTCCATGGCGACCTTTTTTTACTCGCGGGCATTTTTTAACATATTGAAAAAAATGCCGCGACCTAGCTGGGGCCTTGAGTACGCGGAGACCACTCTCGACCATGAAGGAGAGTTACGAAGACATCCTACGGCCTCGTGTCAACCATGCTGCGAGTATGAGTCGAGGGCAAACTCGCCAGAACTCGCGGATTAGGTCGCCCAAGTGGGACAGGCCCTAAACTAAATGTTTTGTCCAACTGAAATCTACCAACCATAGTTTTAAAATATTCAAATGATTCAATTTTACTTGGCCAGATCAATTTTCGTGATGTGTGCCAAGAACCTAGTCCCTAAAACCTTAGAACTCCACACTCTGATGAAGCTGATTCTCTGCTAAACAGCACTGCTTTTGTTTTGGAGTTTTGTGAAGAATTTCTAGACACCCATGAATCAAATATATCCCTTGGCCAACATCGCAATAACAGATCATCTGGTGATGTATTTCATCTGTTTGTGGAACTGTGTGGCTTACAAATTTGTTTTTCTGTTTCCTATATTACAAAGATAAAGGACTATTGAATCTCCTGAGGCAGTGAAGGAGCTGTATGAATTCAAACCTATTTTATAATTTTAAAGGGAAATTGTGTGCCCAGTAAATCAGTCAAAAACTTTCTGAATGCTTTGCAGCCAACTTTTACAACACAGTAGGTGCAACAGATTGAAATATTTACTCTACAATTTCTACATATCAGGTGAAAATGAATAAAGTACAGCGAAAGAAAAAGAATTCGGGTAAGAAATTAAATACTTAATGGATAATTTGGGTAAGAAACTAATTACTTCACTTGCATTTATCATGCACCTTCTTCTGTCTGCCTACTCCAGGCTTCCCCTTCACCCACCTGGCTCCTAACTCCTTTACCCATCCACAATCCACCTTTCAACACTTGTCCCCTGTCTCACTCCTCCCCCTCTTCTCTTTATACCTGTTATCTTCCCTCTCCATTCTCAGTCCTGATGTAGGGTCTTGACCTGAAATGTCAACAATCCCTTTCTCTCTACAGATGCTGCTTGATCCGCTGAATTCATCCAGCAGTTTGTTTTTTGCTGCAAGTGAAATCTTAGATTACATTAACAAGCATTGGCAGCTTGTAATAATTTTTGCATATTTCAATATGTGAGTTTGTTAAGAAGTGGCAATTGTGAGTTAATGGGGCTTGATCATTTCTACCAATTGCTTATTATGTACTTATTAATTCAGTCCATGCTAGCTCCCAGGGGAGCAATCCCTTCAGTCCCATTAACCCTCTCTTTATTTCCCTGTATCTCTACAACTTCTTTACTCATACCCATCAATGTTGCATTGAATCTTTTGCTGCTTACTTACACTAAGCAGTCATATACAGTTCATGGGTGATCCTGACGTCCGATACTGTTTGTGTCAAGTGCAGGTTCTACTGCCTGGATTTTCTCCCAGTGCTCTATTTTCCTCCCACGTCCCATCGGTGTGCTGGTTGATAGGTTAATTGGATAATTATTTCTAGCTGTAAGTGGGCGGCAAGAGTTGAGAGCCATGTGAGAGAGATTAGGTTACAAGTGAGGATTGATGGAATTGCTTTGAGAGCCGGTATAAATTAAATGGGCCAAATGTCCTTCTTCAATGCCATAAAGGGTATGAAATAATATGAAGCCCTCTTATTTCCCTCTAATATCTTGAAAACATAAATCTTTTAACCATTTTAGGGAATACAATCCTAATTTGTGTAATGTCTCCATATAATTGCTTTGGACCTGTGTATCATTCTGATTAATCTGCAGCACAGTCTCTTTAAAACTGATAAATATTTCATAAGGTGCGGGGCCTGGAACAGCTCACGGCACTTCATGTATGGTCTGACCAAAGGTTTATACAGCTGCTGACTAGCTCCATGCTCTTGCTCTTCTGGTCTCTCGGCTGGCATTTCATTTAGCTGTTTGATTATTCTCAGTCCTGATATCTTAATTATCTCTATCCACAAATCCCTAAACCACTCGAACTTCTCTGCTTATAATTCAAAATGCTATTTAGAAAGTACTTTGTTCTATATTGCTATTATTATTCCAAAAGCAGATGATTTCATATTTGCCTATGTTACAATCCATGCCTCTTTGATGGCATATTGTGCTTTACATCTATTAGCTGAATATTCTGATCATTTACAGATCAAAATGAATGTGGGACAATGTTGCCACTTCTTTCATCATTATCACTTTAATATCATCATTATCACTTTAATATCTTCAGCCACTCAGCTACTTTACTGCACAGAATGCATCAAAGGTCTCTTCCTAGAGACCTGAGAATACTTTCTGCAAGTCCATATAGGCAGCATCTATAGATTCATACCTAACGAAGGGTGCTCACCTGAAACATTATCATTGATCAGTCTAAAGAAGAGTATCGTCCATTTCTTCCACAGATGCTACCTGACCATTGAGTTCCTTCAGCCTTATGGTTTTTTGGCTGAAGATTACAGCATCTGCAGTATATTGTGTCTCCATAGATAACTCTCTCTGCACTACCTTATCAGCCTCTCCTCTGTGTTCACGAGACATGACTTACCATTTATAAATCCACACTGGCTTCATCTGATCAACTGCAAGTTTTCCGTATATTCAGTCATGACTGGAAAAGGAGCAATGGTTTCCTTACAATGGAAGGCCGTTAAATAATCCTCTGTTTCTTTTACATTCAAGTTTTCCATTGCAAAGGAATGGCTCCCAATTTGAATTAGTTTGAATATTTCAAAAAAATTCTAAGCTTTCTTTTAATCTCTGATATGAAACCTACAGTATTTGATCCTGGGGATGTCTCTCCTTTATTTTGATCATGGTGTTATTTTGGTGACATATATTTTGAGAAGTCCTTGTCCCTAATTCAATATTCAGCTCTGGGTGCCTGGATACTATTATCTAATGTAAATACATGTGTGTAGGTACTATTATTTTGTTCCTACTTTCATTTATAGTGGTCATAATTTTTGTGGGGTTACATCATTCTTGTTCACCCTTGTTTTTCTAACATAACAAAATCTTTTTGTTGATTTGCTATCCCTTGTAATGCCTTTCAATATATTCTTCTTGTAGCTCTGTCATTTATTATCCTTTGCTTCTCTTCCAGTTGCCAGGATTCCTAAAGGTTTTGCCCCTGTTGGATATTTATTTAAACTTTATGGTGTCTTTATTTGTCAATGGGTTCTTTTCTCAGCAAGTGAACCTTTTGCTTTCTCCTGCTATAAAATGTTTCTGAATCACGTTATATTCTTTGACAATTCTCACTTGATTTTCTATTGGCAGATATGTACAGTTCTGTGGGCACTCTCAGAATCCTAGCCATTGCTCCTCACTTCTCTCTCTTAAACATTACATTCACTTTTGCTTTAAGGTCATAAGTAATAGGAGCAGAATTATGCCATTTGGCCCATCAAGTCTGCTCCACCATTCAATCATGGCTGATCTATCTCCTAAACCCCATTCACCTGCTTTCTCCCCATAACCTCTCACACCCGTACTAATCAAGAATCTATCTATCTTCTTTAAAAATATCCATTGACAGCCTCCAGAGCCTTCTGTGGCAAAGAATTACACAGATTCACCACCCACTGACTAAAGAAATTCCTTCTCATCTCCTTCCTAAAGGAACGTCCTTTAATTCTGAGGCTTTGATATTGAAACTTTCCACACAGCATGAAAATGTATGCCATTTTCCTTAATCATGGTGTCTCTGCCCCATGGTTAATAGAGCCCTCAACTGTGTCTCATCTATTTCCTACACCTCTGCTCTCACCTTGTTTCCTTCAAGCCAAAGTAAGGATAGAGGTACCCTGGTCCTTTCATTCCCCCACCAGCAATAATCAAAGTTTCGATGCTCCTCATAAAATGGATCATCATTCTTGATTTATACAACTTTAAACTAGATTCCACCATCAGACCTCTTTCTGAATACTGAAGGGACGGTTCCCTCTGAGACTTTCTGTCACACTCAACCACACCCTTCCTCGTGGACACTCCAGTGCAACCATAGGAGGTGCAACATCTGTCATTTTACCTCTTCCTTGCCATGGTTCATCGATCTTTCCAAGGAAAGGTGTCATTCACTTCTCCCGATCATGCGTGCTGCATTCGGTGCTCACAGTGTTGTCTCGTCTACATTGGAGAAACCAAACATAAACCTTTACTTAGACTGCAGTGGTGAACGTAAGCTTACAGTTGCCTGATGCTTCAATAAAAATAGAAAATGCAACAAATAAAAATCAGCAGGTCAGACAGCATTTGTGAAAATGGAAAGCAGTTGGCATGTCAGGTCAAAAATGCTTCATCAAACATCCTATCACCCACATGCTAGCCTATCTATTTGTAACCTTCTGCACCTGTCCAATGAATCCCAATATATCCTTGAGGAACAACACCTCAGATACCATCTGTGCACATTGCAGGCTCTGGGGATGTCAATATTAAATTCACACATTTCAAGAAACTTTCTTTCAGATGTCATAGGCTTCAGATATGAACTAGAGTAATGACATACCTTGCACCTCCTCCAACCTCATCTACTGTATCCGCTGTTCCAGGTGTCAACTTCTCTACATCGGCGGGACCAAGCGTAGGCTCGGCGATTGTTTTGCTGAACACTTCCGCTCAGTCCATCTTAACCTTCCTGATCTCCCGGTGGCTCAGCACTTCAACTCCCCCTCCCATTCCCAATCTGACCTTTCTGTCCTAGGCCTCCTCCATTGTCAGAGTGAGGCCCATTGCAAATTGGAGGAGCAGCATCTCATATTTCGCTTGGGTAGTGCTTTCTTGCTTTCTCTCTCCACCCCCCCCCCCCTTCCCAGTTTTCCCACTAGTCTTACTGTCTCCAACTTCATTCTATCTTTGTTCCACCCCCTCCGCTGACATTAGTCTGAAGTAGAGTCCCGACCCGAAACATCACCCATTACTTCTCTCCCAAGATTCTCCAGCATTTTGTGTCTACCTTGGAGAAATGACGTTCTTTCTTGCTAATAAGTTATCAGTTACTCGAAGTAAACTAGACCGGTGCTTCTTAAACTATTTCAGTGCCATTCACCCTTGAGTCTTTATCACAAAATTTCATTCACCCTCGATTAAATTTTCTTATGTGTTTTGGCAATTTTCATCTTATTCTCCCTCGTGTATAATTATACTTCGGAGTCACGTGAGTGACTACGTGAAGAAGACCCGTCAGGGCGCATGCGCGTCATTACGTCTGACGCATTGGCGCACGGACAGCAGGAGGACAGAGCTCCTCCTGTGGTGAGTACTTTAAAAACCCCAGCAAAGTCGTGTGGGAGGCAGGCCGTGGGAAAGGCTGCACCGGCAGCACCTTGTAGAGGGCTGCTTGACGGCACCCTCTTTGATGAGGTAAGTGCTGAGGGTCAGCTTAGCTCTGACCCTGACTCTAATGTGGACTATGAACTGAGCGAAGAACGGCCGTTGCCAGAGCTACCACTTCTGGCAGCACGATTTGCTGTCGCATCAGAGTCGGGAGAGCCTCTGGGTGAGGAGCTGGCAACCAGCATAAACTATCTGGCCTCCCATCAGCTGCAGCAGCTGACTATTGACGAGACATTGAGAAAACATGAAACTCCCGTGAACTGTGAGCTGCTGAAGGTGCCAGTAGTCAACAGAATGATATGGGGCCAGATGGGGATAACCATGAGAGCCCAGGAAATGAAGCTGCAGCTCATCTTAAAATTGCTGGGTTCTGGAATCACGAGTTTCGCCAGAATTTTAGATGGAGAGGAAATTTCCAATTTACAGCAAGAGGTGCTGGGGCTACTCTGTAGTGCCCATTTTGAAATCAATTGTCTCCGTAAAAGCGCCATTCGGCCAACAATGAACCCAAAATATGCATCATTGCCAGCCTGGGAGCGTACAACCGGCAAATCTACTCTTCGGCGAGGATTTCGCGAAGAGGGTTAAAGAGCTGGAGGACGAGGCAAAGATGGTGAGCTTGATAAAGCAACCAGCAGCCGCAAAGTCACAAAAGAGGAAGTACCCCTACAAGCGTGGTGACTGGTCGGGACCAGGAACAAGTCGCACGACCATGCAGATGCGCAGTTGGCGTTCTGCAGCAGCAGGGCCAGCAAAAGTGGGGTTTCCAGCTCGAGGCCGGGGACAAACGAATCCACCAGGTGCTAAGGAGGTATGTGGGTCTGGTTCTCATGTAGACAGATCAAATGTAATACAACTAAAAGTTGGTGGGAGATTACATCTGTTCCTAAAGGAATGGAAGCAAATTACCTCAGATATGTTTATACTGAGTGTTATTGAAGGGTTTCGAATAGAGTTTAATACAAATTCTGATTTACCCATGCAGCATGTTCCAAAAAGAAGTTTTCAGTTCAGTCTAACTGAACAAATGGAAGTTCAGGTGGAACTTGAAAGCTTAAAGGTCTGTCTCACGAATCTGCGGTCATTGGCGGCGAAACGGGAAGAATCTGCCGCCATAGACCGCGCACTCGTGAGAAAGAACAATTCCCGGGCCGTGCGACGGTGTTCCCAACACCGCGCGGTGCAAAAATAAAATCGACAATGTCGAAAACTCTATACTCACCGCACAACCTCCACCAGTGATGCACGAGTGCGCACGGCCGCTCGCACGGGCCGCCGCCAGTGTGGGTCGAGCGCCGTGCGTCAAACCTCCTCTGCCACAGCCTCCGCCAGTGACGCACGTGCCGCCGCCAGTGAGGCACGTGTGCTGCGCGGCCACAGGCACAGCCATCGCTACAGCGCCGCGATCAGGATGGCCGCCGCCACAGCCGCCGCTGGTGAGTCACGTGCGGGGGGCCGACGTCATCGCAGTCGGCCCGCCCTTTTTTTACTTACCGCAAGCACGTGGGACCCGCCGTGTTTGAATTAACTCGGCCCCCGCGCAACATCCGTGCGGCGCTCCGGTGGATAGGCTCGACGCTCTCGCCTTTGCCGCGCGGTCCTAGCTACCGGCGACGCCGCGCTTCACCGCCGATGACCGCAAACAGGTAAGACACGGCCTTTATGTGATAAACGTGTAATTGCAAAGTCAGTTTACCAAATCCATCAATTTGTGTCCAATATTTTTCCGAGACAAAAAAAGGATGGGGGATGCAGAATTATTCTGGACCTGACTAGTCTTAACCCTTTTGTACGGTATAGACATTTTAAGATGGAAACGTTTGTGACTGCTAAACAACTTGTTTCCAGAGGATGCTATATGGCAACTATAGATCTTAAAGATGCGTATTACTCAGTGTCTGTTCATTTGCAGGATAGAAGATATTTAAAATTCACCTGGATGGAGCAATTATGGCAATACAATGCTCTGCCTAATGGTTTGTCTTCAGCTCCTAGAGTATTTACAAAGCTGTTAAAACCTATTCTAGGCATGATGAGAGGTCAAGGTCATGTGCTCATGGCTTAACTCGATGATATCTTGATTGTAGGACAATCAAAGGAAACAGCTGAAGCATCAGTGGCAGTTGTTAAATCCACTTTAGAAAGATTGTGCTTCATAATTCATCCAGAGAACTCCAAATTAACACCTGTAAAAGAAATTGACTATTCGGGGTTCACAATTGATTCAATCAACATGATTGTGTCCCTACCCAGGGAAAAAAGGGTAGAGCTAATTGATAGCTGTATCAAGCTAATTACTGAGACACAGCCTTCAATTAGACAGGTGGCAAGTCTGCTTGGGAAATTAGTGGCAGCATTTCCAGCAGTTCAATATGGCCCACTGCACTATCAACAGTTACAGAGGGCAAAAGAACAAGCACTAAGGATACATTTGGGTCATTATAATAGACCTATGCAGCTATCAGCAGAGGCTGTTGCTGATGTGCAATGGTAGATTCAGCATGTGTCCACTAGTTGTTCCAAAGTAATATTGGAGCAGCCTTCCATGATTTTGCAGACAGATGTCAGTGCACTTGGGTGGGGTGCCACTGATACGAGTTCCAGCTGTGGAGGCAGATGGACTGAGCAAGAGTCATTGCTTCTGCAAACATGGGGAATTAACTATTTAGAGCTTTTAGGAGTTTTTTATGGACTTAAGGCTTATTGCTCTAACAAAAGTAACCTGCATGTTCAGTGTCAAATTGACAACACTACAGCAGTTTCATATATTAATCACATGGGTGGAATCAAGTCGTTATCTTGTGACAGATTGGCTAATCAAATTTGGGCCTGGTGTATTGATAATGATATTTGGCTTTCAGCTATTTATCTGCCAGGTAGACTCAATATTGTTGCAGATGCCAGGTCACGAAAATTCCATGATAATACAGAGTGGATGTTGAACTAGGATGTGTTCAATAACATAGTACTTGCATATGGAATGCCAGATATCGATTTGTTTGCATCCAGGCTTAACCACCAGATGCCTAAATATGTTTAATGGGAACCAGATCCAGGGGCAGTTGCAATTGATGTTTTTTCGCTAAATTGGGGTAATATGTTTTTGTATATTTTCCCACCATTCCGCCTCATAGGTCGGTGTCTGCAAAAAATCAGGCAGGATGCCGCTTCGAGGGTGTTGGTAATACCAAATTGGCCAACTCAATCGTGGTTCGCTTTGATGTTACAGATAGCGATCCAACCTCCTTTGGTGGTTCCAAAGCATAGGAATTTACTAGAGCATCTGGTAACACATGAAAGTCATCCGTTATGTGATCGTATTGATCTGTTAATTTGCAGGTTTTAAGAAGGCCTTACCTGGGGCGAGGACTTTCTGGGCGAACGGTGGACATGCTCACTGCAGCCTGGAGAAAGAGTACTCAAAAGCAGTATATTACTTATGTAAAAAAATGGGAACAATATTGTGTTAAAAATAATATTGAATATACTACTGTAGTTATTGAGAATGTTTTAGAGTTCCTATCCACACTCTATTATGATGAGGGTCTCAGTTATAGTGCTATCAATACAGCTAGAAGTGCTTTGTCCTCATATCTTTTAATGGGGTCACGGACAGATCGTATTGGTTCTCATCCTCTCATATCTCGATTGATGAAAGGAATCTTTAATTCCAAACCTCCAAACCTAGGTATATGGTTATCTGGGATGTAAGTGTTGTTTTTAAGATGCTTCGTCATTGGGTTCCTGTCATGTCTCTGACTTTGTCAAAATTAACCATGAAGTTGGTTATGCTAATGGCATTGGTTTCAGCACAGAGACTGCAGACTTTGCAAAAACTTCAGTTAGACAGGATGGAAGTGACTACAAAACATGTTATGTTCTATATTTACGACCTGCTCAAACAAAGTAGGCCAGGTGTGACAGGTTTTAAGATTGTGTTCTCAGCATATCCTACAGATCCATGTTTATGTGTAAGGACACATTTGTTACATTACATTGAAGCTACAAGGGCTTTAAGAAACCACACAAGAGAGTGTCAGTACAGACTATCTCAAGGTGGTTAAAGCAAGTGTTGGTGCAGGCAGGAATTAACACTGATGTGTTTAAATCTCATTCCACTAGGGCAGCAGCAACATCGGCGGCCAGGGCGATGGACGTTCCCATCGGCCATATTCTAAAGGCCGCAGGGTGGCAAAAGAACTGATGTTTGAACAATATTACCATCGACCGATTGCCGATGGAGGGCTGTTTGCCAATTCAATCTTAAATTCTGTTTAATTCTGTTTAATTTTGCCCCTAGGATAGAGGGCTTATTGTTTGTTTGATGATTCAAATAAAACTGTTACTGCATGATATTCAGTGTCATGTTTACAGCATTATTGATTATTACTCATCTGGAGTCAATCAATGCAGTGAGAAGCCGGGGTTGTAATCTGCGGCATAAAATCACAGAGCTTTGATTCCGAAGTAAAATAGTAAGATTAAACGAGAACTTACCAGTTTGAAGTTTGATCTTTATTTTATGAGGAGTTACGTTGGTGATTACGTGCCCGCCACGCCCAACCCTCTATCATAAAAAAGGTCATAATGGTAGTTCTCATGTTGCTTATCTTATTATGTTACTTCAAATACTGTGTTGTCTGTGATTTCATACCGCTGCTTTGAAGATTGACGCGCATGCGCCCTGACGGGTCTTCTTCACGTAATCACCAACGTAACTCCTCATAAAATAAAGATCAAACTTCAAACTGGTAAGTTCTCGTTTAATCTTACTATTTTATATATAATTTATTTTGTCACATGAGCAAAAAAACATAAATTAACTAATTTCTTAAGTGTTTATTTTATTCAACTTTTTGAACATCCTAAAAATATGTAAAGAAAACTTGGAGTGAAAAAAAAGTTTAGTAATATTTCATCTTGTATAATTGACTCCAGCATCTTCCCCACCACCGATGTCAGGCTAAAGGGATTGTCCCACTTGGGCGACCTAATTCCGCGAGTTCTGGCGAGTTTGCCCTCGACGCGTACTCGCAGCATGGTCAACACGAGGTTGTGGGAGGTCTTCGTAACTCTCCTTCACGCTCGAGAGTGGTCTCTGCGTACTCGAGGCCTCAGCTAGGTTGCGGTGTTCTTTTCAATATGTAAAAAAATGCCCGCGAGTAAAAAAAGATCGCCATGGAAAAAATCTATACTTTTTTTACTCGTAGGTTTAGTCATGGTAGGTCGTAGTAAGTCGGCATGTTAGTGGTAGGTAATCGAAGGTAGTCGAAGGTCGTCGAAGGTAGTCATAGATAGTCTTCATCATAGTCGAAGGGAGGTCGAAGGGAGGTCGAGGGGAGGTTGAAGGAGATCGAAGGAGGTCGTCTTCACTCTCCACTATTCGGTGTCCAGTTTTCCCGAAGTTAGTCGTGGCTAGTCATAGATAATCGAAGCTGGTCTTCAACATAGTCGAAGCTGGTCTTCAACATAGTCGAAGCTGGTCTTCAACATAGTCGAAGGAGGTCTTCAACATGTCATTTTTTCAAACTCTTCTAAACTCACCAATTAGGTCGCCCAAGTAGGACAGCCCCTTAACTGGTCTATAATTCCTTATTTTTTCTCTCCCACCTTTCTTAAAAAGTGGGATAACCTTAGCTATCCTCCAATCCACAGGAACTGATTCTGAATCTATAGAAGATTGGAAAATAATCATCAATGCGTCCATGATTTCCAGCGCCACCTCCTTAAGTACCCTGGGATGCAGACCATCAGGCCCTGGGGATTTATCAGCCTTTAGTCCCATCAGTCTACCCAACACTGCCTAATGTGTATTACCTTCAGTTCCTCCGTCACCCTAGATCCTCTGGCCACTAGTACATCAGGGAGATTACGGAGATCCTTAGTGAATACAGATACAAAGTACCTGTTCAACTCATCTGCCATTTCCTTGTTCCCCATAACAAATTCACCTTTTTCAGTCTTCAATGGTCCAACTTTGGTCTTAACTAATGTTTTCCTCTTCACATACCTAAAGAAGCTTACTATCCTCCTTTATATTCTTGGCTAGCTTACCTTCGAACCTCATCTTTTCTCCCCGTATTGCCTTTTTAGTTATCTTCAGTTGCTCTTTAAAAGTTACCCAATCCTCTGGCTTCCCGCTCATTTTTGCTATGTTATACTTCTTCTCTTTTATTTTGATATTGTCCCTGACTTCCCTTGTCAGCCACGGTCGCCCCTTACTCCCCTTGGAATCTTTCTTCCTCTTTGTAATGAACTGAGCCTGCACCTTGTGTATTATTCCGAGAAATACCTGCCCTTGTTGTTCTACTCTCATCCATGCTAGTATCTTTCCAGTCAACTTTGGCCAACTCCTCCCTCATGGCACCATAGTCCCCTTTGCTCAACTGTAATAACGACACCTCCGATTTACTCTGCTCCCTCTCAAATTGTAGATTAAAACTTAGTATATTATGGTCACTACCTCCTAATGGCTCATTTACCTCAAGTTCCCTTATCAAATCCGTTCATTACACAACACTAAATCCAAAATTGTCTTCTCCCTGGTCGGCTCCAGTACAAGCTGCTCTAAGAATCCATCTCGGAGGCACTCCACAAACTCCCTTTCTTGGGTCCAGCACCAACCTGATTTTCCCAGTCTACCTGCATGTTGAAATCTCCCATAACAACCGTAGCATTACCTTTATGACATGCCAATTTTAACTCTTGATTCAACTTGCACCCTATATCCAGGCTACTGTTTGGGTGTCTGTAGATAAGTCCCATTAGGATCTTTTTAACCCTTACAATTCCTCAGTTCTATCCATACTGACTCTACATCTCCTGATTCTATGTCACCCCTCGCAGGGGACTAAATTTAATTTCTCACCAACAGAGCTACCCCACCCCCTCTGCCCACCTGTCCGTCTTTCCGACAGGACATATACCCTTGAATGTTCAGTTCCCAGCCCTGATCATCTTGCAGTCATGTCTCTGTAATTCCCACAACATCATACTTGCCAATTTCTAACTGAGCCTCAAGTTGAAAAATCATTCTAATAGAATGATAAAAAAACATTCCAACATCTAAAGACTGGGCTTCAGTCTCATCCTACCCTTTCGGGCTTTGATTTCTGCAGTTTTTTTCTTGGAAAGATAGCTAAAAAAACCATGGAATATGTGATTTAATATATTCGTATCCAACTAATATGACTTTCTATAACTCTCCCCGACGAAAGCTCACAATACCACCAAATATTAGCTTGTCATATTTGGTATACTTCTCTCCAGAGGCTGGCTCTTCCAAATCCATATATATTTTAAAGGTTGTGCATGTGTACTGATATGTATATGTTACATGCATGCTCAAAACATCATCACAACATTTTTTGTTGCTCATTCTGAATATCTGATGCCCTCCCATTCCTCCCATCCTCCCATCCTCACAAAAAAATTAAGAACAGAAAAATTATTATAATTTTTCTAGTTTACATAACGTAAAATTAGTAAACAACTGTCTTAGAACTTAGAATTAGATTCTTAGAAACAATGTTTTCGACTTCCGGTAGCGTCATGGAACATTGAGGACGCTGCAGTGAGCTTCACTCCCGTAAAAATTTATCAAAAAGCCGTTTTAAAGTTAAAAATAACTCAACGGAGCTGCTTGGTTTGCATAAGGAAAACATCATTAGATAACGGACTTTTAATGAGCAAGAGGACTTGTTCACGCGCACCAAAAAAACCCACTATAAGCCTCCAGCTGAAAAGTGTGTTGGATACTCTGCAAACAACTGAAGAAGGTTCTGAGGAGGAGCCCGATAGCCAAGGAGTTGTGCTGGAAATGGCTACAAAAGGAGGAAAGAAAGAGCTGGAGGTAAAGGAAATGTTTGTAGAAATTACTACTACAATTAAGAGTATGGAGAATAATATGGAAATATTTTCTCATAAAATTGATGGTGCCTGTGATGAGTTAAAGGAGCTGAAGAAGCAACATAATGAGTTTGATAAAAAACTTAACTCAGAAATTGTTAGAGTCGAAAAGGATTATAATAAGAAGCTTTCTGGTGTAAATGCTAAGATGGACAACATTGACGAGAGAATGGAAGAGATGGAAAGTGATATGAAAGAGATGATCATGGAAATAAACAGTCTGAAAAAATCAAAGAAAGATGAAGCAGAAAAGCTGGCAAGAATGACTGACAAATGTTTGGACTTGGAAGCGAGAGCAAGGAGGCAGAATTTGAGAATTGTTGGAGTAAGAGAAGGACGAGAAGAACATGTATCTCAAACACGTACTTTCGTTCTGAATTACTCAAAGAGGTTCTTAAACTGCCGGGAGAACTAAGAATAGATACTGTTCAACGAGTTGGACGTGTCTCAAGAGGCATAAATGCTGCTCCAAGACAGATAATTTCTTGATATCTCTTCAGTGGAAACTATACTGAAGAAGATTGTTCATGGTGAAAATTTGATATATCGTGGGGAAAAGATCCGATTTTTCCGTGATTATCCTCCAGAGATTGTCCAGAGAATGAACCTGTTTACACCGACAAGAAACATATTGAGGGGTATTTCTAAAGTCAGATATGGTATTGTTTTTCCTGCAAAAATGAAAATTACATATAAGGAAATTGAGCGCTCATTTACGGACCCAGAAAAAGCATTTAAATATGCAGAAGATATCATGAGGAAAGCATCCGAAACTTCAGAAGAAGACGACTAAAGGAATGAACATGGAACTTTTTAATTTCTAAGATGGAGCTGGAACTGGCGGATTTCTCAGACAGTTACTGAGCTTATCTGTCTGGAATGTATTGGACAATATTGTTTAACCTTGAATGTAAAGCTCTCGTACAAAGAACGAGATAACCTGAGTATTTAACTATTATATGCTAATTACAATTAACTAACTAACTTTAACAAAACTAATGTGAGTGTGTGTAGTAAATATGAATATTCATGAATAAACCATTGCTTATAAATTGTAATTAACCAAAATGTCTATAACATTACTAACATTTTCTTTCTTTCTTTTTGAGTGGGAACGCAACATAAACTTGGAAAAAAGCCAGGAATGAGGTTAACCCCTCGGTACCTGCTTGTAGGGTAGCTGGCTAGATAAATTGGTACAGTACAAATACTTATAGAAATTAGAATAGGTTGTGGTTTATATTTGGATTTGGGGTTTAATTACATTAATGTTTTCTTTTTTTTTAACTCTTTAATATTTTATCTTTGCATATTTTTGTTATTATTATTATTATTATTACTAATTTTTTTTTTAAATTAATTTTTTGGGGGGCATTTTACTAACGCTAGTTTGATAAAGTTATACAAGAATAAACGAGACGGTTTGTAGGTTTTTTTTTAAATTATTTTTTACGAGGTGTTAATAAGGGATTGGGGCTCACTGTAAAATAACATCAATGGAAGTCTATAATTCTTTCGCCACCTTAGGTGGCTATTTGTCTTTAAGGTACCTGCTTTTAGATACCTTAATTTCACTTTTTTTTTTAAATCACTTAATTAATTGTAAATCACAACTTTTCTTGCTTTATCTAAGGCACTTTTGGAGATGGAGATGTAATGTAAACTTAAAAATTTGGAATGACCACCCAACGTCCAGAACACGGAGGTATTTGTTTGCACCATATGTTTCAAGAACATCACTTTGATATACAATGCAGGACGATAGGCAAATAAAGAATGGAGGAATCACATTCTGTAGTTGAAATATAAGGGGTGCCAATGAACCAATAAAGAGGGGTAAAATTTTTGCTCACCTAAAATCTTTGAAAAGCGACATAATCTACTTGCAAGAAACTCACATGAAACAGGAAACACAAATGAGATTAAAGGCGAAGTGGATAGGCCAAACATATTATTCGTCATTTACTTCCAAATCTAGAGGTACGGCTATTCTTATTCGAAAAGGTATACCGTTCAAATTAAAGAATACTATATCAGATAAAGAGGGAAGGTATATTATAGTTTCGGGAGAAATTTATGCTACCCCAATAACTATGGTAAATATTTACGCTCCGAATTTTGATAACCCTCAATTTTTTGAGAAAATTATAGATATAATACTGGAGTTTAATTATCAAAATGTCATAATAGGAGGGGATTTCAATTGTGTTTTAGATCCTTGCTTAGACAAATCAGCAAAACAAAGAAGGAGTAATACAAAATCTAAGACTAGTGAATTTCTAAATACATATATAAAAAATACTAACATAACAGATGTATGGAGATCTGCTAACCCAGCAGGAAGGGAATACTCGTTTTACTCTTCGGTACATAAAACATACTCAAGAATTGATTATTTTTTAGTGGATAGGAAATTAATGCCATATATAATTAACCCAACTTACCATATTAGTAGTATTTCTGATCACTCTCCATTGACTTTCTTAGTAAAATTTGAAGGAATGCCGGGAAAGATTTTTTTTTGGAGGTTTAACACATATATATTAAATGACCTACAGTGTTATCAATATTTGAAACAACAAATGATATCATTTCTTGAGATAAATGATACACCAGGTACCTCACCTTCTTTAATATGGGAAACTTTTAAAGCATTTATTAGAGGAATTATAATTTCATATGAAATTTTTCAAAATAAGAAGAATAAAACTGAACAGATGCTGTTAGAACAAGAAATAAGACAGTTAGAGTTAGATAATGCTAAAGATCCCACTATAGATAAACATAATAAGATAATACTACTGAAATTTAAACTTAACCGAATTCTCTCGGCAAGAGTAATAAGATTATTCCAAATTACAAAACAGGAACATTTTGAGTTTGGTGACAAACCACATAAGCTGTTGGCGCGTCAATTGAAAAAACAGGAAAAGGAAAATACTATAAATAAAATTAAATCTGAGAATGGTGAATTACTAACACTACCTAAAGATATCAATAAAAGATTTGTTCAATTTTATCAGAATTTATACACATCAAAAACCAAAACAGAAGATAGTAAAATTACAAATTTTTTAGATAAATGTAATCTACCAAAACTTGACCTTTTGGAACAAGAAGAACTAGGAGCGCAAATTACAATCGAAGAAATAGGTGAAACAATAAAATTGCTGAAAAATGGTAAGACACCGGGACCAGATGGTTTTAGTAATGAATTTTATAAAAAGTTTCATGAGATAACGACCCCCTATCTATTTAATTTATATACTCACGTTTTTAAAGAAAATAAATTACCTGAAACATTAGCAGAATCAACTATTACGCTTATTCCAAAGAAAGATAAAGATCTAGAGGAACCGGGTTCATATAGAGCTATATCACTTTTAAATACCGACCAGAAAATTCTAGCAAAGACCTTAGCTAGAAGACTAAGCAAATATATTAGTAAATTGATAAACCCTGATCAAACGGGGTTTATACCCAAAAGATATTCATTTAATAATTTGAGACGCCTGTTTAATATAATGTACTCACATAAAAAGGAAGAAAAAGACTTAGCAATTATTTCTTTGCACGCAGAGAAAGCATTTGATCAGGTAGAATGGCAGTATTTATACATAGTATTACAAAAATTTAATATGGGAGAGAATTTTATTGCATGGGTGAAATTATTATATGATAAACCGATGGCAAGAATATTAACTAACAGCATGTTATCTCAAAAATTTCAATTATCAAGGGGTAATAGGCAGGGATGTGCTTTATCACCCCTGCTATTTGCCCTTATGATAGAACCTCTGGCTGAAAGTATAAGAAGCCATCCGAATATTCAGGGTTATAATACTAGGGACTCAAATAATAAAATTTCATTGTATGCAGACGATATTTTGTTATATATAACAAATTCACAAACGAGTATACCAAATTTATTAAATTTAATAGAGGAATTTGGGTCCTTTTCAGGATATAGAATAAATTGGAACAAAAGTGAAATTATGACGTTAAAACCTCAAGAATCCACACACTTATTGAAATTCCCCTTTAAAATAGCAACAGAAAAATTCAAATATCTGGGTATACAGATTACTAGAAAACATAAAGCTTTATTCAATGCTAATTTTATACCCTTAATAAATAAACTTAATATAATGATAAAATTTTGGAAAACACTCCCTTTATCATTAATAGGCAGAATAAATGCTATTAAAATGAGCTTCTTACCACAGTTATTATACTTATTTCAATCTATACCAGTATATGTACCAAAATATTTCTTCTCTAAACTGAATGCTAATATTACTAATTTTGTTTGGGATTACAAATCACATAGAATTAAAAAAGAACACTTATGTAAACCAAAAGATGTCGGGGGACTTTCACTCCCTAATTTTTTGTATTACTATTGGGCAATACATATTAAGAATATAATTTACTGGTTGGATAGTTCAACTCAACAGACAGAATGGATAAAAATGGAGAAAGAGGATTGTTATCCTTGTAATATAGGAACAATCCTCTTCTCCCCGAAAAAAATGAACAATACAATATATAAGAAAAACCCAATTATACAAGATACAATAAGAATATGGAAACAAATAAAACTATCCTTAAAATTAAGAAACCTATCATTGTTAACACCGATAGCGAATAATCCTTTATTTAAACCATCTATGATGGATAAAATATATAATCAATGGGAAAGTTTAGGAATTAAAAGGATCGGGGATATGTATGAAATGGGAGATTTATTATCATTTCAACAATTACAATTAAAATTTAAACTGAAAAACACTCATTATTTTAAATATTTTCAGATTTGTAATTTTTTGAAGACATACATACAGGGATATCAAAAAATAACTCCTGATTTACTAGAAGAAGTAATGAATATAAAAGCTGATACACAAAAATTAATAGCATATTTATATAATAGTATCTTAAATATAGATTTACCTGTGACTGAGGTAATTAGAGAAGAGTGGGAACGGGAATTATTGATAAAAATTACGAAGGCTACATGGGAAAAGTAGTTGACATACATTCACAAGTGTTCGATTAACGCAAGACATAATCTAATCCAATTTAAAATTTTACATAGATTATATTACTCAAAAACAAGATTAAATAAATTTTATCCAAATATATCGCCCATTTGCGATAAATGTTTAATCCAAGAAGCAACTATAACACACTCTTTTGTTTCTTGTATAAAACTTCATGGATTTTGGAGTGATATTTTCGAAATATTTACAAAATTATTTAAGACAAAAATGGAACCCAATAATGAATTGATTATATTTGGGGTAATGGAAGACGGGAACAAATTGAGCTCATCTCAAAAGTCAATTTTTAATTATGGTTTAATAATAGCAAAAAAATTAATATTGAAATTTTGGAAAAATACACCAATACCAACGCTCAAAATGTGGATTGCAAGTATGTTGGATACCGCACATCTTGAGGAAATGCGATTCCTCCTAATAGATAAATTTGACCAATTCATAACGAGTTGGTCTCCATTTGTCGTCTTTTTGGAAACGTATGGTGCAAAACAGGTGTAAAAGCTAATCCGTGACTGCGGATGGTCAAGATTATAAATGATCTCCTTCTATTTTCTTTTCTTCTCTTCTTTTCATTTATTCTCTTTCTTCTATTTTCTATGTCTCAACTTTCTTATTTCATTCTTTATTTTTCTTTTTCACACACTATATATCTCACATTTTTCTATTTTTCATTATCTAACTTTTTTATTTTTCTTCTTTATTTCAAAATTTTTTTTAAATAAGAAGCTGTACATAAAAGGTATTATGAAAATATGATTGTATACAATTGTACTTCTAATAAAATAAAAATATAAAAAAAAAAAAGAAACAATGTTTTCTTATTGTGCAATAAATGACAAGCAATATACTTCTACACTTACATGTATGTTTTTTATCATCAATGACTAGGATGTTCCTGTACTCCTGTGACAAGCTTCTCAAACCAAGGTTCAATTTCCTTCTCCAAAGCAACCCGCATTACCGAATCAACATACTGAAGTGAATTCCGTTTTTTGGATTTCAGTTCTACCAAGGTCAAAAATCCTTGTTCAGACAGGAAAGTTGTTGTCATCATTACCAGTGGTTGAAGGGCCTTCAAGGCAATTGATTTGTATTCAGGGAAGGAAAGTAATCCAACCCAATAGTCTCCATAGATGGACTAAAGATGATTTTTGAGTGAAGTCATAATGAAGCTCCATCAACACTTCTGACATTTCCCCAAAATCTGCTCGCTTGATGTGGCTGGTAATAAAGGGATTCACTATCCACATCTGATTTTCCATGTCATGCAGATGCTTTTGAGGAAAATATTTCAAAATTTTTAGACAGCAACTGCAGATGGTCGGAAATTATGTCCTTCAGTGTTTTCTCCAGATCAGGCTGCTTTTCTTCCCACTCACACCCTTTGAGGAAGCTTTCCAAATATAGAAAAAATGGAGAAATTGCCTTTACGCATGTTACTATACCACATGGTGATCTTCATTTTCATGGCTTCTATTTTCCCAAGGACATCGAAGATGTCACCTCCTTTACCTTGAAGTGACAAGTTGAGCCGATTCAAATGTTCAAAAATAGAAGTCATGTAACACAATTTGGCCAGCCAAAAATCATTGTTGAAATGCATTGCTTTCACCTTGCTCAGTAAAAAATACAGACAGTTCATCCTTCAGGGACAGTACTCTTTCAAGGACTTTTCCACGTGACAACCATCGAACCACAGAATGCAGGAGGAGAATCATGTGATCTGCAGACATTTCCTTGCAGAGCTCTGAAATCAGCCGACATTTTTTTGCTTGTGGGCGACTAGCATTGACAATTTTCATGGTCATTGCAACAAATGTTCAGTTTCTTGGCAGCCAGTGCTTCCCGATGTAAACAATAATGTAAAAAGGTGCAATTCTGGGATTTTTCTTTGATGCGAGCGGTGGCTCCTTTATATTTCCCCATCATGGCTCCAGCATATAATGTATGCGGATTTTGTAGCCATAACTGATATACCGGATATGCTGACCTTATTGCCATAACTTTACTTTGTGTTGCCAATTTAGCTCCTATTCTGCTAGAACTAGAATTCTATATATATTTAATGTACTTCAAACTACCAGCACTTATTTGCATCAAGCAACATGAATTCTAGCTATATTAAGGAGATTTGAGCCCCATTTTTAGGCAGTTAGATTGTGCCATTTTCTTGTAGTGATATTCTGCATTTTCTATTCTAGCGACTTCAGTATTTTGTGAGTTTGATTTGGTAAGCCTGGTTACACCACCACTGCTGCAGACACGGCCAGGGTAGCGCGGGAACAGCACGTGGGTCATTGCGTTCAATCATTAAGGTCAGCATATCCGGTATATCAGTTATGCCTACAAAATCCGCATGTGACAAAGCAGGAATTATTACAATGTCGAAACAACTCTAAGCACCTTTACAGCAAAAATTTAGAACGTTGAAATTAAATTAAATCACTCCTCAGCTTTCTGCACTTCAAGCAAGTCCTAGCCTGCCCAAACTCTCCATATGGCTCAGGTCCTCAAGTCCTGGCAACATCCTGGCAAATCTTCTCTGCATTCTTTCCAGCTTAACAACATCCTTCCTAAAGAAGAGTGACCAAAACTGAACACAATACTCCAAATGTGGCCTCACCAACATTATGTATATTATAACATCCCAACTTCCACACTCAATACCTGACTGATGAAGGCCAATATACCAAAAGTATTCCTGACCACTCCATCTACCTGTGATGCCATTTCAGAGAACTATGTACCTGCACTCCTAGATGCCTCCGCTCTACAACTATCCTCAATGGCCTGCCATTCACTGTGAAAGTCCTGCCCTGGTTTGACTTCCCAAATACAACACCTCACATCTGCATTATACTCCATCACCCATTCCTCTGCTCATTTGCCCAGCTGATCAAATCCTGGCGTGTTTTTGATAACCACTATATGCAATACTACACACTTTAGTGTCATCTGCAAACTTATTAATCATATCTTCTACATTCTCATCCAAATTATTGATATAAACCACAAACAACAAAAGGCCCCGCACCAATCCCTGAGGTACAACACTAGTCTCAGGCCTCCAGTCTGAAAAATAATCTTTCACCATCACTCTGATTCCTTCCATGAAGCCACTTCTCTATCCAGTCAGTTAGCTCTGCCTTGATTCTATGAGATCTAACCTTCTAGAACAGCCAACCATGCTGACACTTATCAAATGTCTTTCTGAAGTCTATATAGACAATGTCTATGGCTTAGCCCTCTTCAACTCCTTTGGTTACTCTTCTTACTCTTCAGAAAACTCAATTAGAATCGTAAGACGTGATCTCCCATGTATAAAACCATGTACATAGAAACATAGAAACATAGAAAATAGGTGCAGGGGTAGGCCATTCGGCCCTTCGAGCCTGCACCGCCATTCAATATGATCGTGGCTGATCATCCAACTCAGTATCCTGTACCTGCCTTCTCTCCATACCCCCTGATTCCTTTAGCCACAAGGGCCACATCTAACTCCCTCTTAAATATAGCCAATGAACTGGCCTCAACTACCTTCTGTGGCAGAGAATTCCACAGATTCACCACTCTCTGTGTGAAAAATGTAGACTATTCCTAATCGGCCACTCTCTATCTAATTGCATTATATGTTACCCCACAAAATCCTCTCTAGTAACAGGCTTCTTCTGATTATTTCCAGTGTTCAGTTATTATAAGTATATGACTGAAATATGTTTGAATTATTTTTGAATTAGAGAGAATTAAAAGTAGTTCAAAAGTCTTTGACAGTGCCAGGCTCCCATAAGGGCATCTGAATATTCGGGTTCAGGATCTGTCGCCGAAGGCGAGCTGCCCTGCATCCTGCTCTGACTCAGAAGATGGCCTTGCCCCAAAGCCCCAGGATCAATCAGGCCCACAGCATAGAAACAGTCCTTTCAATCCACCAAATTTGTGTGATCTATCAACCACCCATTTGCACAAATCCTGCCTCAATCCCAGTTTTTATTCTGCATACATTCCTATTGACTCCCCAAAAATATTTCCACTCACCTACACAATGGGACAAATTACAGTATTCATTGATCCTGACAACCTGTATGTGTGCGATGTGGGATATGGGAGCAAAGAGAAGTAACTGGAAGGAACCCTTGCAGCCACAGCGAGAATGTGCAAGCTCCACACAGCTCCTTGCGGAGGTCTGGAATGAACCCTGGCGTCTGGTGCTGTGAGGCACCAGCTTTATTTGCTATGTTACTGATTGGTCATTAATATTTTGTATAGAATGTGCATAGAATATATTCAGGTCCAATAAATGTGTGTATTTTCATTAAAATCAAATCAAAAAGCATGACAATTATATAGCAATTCCAAAACCCTTTCACCATTACAGTATTGACTTCGCCACCATAGAAGGGATCTACAGGAAGCTCTAATTCAAGAGGGCAGTCAATATCTTCAAAGACCCATGCTATCCTGGCAGCGCTCGCATCTCAGGGCTACCATTGGGAAATAAAAGGGTGCATCCTTGTAAGTGTTAGGGAGGAAGTGTAATGAAGGTAGCTGTCATCTTTCTTTAGGAAACATGGTTTTCTCCATTCTGTAGTAATTGGAGCCCTCATCCATTGCCTATATGTTTCTCAAATTTCTGCTCTCATCTCCTTTCCCCCAGATGGAACAAGTATAGAGCTATTTTAGTCCCCCACCAGCCTTCACATAAAACACATCATTTCCATACATTTCTGCTTGCTTCAATTCAATCCCATCACTAGTCACACCTTTCCCTCCCCACCCCTTTCTGCTTTCCACACTCTCATGTGACTCCCGGGTGCGGCATGCTTCCCCTCCCATGCCTCTCCCTCCCCAGGCACTTTTCCCTGCAACCTCAGGAGGTGCAACACAAACCTCTACACCTCCTTGTGCACCCCCATTCAGAGGCACCAACAACTATTTCAGGTGAGACAAAGATTTACTTGTACCTCCTCCAACGTCGCCCATTCCTTGCTCATGATGTGACCTCCTCTACATTGCTGTGATAAAACATAGTCTATGCTACCAGTTTGTCAAATACTCCCTTTCTGTCTGCCAGGGCCAGCTGGAAGTTCTGGTTGCAAACCACTTGAATTTCCCTCCCCATTCCCATACCATCCTGTCTGCCGGCCTCTTCCATTGCCAAATGGAAGTCACGCATAAACTGAAAGAATAGCACCTCATCTTTCTGCTTGCGTAGTCTACAACCCATCAGCATGAACATTGAATTCTCCAATTTCAGGTAACCCTCCCTCCTCTCCTTTCCACCCTTGTTCTCTCCACTTATCTTCTCCAGCTTTGGTTACTATCTCAACCTATCTCTCTCTCTCTCTCTCACTTGATTCATCTGCCACTCAACCCCTCCTTTTCTGGTTGCACGTATCGCTTGCCAGCTCTTGCAGCATTTCTTCCCCTCACCTCTTTCTACCAGCTATTTCCCCTCTATATCTTCAGTCTGAAGAAGAGTCTCAATCCAAAATGTTACCTGTCCATTTTCCTCCATCGATTTGGTCTGACCCACCGAGCTCCTCCAGCATTTTGTTTTTTACATATGGCTTCCCTTTTCCCATGGCGTACTAAGGCCAATAATTACTTATTTTATGTAGAGTTGATAGTGTTTTCATTGGAGCAGAGAAAATATGAATGCATTGCAGAATGATATGTGACTAGAGGTCATGAAATAAAGCGATTGATAAAAATGTGAGTGAGAAATGATCGTTTCATGGTTCCACTTGCTTAGATCTGGATTGCATTGTAGAGAACAAATCTAGGATGAGAAGGTCAGCACGGTGGTACAGTGGTAGAGTTTCTGCCTTACAGCGCTTGCAGCGCCGGAGACTCGGGTTCAATACCGAATACGGGTGCTGTCTATACAGAGTTTGAACGTTCTCCGGTTTCCTCCCACATTCCAAAGATGTACAGGTTTGTAAGTTAATTGGATTGGTAAATGTGAAAAAGAAATTATCCCGAGTGTGTGTAGGATAGTGTTAATGTGTGGGAATCGCTGGTCGGTGCAGACCCGGTGGGCTAAAGGGCCTGTTCCACGCTGTATCTCTAAACTAAACTAAACTAAACTAAGATATTGAGCATAAACTCAGAAGGTTTATATTTTCTGTCTATGAAGAAAAATTCTGAGAGTGGAACTAAGTAACTCATGAACGTGGAACAGAGTGGTAGTCAATCAGTGAGTTAGCAGCAACAGCCTTGACTAAATGGCCTCCTTTTGTCCTGTGATTCGAGCATGTCCTAGCTGAATAATGGACCAAGTATCAAAATAAAGACAAAAATCTTTTAGTGCAGTGGAAATCTATTTAAGCTAGATCTTCTCCATACCTTCATATTGCTTTCATTGAAGTCTATTTATTTTCCATTTGACAACGGTTGCTCTTTTGTGCTGAAGGCTGCAGTTGTGTTGCTGCTACATTATGTTCGCTCCCACATCCTCTTATTGTTTCCTTATCACTTCAGTTTAATCACATGTCTGATGCTGGGAGCAGATGCACAGTAGCAGAGAACCAGAGCTGTAATATACATTCCCACTGCACTATAGATTATGTGGGGGATGGGGAGTGTTGTAACTGTGTTATCAAATATTGTAGAAAACAATGAGCAATTTTCATCTGCACTTTCAAAAGAAAAATTGGTAGAGCTGCATGGAAGATATGAATTAATGACTGGAAAATTGTTTTATAATTAAATATTTGTAAAGAAAGTAATTGAAGCAGAAGCAGGAAGGGAATAAAGCCAGTGTGTAATAATGTGCTCCAGGTGTCTCTCTGTCTCTCTGTCTCTCTGTCTCTCTGTCTCTCTGTCTCTCTGTCTCTCTGTCTCTCTGTCTCTCTGTCACTCTGTCTCTCTGTCACTCTGTCACTCTGTCTCTCTGTCTCTCTGTCTCTCTGTCTCTCTGTTATGCAACACCTCACAGAGAAATGTGAGGTGTTGCATTTAGGGAGCACTAACATGGGCAGAACATACACAGTGAATAGTAGGGCTCTGGGGAGTGTTGTAGTGGCAAGGGGATCTAAGAGTACAGGTACATAGTTCATTGAAGTTGGCATCACAGGAAGATAGGGTGGTCAAAAATACTTTTGGCACATTGGCTTTCATCAGTCAGAGCATTGAGTATAGGAGGGACGTTATGGTGCAGTTGTATAAGACATTGGTGAGGCTGCATTTACAGTATTGTGTTCAGTTTTGGGCTTCATGTTATCGGAAAGATGTCAGGCTGGAAAACCCGAGGCCTGGGCTATAAGGAGAAGCTGAGCAGACTAGGATTCTATTCCCTAAAGCACAGGAGGATGAGGGGTGATCTTATAGAGGTGTACAAAATCATGAGAGGAATAGATTGGGTAGATGCACACAGTCTCTTGCCCAGAATAGAGGAATCAAGAACCAGAGGGCATAGCTTTAAGATGAAGGGGCAAAGATTTTATACAAACCTGAGGGGTAACCTTTTCACATAAAGGGTGGTGGGTGAACGAGCTGCCAGAGGAGGTAATTGATGCAGGTATTATCACAACGTTTAAGAAACATTTAGACAAGTACATGGACAGGACAGGTTTAGAGGGATATGGGCCAAAGCGCAGGCCGGTGGGACGAGTGCAGATTGGACATGCTGGCTTTTGTGAGCAAATTAGGCTGAAGGGCATTTTTCCCACACTGTAAGACTCTATGACACCAATGCCTGGCACTACCAGCCTTTTGAGGTGCTAATATATGGCTGGTCAGGTCATCTGCGAATCAAAGGTACAGGATGAGGCCATTCTTCCCTGGGTGTCACTTTTACCGGCTCTCTGTAGAGCAATCTTGTCAGTCTCATTCTCCTGGGGTTTTTTTTTCCATCATGGTCTTGCCAAATTCTCCTCCTCAGATGCTGTGGCCATTTGCTTTCGAAAACCTTAATTTCCCTGTTTCCACCAAAACTACAACAGGCCGAAAATTCCACTTCACAACACACACTGTGTTAAAATGCTTTACCTCCCCACCACACACTTCCCCTCCACACATTTTATCTTTCACCCATCCGTTTAAATGCGTCCCTTTGTCCTTGAACCATGTGTGACCGAGAACTGTTTCAGATTAAGATTCAGGTTAGTTTGTCGTATACACCAGGGTGCAATGAAATTCCTTATTCACATGATGGTCATAGAGTAAAGAGTATACATGGTAATAATAAATAGAAATGATGATACTATTGATATAAATAAATCGGTAGTACAAAAATAGGTAAGGGCAATGTGGATAGAATACATTTCATAATCATAATCGTAATTATACTTTATTAGCCAAGTATGTTTTGCAACATACGAGGAATTCGATTTACCATACAGTCATACCAATAAAAAGCAACAAGACACACATTGTGTGCTGTTTTGGTCACCCCATTACTGCAAAGACATTGAAGATTTGGAGTCGGTGCAGAAGAAATATACCAGGATGCTGCCTAGAAATTATGAGCAGCATATTGGGCAGACAGAATCTTTTTCCCAGGGTGGAAATATCAAACATTTGAGGGCATAGGTTAGAGAGGAAAGCTTTAAAGGAGATCTGTGGGGCAGAGAATGGCGAGTCCCTATCATGCCAATGCCAGGGGTTGTACTGGAAGCAGATAAAATAATGGCATTAAATAGACTTTTAGATAGACTCGTGGATATTCAGGGAAAGGAGGGATATGAATCATTGAAACATGGAAACATAGAAAATAGGTGCAGGAATAGGCCATTCAGCCCTTCGAGCCAGCACCACCATTCAAAATGATCATTGCTGATCATCGAAAATCAGTACCCTGTTCTGGCTTTTTCCCCATATCACTTGATTTCCTTAGCCCTAAGAGCTAAATCTAACTCACTTGAAAACATCCAGTGAATTGGCCTCCACTGCCTTCTGTGGCAGAGAATTCCACAGATTCACAACTCGCTGGATGAAATGTTTTGTCCTCATCTCAGTCCTAAATGGCCTACCCCTTATTCTTAAACTGTAACCCCTGGTTCTGGACTCACCCAACATCGGGAATCACATGCAGGCAGAGGGATTAGTTTAATTTAACACAGACATCATTGGTCAAAACACTGTTCCGCTGCAGAATGTTGTTAATGAAATAAACAAATGAGTTGGAGTTAAAAGTAAAGGGCCTGTCCCACCAGCATGCGATTGCATGCGTCTAGCGCGACCAAACGTGGTCGCTTGAGGCGTACGGCCGCGCGGGGCCGGTCCCACTTCAAAGCGCGGAGGCGTATGGAGTTGTGCGGGGCTGGTCCCGACATCGCGCGGGGCTCCGAAAATCCCGCACTGTCGGTCCGCAGGAGCATTGAGGGCGTATGCAGCGTCTCGACGGCGTACGCAGCGTCTTGACATTGTACGCAGCGTCTTGACGGCGTAAGCCTAGCACGTGGCGTTGCGCGATGACGTCACTGCCCGCCGTGCCATTGCGTGATGACGTCACCGCCCGACGCCGTGCGACGTCCAAATTCAGTCGGCCCGCCTCCTGCCCAGATACGTGGTGGTACCAAAGGGGAGGGAGTGTGAAAGAGGTGATCAGTTCAGGAGTTGGATAGCAGTGGGGAAGAAGCTATTCTTAAGTCTGGACATCTGGTCTTTCCACCTTCTGTATCTTCTCTCAGAAGGCCAGGGTGATAGGAATCCTCAAAGATACTTCTATGCTTGCTGGTACAATGCACCGTGAAGATGGACTGGATTGAAAGAATTGACCCAGCCTGTAATAAATGTGACTGTGTTCACTTTTCATGAATGGGGAGGAGAGGGAATGACTGAGGTATGTTGGCTGCTCTCTTGAGGCAGCATGAAGTGTAGATGGAGACAATGAGAGGGAAGCTGCTTTGCATAATGGACTGGGCTACATCCAGAAATCTCTGCAATTTTTGCAGCCTTGGGCAGACGCATTGCCAAACTCAAGGTGCCATGCATTCCGATAGGATGCCCTCTACAGTTTGCCTCTTTCAATCATGGACTTGAAATTGAACCATTTGCACCATTTTCATGGCTACTTGGTCTAATGCAGCAATTATTGCTGCTGCTTCACTGCTCCAGCAACCCTGACCTCTGGAGCTGTTTTTTGTGGCATTTGCACGCTCCCCTGTGAGCTTGGGGTCTTTACCCAGGGACACCGTTTCCTCCCCATATCTCAATGAAATGTGAGCTGGTAAGTTCATTTGTCATCGTACACTGCCCACAGTGTGTTGGTAAGTAGGGAGAAGAGTGGAATGTGAGATCAATGTTTGGTTTCCAATCACTCGCTCAGCTAAGTGACCCTAGCCTATGTTGTAAGGAAATAAAATTAAATCTGAAAACTATACACTTGCACTCTGGCTGATTAAAACAAAAGTACAAGTATGCTGCAGATAATTTAATGTCCCTAACACTTACCTACAGCTTTCCACGAACAGAACCGGCCAGATTCTATTCTCCACTCCCATTGGAATATTAAATTATTTTTTTCACAAGGACAATGAAGTAAAATAAAAATAGAATGTTGAGACATTCCATTTTACCTCCACATATGCTGCCTGACCTGCTGAGGATTTTCAGCATTTTCTATTTTTAACCTCAGATTTTGGTGCGCACGGCGGTTTTACTGCTTTACAACTCCAGGGAACCGGGTTCAATCCTGACTATGGGTGCTGTCTGTACGGAGTTTCTATGTTCTCCCGCAACCCGTGGGTTTTCTCTGGGTGCTCCGGTTTCCTTGCCCACTCCAAAGTCGTACAGGTTTTGTAGGTTAATTGGCTTTGGTAAAATTGTAAATTGTTCCTAATGTACAGGATAGTATTAGTGCGCGGGGATCGCCAGTTGGACTGGACTCGATGGGCCGAAGGGCCTGTTCCTGTGCTGCATCTCTGAACTAAACTAAAGTTCCAGCATCTGCAGAATTTTACTTTTGACTCATTAATGTATTGAGTCTACTATGGTCCATCATATGCTTCCTCAGGGCATGTGACCAAACAACACATTCAATATTTAAACTTCACCAGTTAATCCATGATTACCTGCCAGATATGTACATTAAGTGTAACATGCAGGATCTCTCCCCATTCATTAATAAACAAAGAACAGGCCCACTGAAAAAATATCGGCTTTTGTTTTCTGAACCATCCTGAATTGAAAAACCTGAGAGTTATATTAATTATGCTCTTTAAATATTTGGCAGAAATTTTAATGTGTGCTGTTTAATCTTATTTAATGTGTGCCGTTTTAGGATAATGGATGCGTGTCAAGGGCAGGCAACCTGTGCATTTACTGATTAGTCTTCACCAGCCTGAGGTGTCATGTAATTCAGAGATCCCAGCATAAATCCCTGCCAAATATCCCCTGCTGTCCATCTATAATTGTTGCTGGATCCAGCAATATTGTTAGAATTACCTTTGCAATGCTACAATGACACCGAGGGGCTGTTGACTATAGAGGACGCAAACAAAGGATATAAAATTAGGATGTATTCCTGATCTCCTAATCTATCTTGTTGCAGCCCTTGTAAATTATAATCTGCTCTTTCTCTTTATCTGTAACAGTATACTCTGCACTCTAATTCCATTCTCTTTTTGCTTTACCTATTCTACTCATGTATGGTTTGATTTGCCTGGACAGCTAGCAAATTCGTTTTTTCATTGTATTTCAGTGCACATGACAATAATAAAGCAATACCAAAGATTCCTGGGAAAATCTGAGCTGCAAAGCAATAGGACTTGGGGAGACTGTTTCAAAGTGCAGTGGACATTCCTCCAGGGGCCATTACCAATGCCCAGACAGGCATTGATAATCAATACAAAGCTTGAGGTGATCTGAAGAGCCTCCAGTGTATTCACTGTGTTTTCCTTCTGCTACATTCACACCCGTCTAGTCACTGAGATATGTTAATAATATTGACTAGCTTCCTATCCAATGAGGAGGATTTTTAAACAATTCACAGAGGCAATTCACATAGAGCAATACACTGAGAATGTTTTGGAGCACAGTTGGCACTCTTTGCAACACTGAAAGAGTTCTACCCTGTCCAAAGCGGACTTTGCTGTTAAACGGGGAGTCTCATCTTATAGAGTCACAGAGTCATTGGAGTCATGCAGCAGGAAACAGACCCTTCAGCCCACCGAGTCTTTGCTGACCATTAGTCACCTACTTTTGCCATCCTACCCTCCCATTTTATTCTCACCACATTCCCATCAACTCCCCCCAGAATATATCACACTCCTTACCGCAACGAGTAAACTTACTAACTCAGAAGAACCTCACGCAGGAAGAACGTGCAACTTCACACAGACAGCAGTGGTGGTCAGGACTGGGTCTGATCCTTTGGAGCTGTGAGGTAGCAGATCTATGCGCATGAACTGACCTCAGCATGAATTTACTGGTGAGGTCTATTCTATCACGAATGACTCCTTGATATTTGAGCATGATAAAAGTGCACAAAACTAATATTATTCCTGTGGGCAGTAACACCTCAATGGATCTTTCTGGTGCTGAAGCATATCTTGTCAAAAAACCTGGATTTGAACTGTAAGTGGCATTGTTTAAAAGATAGTCCTGCTATGCTGCAGATAAATTGTGTTCCTGAGTAGTTAGACAAGTTCTACATCAGGAATCCTGATGCAGGTCACAACATTAAATAGCGACCACCCCTTTGATTCCTCAGATATTCCACAGGGGTTCTCCAGCACTTTGTTGTGTGCTCCAGATTCTACTATCTGATGTCTCCTGTGTCTTAAGGCAAGTGCTAAATTAACTTTTCTTATGTATTTCACACCTAGTTCTTTCTAGCGCAATAGACGCAAAGAGTTGAAATAGCTTCCCTGTAATTTCTACTTATTAAGTGGAGATCAATGATTGTTCATGGAATTATGAATGTTTAAGAGAGGAAATATAATGAGTTATATTAACAGGCCGTTGACAGGTTGTAATGAATTTTGTACCTGGTGCATGAAATGTAGCAGGAACATTTCCTGGGAATAAAACCATGCATCACAAAGCAGCAATTTCAATAAGCAGCGTCGTTCTCAAATGACAACTGTGGGTTAATGGGTTTTGCTCATTCAAGTGTAGCTGTGGTACTTATTAACTATTTAGAACAATTCCACGGTCTCAGTTATATCCTTTTGGAACTTTCAATTGGGGAAAATGCTCAAGAGAATACAAGAATGTATAAAATATGGTGGTGTTGGGAACAATGCCGGGTTCGGAGGTGACCACCCACACTGACACTCGCAGTAGGCTAAACTCACATGATTTATTCTATTTACAGTGGTAAGAAAGTCCAGGACAACGTGGGGGCACTGCCCCTTGCCATCAGAGTGTGATGATGCAGGCAATATCAGGCTTGTCCCAGCAGCTTAGTCCTAGACATAGAGTCATAGAGTGATACAGTGTGGAAACAGGCCCTTCTGCCCAACTTGCCCACACTGGCCAAAATGTCTCAGTTACAGTCCCACCTGCCCGCGTTTGGTCTATATCCCTCCAAACCTGTCTGAATGTTTCTTAAACATTGGGATAGTCCCAGCCTCATTTTACCTCCTCTGGCAGCTTGTTCCATACACCCACCGCCCTTTGTGTCAAAGAATTACCCCTCATATTCCTATTAAATCTTTCCCTCTTCACCTTAAACCTATGTCCTCTGGTCCTCAATTCACCTACTCTGGGCAAGAGACTGTGCATGCAGCCAATCTATTCCTCTCATGATTATATACACCTCTATAAGATCACCTCTCCTCCTCCTGTGCTCCAAGGAATAGAGTCCCAGCCTACTCAACCTCTCCCTATAGCTCAGACCCTCTAATCCTGGCAACATCCTCATAAAAAGCAGGCAGATGGAACTACTGTAGGGCTTCGAAGGAGGTGGTGTGGCGATCTCAGGCTTCTTCCTGCAGTTCACCCTTGTCTCTAGAGGACATGCTGACAGGACAGGTTTCTTTCTGGAGGCTCAGCTTTGGGCTTGAAGAGGCATCGCTTGAAGAGGCATCATCCATGCTTCTGTGACTATGTGGGCGCAGTCCCTCATTGTCTGTGGGCAGGAGAAGTCTATGGCATCTCAGGTTTACCCCAGCCTTAGATAACCTCAAGTAGAGGCACTGACTGTCTAGAGCTTCTTTCCCGGCAGTCCAGTCTTGACCATGCAGTGGTGCTGGTGGTCTTGGATTTGACCTCGTGGTGCAGTCTACCTCGAACCTGCAACAGGGGAATATAACTAGCCTGTCTCCCTTCCTCTTTCTTCATTTTTCTTCTTTCTTCCTCTTGCTCATTGAGTCATACAGCGTGGTAGCAAACCATTCAGCCCATCTGGCCCATGCCAACCGACATACCCCATCTACAGTAGTCCCGCCTGGCTGCCTGCATTTGGTGCAGAAGCCTCCAAATCTCTCCTATCCAAGCACCTGTCTAAATATTTCTTAAACATTGTGATATTCTCTCTTGGCCTCTGGCTAGAATTCCTAGGAGTTATAAGCTGACAAGGTTCAAGTTATCAGCCAATATCAGCTAAGTGGCCAAGCTATTACCAATGATGCTGAAGATTTGCCTCTCCTGGCCTGTCTGCAGTGATAGGGATCAGAGCAATATCCAAAGAAGAGGCTGCTATCTCAATGTGTACAAAGTGCTGGAGTAACTCAACAGATCAAGGGCTATAATAAGGTAGATTGGGAAAGCTGTTCCTTAATCTGGTGGTACATGCTCTCGAACTTCTTTATCTTTTGCCCGAGACAAGACTAGGGTGTGAGTAGTTCTTGATGATGTTGGCTACTTTCCAGAGGCAGCATGAAGTGTCGATAGAGTCAAAAGGAGGAGAAGCTGGTTTATGTGATAGACAGGGTTGCATTCACAACAATCAACGATTTCTTGGGTCTGAAGAAGGGTTTCGGCCCGAAACGTTACCTATTTCCTTCGCTCCATAGATGCTGCTGCACCCGCTGAGTTTCTCCAGCATTTTTGTGTACCAACGATTTCTTGTAGTCTTGGTCAGGGCAGTTGCCATACCAAGCTGTGGTGCATCAGATAGGATGGTTTCTATGGCACACCTGTAGACATTGGTAAGAGTTATTAGATACTTATAATTTCCTAATTTATATAGAATTTCCATGCATTCAAGGAACGCACAGCTGCAAGACCATAGAGTTTAAGCTACAACGTTAAGGTAACCCACCTGGTGGAAAAGTTGTGAGTTTGCATTGACTTTAATGGAAAGTGACAAAGGTGCCTGTTTTAACTAAAGCCACCATCTTTCTTGTTAACAGCAGGGAGAAGCGTGGGGCTTATGGAAACCTCTTTAAAGAGACATCACAGATATAGTGGGCCCATTGGCTTCTTTGTATGCTGAATGATTATACGGACAAATGGAAAGGAACATTTGGGTTAACCCAATCAATAAGTAGTGAGCCTGGAAGTTTTCTAAGCCCTTTGATTCAGCTGCTCAGCCATTGATTAAGGTTGGTCTATTCTTTCTGCAGCAATTTCATCTCAGTGTTGACATCTTTTGAATTGAGATAATTATAAGAAAACAATGGGATTTGAAAAGGCATGAGGACTATTCAGTTCGCCCTCACCTCTTCTAAGCACCTCCCCCAGGCTGGGGTCACTGGCTTCACTAGATCTGATGGCTCCCCCGGGCCACTTCTACGCAGCTTCCGAAGATAGACAGAAAAGCTGGAGTAACTCAGCGGGACAGGCAGCATCTCTGGAGAGAAGGAATGGGCGACTTTTCAGGTCGAGACCCTTCTACAGACCTACGCCGCTTCCCCTTGGTTGACTCTCCTTTGTCCTACTTCCCCTCGGATGGCCTTCTAACTAGGGCCCATAACACTGACACCACCAACTACTGCTGTTCATCCTCCTATACCAACCATGACACTTCCCCTAATCCCCTTTCCTACATCACCCCGCACACCCCAAATTCCAATGAGCCCTTCTCCTCATTCAACGGTACCTCTCCAGGTCCCCTTCTAACCCCTCTGTCATCCTTAGAGCCTAGGTCTGACTTCAGCCACAACGCAGGAAACATGTTCCCGATGTTGGGGGAATCCAGAACCAGGGGCCACAGTTAAAGAATAAGGAGTAAGGCATTTAGAACGGAGACGAGGAAACACTTTTTCTCACAGAGAGTTGTGAGTCTGTGGAATTCTCTGCCTCAGAGGGCGGTGGAGGCAGGTTCTCTGGATGCTTTCAAGAGAGAGCTAGATAGGGCTCTTAAAAATAGCGGAGTCATGGGATATGGGGAGAAGGCAGGAACGGAGTACCGATTGGGGATGATCAGCCATGATCACATTAAATGGCTCGAAGGGCCGAATGGCCTATTCCTGCACCTATTGTCTATTGTCCTGTCAGGTTTTCACCATCCCCCCTGACCCCCCACGTCTGCAATGCTGAACAGTCTATAGCAGGGGACACACCTTTCTACCCCTGTTCCCACACTTCAAAGAGTTACAAGCCTACCATGATGTGAGCACCTTTTCCATCGCCTCTGCCTCCAGGCCTCTTTCTCAGGCAAGGAGTTCTGGCTTCCCAGTGACCATCCCATCTCCCATCTGCAACATTCCTCCTGGACTCCCTCTGCCAGCCTTCTACCTCGCTAGACCATTTTATTTACAACTGCTGGTGCTACATCAACCGTCTTGAATTCTCCACTCCCCCTACCCAATTCACTAATTTCCTCTGAATGGGAAGCCCTCTGTTAACAATCTGAAAAAAGACCCAAAGTGTTGGAGTACCTCAGCAGGTCAGGAAGCATCTCTGAAAAACACAGATAGGCACTGAGGAAGGATCCCAGCCTGAAACATCACCCATCAATTTTCTCCAGAGATGCTGCCTTTTACTCCAGCACTTTGTGTCTTTTTTTGTAAATCAGCATCTGCAGTTCCTCATTTCTACAGTAAAAATCTAATATTGTTATCACACCCACTGGCAAGTGAGGTGCCATTGTAGTCTGGCAGGCTGACCTCTGAGTGCAGAGGCAAATGCATCAGCTCTCGGATATACAGTATCCACACATTGACCATAACAATCTCATTGCCTCCAGTGATTTCCCCTCCACAGCCTCCAACCTTATAGTTTCCCAACCTAGCAATGCCCATTTCTATCTCTTTATTTTGGAGTACAACGCGAAAACAGGTCCTTCAGTCCACCAGGTCTGCACCGACCAGCGATCATCCCATACACTTATATTGGTGGCATGGTGGCGTATCAGTAGAATTGTTGCCTTACAGCGCCAAAGACCCCGTTTCGATCCTGACCACGGGTGCTTGTCTGTACAGAGTTTGTACATTCTCTCTGTGACCTGTGTGGGTTTTCTCCAAAATCTTCAGTTTCCTCCCACACTCCAAAGATGTACAGGTTTGTAGGTTAATTGGCTTTGTATAAAAAACATGTAAAATTGTTCCTAGTGTGCGTAGGGTAGTGTTAGGATAGTGTTAGTGTGCGGGGATCGCTGGATGGAACAGATTCGGTGGGCAGAAGGGCCAGCTGCCGCACTGTATCTCTAGTAACGAATGCAGTGCCGGAGACTACGGGTGCTATCTGTACGGAGTTTTACGTTCTTCCCTACGTGGGCTTTCTCCCATATCTTCGGTTTCCTCCCACACTCCAAAGACGTACAGGTATGTAAGTTAATTGGCTTGGTAAATGTATAAATAGTCCCTAGTGTGTGTAGGATAGTGTTAATATGTGGGGATCGCTGATTGGCATGGACCCGGTAGGCCGAAGAGCCTGATCTCTAAACTAAACTAAACATTATCCGACACACTATGGGGCAACTTTAAAATTTTACTGAAACAAATTAACCTACAAACCTGTATGTCTTTGGAGTGTGGGAGGAAACTGAAGATCTCGGAGAAAACCCACAGGATCACAGGGAGAACATGCATCCATACAGGCAGCACCTGTAATCAGGATCAATCCCGGGCCTCTGCCGCTGTAAGGCAGCAACACTACTGCTGCAGCATTGTGCCGCTCTAAATCTCCTTTCCAACATCCAAAATGCAGGACTTCCCTGACAGACCCATTGATTCTGTCTGGTCCTGCACCATCAAAGTCCTCTCCAATTACTTTGATTCTACCTTGTTCCCCCTTGTCCAGTTCCTTACAACCTACTTCTGGGACATCTCACTCACTCTCCAACACTTCAATAACTTTCTACTAGGCCCCTATTGCCTCATCTTTATTATGGACCTCCATTCCCTTTACACCTGGAAGTTCTCAGAGCCCATGGTTCTTCCACAAACGGAGACCCAATTTAGTTCCCCTCTACAAACTCTCTCCTCCGTCTGTTGGAATTTGTCCTCACCATTAACAACCTTTCTCTTGTCTCCTCTCACTTTCTTCAAATCAAAGATGTAGGCACTCGTATGCTCACCAGCTGTGCCCATCTTTTTGTTGGATACATTGAATACTCCTGGTTCCAAACATATTCCTGCATTATTACCCAACTCTCTGCTACATCGACGATTGCATCAGGGTTACCTCCTGCACCCATGCAGAATTTGATGAGCATCAACTTTACAACTATCTTCCATCCTGCCCTTAAATTCATGACACATCACACCCCTTTCTCAAATCCTCGTCTTCATCACAGAGAACAGACTTTGTACTGGTGACTACTACAAACCCAACGACTCCCACAAGTACTGTTACTACACCTCCTCCCACTGCTTTGTGCAAGTACGCCATTCCTTTCTCTTAATTTCTCTCTCTGCCACATCTGCTCCAAAGATGAGGCTTTCCATGAAATGTGCTGTTGTTTCAGTGGGCATGGTTTTCGCCTGCTGCTGGGAATGGCTCCCTCACCCTTGTATCCTCCTTATCTGCAGCTCTGCTCTCATTCTCCATCCCCCAGATAGAACAAGTGTAGAATTTCCCTGATCCTCATCTTTCAACCCAACAGCCTCAGCATCCAACACATCATTTTCCAACATTTCTGCCACCTTCAACATGATCCCAACACCATTCACATCTTCCTGCTCCCCCTTTTATTTACATAGACACCACTCCCTCTACAACTTCTTGGTTACATTCAATTCGTCTCACACATCCTGCCCCTCCCCAGGTACTTACCCCTGCAAATGCAGTAGATGTAACACCTGTCCTTACACCTCCTCTCTTACTTCCATCCAGGGAACCCAGCAGCCTTTCTAGGTGAGATGTGCACCTTTTCAAACCTCGTGTACTGCATTTGCTGCTCCAGATGTGAGGTCCATTGGATTGGCAAGACCAAGCATTGACTAGGTGACTGTTTCATGGATCACATGCATTCTATCTGCCAAGACCTGCTGGATCTCATGTTTGCAAACCATTTTAAGTCCATTCCCATACCAGCCTTTCCATCCATGCCTCCTCCATTGCCAGAGTGAAGTCATGCCCAAAATGGAGAAACAGCACCTCATGTTCCACTTGGGTAGCGTACAACCCAATATTGAATTCTCCGAACTTTAAGTGGTACCTCCCCACCACCTCTTCCTTTTCCGTGTTCACCCCCCCCCCCCTCATTTCTCCCCCATCCCAGTCTCATTTCTCCCCCATCCCAGTCACTCTGCTTTTTCTTCCTCCACTGTACACTCGTCTTCCATCTACAAGTTCCCCAATTCCTTTTAACCCCCCACCCCCCCACTCCCGCCTGTTCCCTTCCATCCACATCCGTCCATTTGGCTTTACATTTCACTCCCTTATATCTCCGTTTTAATTTCCTTTTCACTTCTTAGCTTTGTCACTTAATCCACCCATCTGCCAATCAGCCCCCTCCGCACCCCCACCACACCTGTATCCACCTATCACTTGCAAGACTTTGTTCCATCCCCACTTTTTTTTCAGCTTTCTCCCCCTTCAATCAGTTTGAAGAAAGATCCTGACCTGAAACGCCACCTGGTTGTTGCCTTCATCCTGCCTCCTCCCCAGGTGCTGCCTGGCCACTAAGTTACTCCAGCATTTTGTGTTTTGCTCAGGATTATTCAGTTCATGTTTCAATTCATCATATTGTTGGAGTATTTTGCTAATTGTTTTAAGTCACTTAACGCCTACTGCATTTGAAATGTCTATGAGAATAACGTGAACATGGTGAGAAATAGTTTGAGTTCTGGATTCATTTTTCATTAATGTTGGAATATCACCAGTTTTATAACTAAAACAAATGTAAATATCTATATTTTGAAGAGATGTTTAAACTGTGGGAACCAGGGAACACTTTTAGTTCTGGTGATCATTGAATGATTGTTTATATTCAAATACTTTCATAATTTTACCAATGTTCAAGTAGGGATTGGCAGTTGGCCCATTGCTGTTTGTCATCTATATCAATGATTTGGATGAGGATGTACAAAGCATGATTAAGGAGTTTGCAGATGCAGCTAAAATAGATAATATTGTAGACAGTGAACATAGTTATCAAGAATTACAGGGTTAATCTGGTCCAAGATCCTATACTGGATAGATCTTCGAATAAAGCCTCTACTTTAACTAAATCCGGTAAGACTCTGCATGTTCTTGCCAAACAACTGGGGCTCACAGATCCATGGAGATTTATATTCCCCACGACTAAATTATTTTCATTTTTCTCCCACGTACATCGTACGTTTACCCATATAGACTTCTTTCTCTTAGATAATAGATTGCTTTCCAAAATCAAATCCAGTGAGTACCATAGCATCGTAATATCAGATCATGCTGCGACCTCCCTTGATCTTCATTTTCGCAAACGAACTAACCCCTTTAAGTGGAGGTTCAACTCCTCATTATTAGCAGAGGCTCACTACATGCAATTCTTGCACTCCCAAATCACCCTATATTTTGAGCTGAATGACTCGCCGGACATAGAAAGAGGTATACTTTGGGAAGCTTCAAAAGCCTAAATTAGGGGCCAACTCATTTCCTTTATCTCCAACCTGAAAAGAACCGAGACGTTCCAAACGGCAGATTGGTTACAAAAAATAAAGGACATTGATGACAAATATGCATCTGACCCAAACCCTAATCTCTATAGAGAACGCCTTAGGCTACAAACAGACTTTGACCTCATATCCATTAATAAAGCCAAACTACGACTGCTTAAATCTAGGCAACACTTTTTTGAATCTGGGGATAAAGCTGGAAAGCTTTTGGCCCATCAGGCCAGAACAGAGGCGACTTCACGGCTAATTCCAGCAATTAGATACAGCTCAGGGGAGACTCATACTGATCCTCTCAGAATTAATGAAGCATTTGCTAAATTCTACACTGAACTATACACTTCCGACTGTCCCCCCCACTGCAGGTGACATGTTCAGTAGTATGACACTTCCTCGAATTGACGAAGAAGCCATGAGAGACTTGGGTGGTCCCATAACTGTAGCTGAGGTCCAAGCAGCCATCACATCGCTGCAAAGCGGAAAGTCACCCGACCCTGACTGCTTCTCTGTAGAATATTAAAGCTTTCTCTGACCTCCTCGCACCAATCCTGAGAGATATGTACAATGAGGCGTTTTTACATCGTCGCCTACCGCCCACCTTGTCGTGGACTACCATCTCCCTAATTCTTAAAAAGGAGAAAGATCCCCTGCTTTGTGGTAGCTATAGACCAATCTCACTCCTGAATGTGGACCTCAAAATCCTTTCTAAAGCCCTTGCGCTTCGTCTTCAGCGAGTGATGCCCTCTATTATCTCGTTGGATCAAACAGGGTTTATACCTGGCCCATAATACTAGGCGTCTCCTTAACATCATTCACTCTTCGAGTAATGAGACCCCGGAGATGGTGGTCTCCCTCGATGCCGAAAAGGCCTTCGACAGGGTCGAGTGGAGGTACCTATATGAAGCGATGGATAGGTTTGGCCTCGGTAACAGTTTTATTCTCTGGGTGAGCCTATTATATTCGTCCCCGGTGGCCTCAGTACAAACAAACGACATACTGTCGCCCCACTTCACACTTCAGAGAGGTACCAGACAGGGTTGCCCGTTATCTCCACTCTTGTTTGATGTCGCGATAGAACCCCTGGCGGTCTGGTTACGCGCAGAGAAGGGCTTTAAAGGTATTACACGGTTTGACACAACTCATAAAGTCTCATTGTATGCGTATGACCTGCTCCTGTACATCTCGAACCCAGTCAGTTCTCTCCCTGTGATTATGAATATTTTAGAACGGTTTGGTGCATATTCTGGTTATAAACTTAACTACCAAAAGAGTGAGCTATTACCGATTAACTTACCGGCTAAGCAGCTCCCTCGCTCTTTAACCTCATTCAAAAGGGCAGAGGATGGGTTTCGCTATCTCGGCGTTTTTATCACAACACCCTTATCTGATATGTTCCGCACAAACTTTTTGCCTCTTGTTGAGAAAGCCGAAAAAGATTTTGATCGCTGGTCAGTCTTACCGCTATCCCTCGTGGGCCGGATAAATCTGGTTAAGATGGTTGTCCTACCCAAATTCCTGTATCTTTTCCAGCATGTCCCCATACTTATCACCAAATCTTTTTTTGACAAATTAGAAAGGACAATATCTAAATTCTTATGGGGTAGCAAACCGGTCAGAATCCGAAAGGTGATACTGCAGTCGCCTAAGAGTGATGGCGGTTTGGCCCTCCCTGATTTTAGGCGATACTACTGGGCAGCTCTTGCAAAAACTACTGTATTGGATGAATGATGATTGCGAGCACCATATCTGGGTATATATGGAAAAGGCGAGTTCACGTCTCCCATTGCGGTCTGTCCTATGCTCCCCCTTTCTATAACATCTGTGGGTGCAGGCCCAATTGTGTCCCTTTCGCTCAAGATATGGAGTCAATTTAGGAAAAACCTCGGTTTACAGGGTCCTTCCATCTTGACCCCACTGCTTAAAAATCACATTTTTAAACCTTCAAGAATAGACCACGCATTTAAAACCTGGCATAGTAATAGTATAGTATAGTATAGTATTTTAATGAAAACACAGCCAAGCTGGTGGAATTTTGGGTTGTCAGCAGCGATACAATAATAAGAACACACAACCACAATAAAAAATGTAACACAAACATCCACCACAGCATTCAACACTGTGGTGGAAGGCACAAACATTTGGCCAATCCTCCTCCATTTCCCCTCCGTGAACAGGACCAGAGTCCAGAGTCAGTCCAGGATCGGCTCTTCCTCACCGAAGACCGCGGCTTTAAGTTGTTGTAGGCCGCAGGCCGGCTGTCGAGATTTAAAGTCTCCGCCGCAGCCAGAAGCACCGTAGACTGCAGGGCCGGCAGTCGAAGCTACCCTGCAGGGGTGTTGGTAAGTCCATGCCGGCCCCGCGTAGAAGTTGGCCGCGGGCCGGCAGTGATGGCTTCTTCTTCTTCCCCCGGGTCCCCCACGAGGGATCCCGGGCTGTAGACCGCCGCACCAGCTGGAGCTCTGCAGACCGTGATTTCAGGCTGCGACTTCAGGCTGCCGGCTGCCCCGGGCCAGCGAAACGGAGCGCTCCCCTCCAGCGAGCCCCAGCGAGGGCTCACCCGCTCCACGCCGAGAGTCCACGCTGCGCCCGCCGCTGAAGCCCTGGGCGCGTCTCCGGGAAAGGCCGCGCCGATCCTTGATGTTAGGCCACGGGGGAGGCGACCTGGAAAAAGTCGCCTCTCCATGGAGGAGGCGACCGAAGCGGTTTCCCCCTTACCCCCCCACACCACCCCCCACACAAGACACACAAAGAAACATTAAATACACACTTTAAAACATACTAAAAAATTTAAAAAAAGTTGAAAAAACTAACACGCTGCTGACATGGCCGCTGCCCAGAGCAGCGCCCCCTACCCGCATCAGTAGTATTTTTTTTTAATTTAATTTATTCCGATTATGTGTTTTTTTTGTTTTGTTGTGATTCTATGCATTGTAAGGTGTCCTTGGGTTTTAGAAAGGCGCCAGTAAATAAAATGATTATTATTATTATTATTATTATTATTAAAAACCTATATAAGGATGGTATCTTCTCATCTTTCGCGGAGCTCTAGTCTAACTACAACCTCCCAAACTCCCACCTTTTTCGTTTTTTCCAGATTAGGGATTTTGTGAAGAAGACATTTCCCTACTTCCCAAATCGCCCTCCTGAAACCCTGACTGATATCATCTTAGCTTTAGACCCCAATCGGAAGAAATGCATCTCTATTTTGTATAATTTGCTAGGGTCGGTTTTATTGAAACCTCATACCTCATTAAAAGCTGCGTGGGAGGGAGAGCTGAATACGCAATTAACAGACCAGCAATGGGACTCTGCCTTGGATTTGATCCACTCTTCTTCCATATGTGCTCGTCATGGCCTAATCCAATGCAAAGTCCTTTACAAAGTCCACTATACAAATGCAAGATTAGCTAGAATGTACCCAGCTGTCAATGACAGATGTAGTCAATCTCCTGCCAACCATAGCCACATGTTTTGGTCGCCCTAAGCTAGCAGCCTTTTGGAGGAGTGCTTTTGAATTGATAAGCAGAGCTTACGACCAGACTATTCTTCCAAATCCAATGTCAGCCATTTTCGGTACCCCTCCCAATACCAACCTCTCTGTTGCGATGAAAAGGGTCCTAGCTTTTACAACCTTGTTAGCCCGGAGACCGATCTTGCTTAGTTGGAGGCTCACCTGTCCCCCGACACACGCCCGTTGGATTAAGGAGGTGCTTTACAATCTGAAACTTGAAAAACTTAGGTTCTCTCTCAAAGGCTCTACCAAGACATTCCTAGATACATGGAACCCTTTCTTTGAACTGGTTAACTCTCTTACCTTGTCCCCGGACTCGGAAGAGGACTGAGTGTTCTCCATCATCGTTTTGTTCTACAGCAGCTGCTTTCCCCTTAATCCCCCCTCCCTACAATTGTTTATTTAGATATATATGTATATATATATATATTTTTATTATTTTATTTTAATTTTTTTTATTTTTTATTTTTTATTTTTTAAATTTTTATATAGCACATTTTGTTTCGTCTATTCTACCATTTGTGTGTGGATGTGTACGTATGTGAGTGTTGTTTGTCCCCGTTTGGCTCCGACCTGACTTGGGTGGGTTGAAGGTGGGTAAGGGCAAGGGTTTTGAGGATCGCTTACATACTGTTGTACAATTATGCCTTGATTATTACTGTCTGTTATTATTGTATGTATGTAAATTGCCGTGAAATTCAAATAAAAAGATTAAATTCAAGAATTACAGGGTTAATCAGCTAGGCAAGTGTGCTGAGGAATGGCAAATGGAGTTTAATTCAGATAAGTAGGAGGTGTAGCCTTTTCAGAAATCAATCCAAGGCAGGTCCTTCACTCTGAATGGTCATAAGGTCATAAGTGATATGAGCAGAATAAGGCCATTTGGCCCATCAAGTCTGCTCCGCCATTCAATCATGGCTGATCCATCTCTCCCTCTTAACCCCATTCTTCTGCCTTCTCCCCATAACCCCTGACACCCGTCCTAATCAAGAATCTATCAATCTTTGCCTTAAAATTATCAATTGACTTGGCCTCCACAGCCTTCTGTGGCAAAGAATTCCACAGATTCACCACCGTTTGATTAAATAAATTCCTCCTCATCTCCTTCCTAAAGGAACGTACCTTAATTATGTGGCTATGACCTCTAGTCCTAGACTCTCCCACTAGTAGAAATGTCCTCTCCACATCTACTCTATCCAAGCCTTTCCCAAGGGGCCTTTGGTAGTGTTGTAAAGCAGAGGGATCTAGCAGTACAAGTACAATAACACTGACTCTCCATTCTACGCTGGAACCACTTGGACAATAAGAACACGTGCGTGAAGTTGTTGTTCATTGACTACAGTTTGACGTTTGACACCATCATCCCCTTTAAACTTATCATCAAATTCAGAGAAGTGGAACTCCATTCCCCATATGCAATATGGCCTTTGGCTTCCTCATCGACAGACCACAATCAGTATGAATTGGGAACAACACTTCCTCCTTGATAACCATCAACAGGAGTACCTCAAATCTGTGCACTTTCTCTATACCCATGATTGTGTTGCCAGACACAGCTCCAACGCCATCTTTAAAATCATCGATGATACCACCGTTGCTGGATGAACTATGGGTAAGAATGCATCAAAGTACAAGAAGGAGATTGATATTCTGATTGAATGGTGACAGAACATCAATGTTGCTCACAACATGAGCTAGACCAAAGAGATGATTGTTGACTTCAGGAGAGAAAAGTCAGGGATCCATGAACCTGTCTTCATTGACAGGATGGTGGTTAGTAATCGTCAACAGCTTCAACTTCCCGACGTGCATATCTCTGAAGATCTGTCCTGGGCCCAACAAAATGATGCAATTACAAAGAAAGCTCTACTTTTAGAAGATTGAGGGAGTTGGTATGTCACTGAATATGCTCGCGAATTTCCAGAGGTGTGTGGTAGAGAGCATATTGACTGGTGGCATGTAGAGTGCATATTGACTGGTGGCATCACGGCCTGGCTTGGCAACTCGGAACAAAGGAGGCTGCAGAAAGTGATATACATTGTCCAGTCATTATGGGTACTGACCTATCTACCATCAAAGGGATCTACAGAAGGCGCTACCTCAAAACGGCTGCTAATATCATAAAAATACCTGCCGCACCATAGCCACTCGCTCATCTTGCTACTACCATCAGGAAGTGGGTGCCGGAACCTGAAAACCGTGATCTACATGTTCAAGTACATCTTCTTCCCAGCAACCATCAGGTTCTTGAACATTACACACTAACCACTATGTCAGTAACTGTGACCTACTATGGACTTTTTGTTGAATTTACTTCCTCACTGACCATCAAGCATCATGTGCCAGCGATGCTGCTGCAAGCAAGATTTTCATTGCACCTGTACCTCACTGAAATTGTACATATGACAAGAAACTTGACTCATCCCATGGGCCAATCAAGGTCAGCTGAACACAAACTTGTGATCCATGTGGATAATTGGCCAATTGTCCATGCTGGTCATATTGATTAAGGCTTTAATTTGGAGGCAAAGAAATAATTTATTGGACTGATTGATAAATAGTTTATTTCACAATAGGGGTGTGCAATTTCATTGTGAGAAAGACCAAGTTAATAGTTTGTTTAAGAAGGAACTGCAGATGCTGGAAAATCGAAGGTAGACAAAAATGCTGGAAAAATTCAGCGGATGAGCAGCATCTATGGAGCGAAGGAAATAGGCGACGTTTCGGGTCGAGACCCTTCTTCAGACTGATGTGGGGGTGGGGGTGGGGGGGGCGAGAAGAAGAAAGGAAGAGGCGGAGACAGTGGGATGAGGGAGAACTGGGAAAGGAAGGGAAAGAAGGGAAAAGCAGGGACTACCTGAAATTGGAGAAGTCAATGTTCATACCGCTGGGGTGTAAACTACCCAAGCGAAATATGAGGTGCTGCTCCTCCAATTTACAGTGGGCCTCACTCTGGCCATGGAGGAGGCCCAGGACAGAAAGGTCGGATTCGGAATGGGAGGAGGAGTTGAAGTGCTGAGCCACTGGGAGATCAGGTTGGTTATTGCGAACCGAGCGGAGGTGTTGGGCGAAGCGATCGCCAAGCCTACGCTTGGTCTCACCGATGTAGAGCAGCTGACACCTAGAGCAGAGGATGCAATAGATGACGTTGGAGGAGGTGCAGGAGAACCTCTGCCGCACCTGGAAAGACTGCTTGGGTCCTTGGATGGAGTCAAGGGGGGAGGTAAAGCGACAAGTGTAGCATTTCCTGCGGTTGCAAGGGAAAGTGCCAGGAGAGGGGGTGGGAAAGGTGGGAAGGGACGAATTGACCAGGAGGTTACAGAGGGAGCGGTCTCTGCGGAAATAGTTTGAATTATTTCTGAGCATCAGAATATTTAATAGTTTGAATCATTTCTGAGCATCAGTCACGTGAAACATGATTCATTTATACCATACATAACCAGATAATGTTTTTAGTCACATATTTACAAGTGCTAGGGTTTATTAATAGTCTTGTTTCTGCTCAAGCTGCCAACCAGCAACAAACCACTAATGATTTATTTATTTAAAATGCAGAGAATTGTGACTGGTGTTTTTGTACGTTTGACAGAATAATTTGTCTGAAATTATTTCACAGCTCTTATCAGACCCAGGGACTTGATTCAACCAGCATTTTGTCATTTATTTCAAAATATTCACTGGTTTTCCAATTAAAGCCTTATTACAGTGAGAAAAAAATCAACTTTTGCTGTAAAAACATAAATTAAATAAGACTTAATTGTGCTGCTCTCTTCCTAGGCTCCTTAGGCCAGTCGAAATCCATACCATCCCTTTCACTGCAGGTAAGGACTATCATTCCACCCTCAGTTTAGTGTTTATGACCAACGAAACCTTTGGAACCCAATGCTATCAATGCCATCTTCTATGAATACTTATTTGAACAGTGGTCGGTATCAATCTACTCCATGTCTCTGGTTCTGTCAAACAACCCTTATGTGAGATAAAACGAGAAGTGAAAAGCATGTGTTCGGCACCATAGAAATATTTTAAAGGTTGGCAGTGTGATGGTCTCTAGACGGGCTGCTTCATCTGATGAACACTGGCTTTGGAAGCAAAGTTTGAGCATGGATTGTGTTGTAAATGCTGAAGAGTGAATGGAAGTTGCAAGAAATGATAGGAAATCCCACTAATTAAATTAATCTTGTCTTGCTATTTAAACCAGGAAACACAGATTGCTTAGATAGTTTCTGCAGTACAACCAAATTGGCCCTTGTGGCTATGATGAAAGCACTATGCCAGGCCAGAAGGAATTAGCTAGACAATTGGCTGGTGATATGTTATGCATCATTGTCTTAAAGCAGACCGACACTTGTTAAAGAGTACAGTGTCTAGTGTGCTTGGTAGATCCAGCTGAATAATTCTTTTTTTGAGGACACAAAAAACAGAACATTTATACCATTTCTTGAACTTAGTAGAGGGAATTATCTGCCAAACATGGCCATACATGATTTGGAAAACTGTAAGATGAGATTGAGAGCTTGAAGCATAACCAGGTGGTGGTTGAAAGATATAGGGTCGTGGATTGGGAATTGTTCCATACTCTGCTCAATTGCTTTTCAATTTAACTCAACAATAATCAAGCAGGATGTGTAATGGGTGGACCATATGCTACTGACCACTTTGTGCCACGGCCGGAATTGATTTTCGTTCCCTTGAGTGTCCAAAATGGCAAAACGTGTCGATTTCTCCAGAAATGATATTCCTCATCTGGTGTAGCAGAACTATCAATATATAATATAGCTACATACAGAACACCAGCGATCACACCAGAGCCAAGGATGCTTCACTGAGGCTCTGCCAGTGCCATATGTTGCTGCAACTGTGTGAAACTCAGGGGAGCAATCTGCTGTGTCAAACATGAGGAAGAATCAGCGGTGGTGGCAGAGATGGCTGAGTGGTGGAAAAGTTACACCGTCGTTGCGCAAAAGGTCAATACACAAAATTTAGAAAATATTGATCTTGAAATTGCTCTGCATTTAATTCGGCATCAAAGCACCATCAAGATCACTACATTGTTTGTGAAAGTTGCAAAAGGAAGGTGAGCTTCAGATTTACGGGTAAAGTCAGTTTTCACATCTTGGTGAAACTGACATTGTTGGTTTCATCCCAGTCTTTCAAACTGATGGGTTGCAATTTCTTGCTGTTGTGACGATTTAGCACAGCAGAAGTGAGCTCTAGAGCCAGCTCGTAATGGGACATACTGTACCTCTGTACAAGTGGTGTTCCTGGTTAACCTGACATTCTTCACCATAAGCCTACTAGAGAAGGGGCAGTGCTGGACCTCCTGTTAGGAAATGAGACAGGGCAAGTGGCGGAGGTATGCATCGGGGAGCACTTCGGGTCCAGTGATCACAATACCATTAGTTTCAATATAATTATGGAGAGGGTCAGAACTGGACCTAGGGTTGAGATTTTTGTTTGGAGAAAGGCTAACTTTGAGGAGATGCGAAAGGATTTAAAAGGAGTGAATTGGGACATGTTGTTTTATGGGAAGGATGTAGAAGAAAAATGGAGGACATTTAAGGGTGAAATTTTAAGAGTACAGAATCTTTATGTCCCTGTTCGGTTGAAAGGAAATAGTAAAAAATGGAAAGAGCCATGGTTTTCAAGGGAAATTGGACACTTGGTTCGGAAAAAGAGAGAGATCTACAATAATTATAGGCAGCATGGAGTAAATGAGGTGCTTGAGGAGTATAAAGAATGTAAAAAGAATATTAAGAAAGAAATTAGAAAAGCTAAAAGAAGATATGAGGTTGCTTTGGCAAGTAAGGTGAAAGTAAATCCAAAGGGTTTCTACAGCTATATTAATAGCAAAAGGATAACAAGGAATAAAATCGGTCCATTAGAGAGTCAGAGTGGACAGCTATCTGCAGAGCCAAAAGAGATGGGGGAGATATTGAACAATTTCTTTTCTTCGGTATTCACAAAGGAGAAGGATATGGAATTATGTGAGGTAAGGGAAACGAGCAGAGTAGCAATGGAAACTGTGAGATTCAAAGAAGAGGAGGTGCGGACACTTTTGAAAAATATGAAAACGGATAAGTCTCCAGGTCCTGACAGGATATTCCCTAGGACATTGAGGGAAGTTAGTGTAGAAATAGCAGGGGCTATGACAGAAATATTTCAAATGTCATTAGAAACGGGAATAGTGCCGGAGGATTGGCGTACTGCGCATGTTGTTCCGTTGTTTAAAAAGGGTTCGAAGAGTAAACCTAGCAATTATAGACCTGTTAGTTTGACGTCAGTGGTGGGCAAATTAATGGAAAGGATACTTAAAGATAATATATATAAGCATCTGGATAAGCAGGGTCTGATTAGGAACAGTCAACATGGATTTGTGCCTGGAAGGTCATGCTTGACTAATCTTCTTGAATTTTTTGAAGAGGTTACTAGGGAAATTGATGAGGGTAAAGCAGTGGATGTTGTCTATATGGACTTCAGTAAGGCCTTTGACAAGGTTCCTCATGGAAGGTTGGTTAAGAAGATTCAATTGTTGGGTATTAATGGTGGAGTAGCAAGATGGATTCAACAGTGGCTGAATGGGAGATGCCAGAGAGTAATGGTGGATGGCTGTTTGTCAGGTTGGAGGCCGGTGACTAGTGGGGTGCCTCAGGGGTCTGTGTTGGGTCCACTGTTGTTTGTCATGTACATCAATGATCTGGTTGAAGGTGTGGAAAATTGGATTAGTAAGTATGCAGATGATACTAAGATAGGTGGTGTTGTGGATAATGAAGTAGATTTTCAAAGTCTACAGAGAGATTTAGGCCATTTGGAAGAGTGGGATGAAAGATGGCAGATGGAGTTTAATGCTGACAAATGTGAGGTGCTACATCTCGGCAGGACAAATCAAAATAGGACGTACACGGTAAATGGTAGCGAATTGAGGAATGCAGTTGAACAGAGGGATCTAGGAATAACTGTGCATAGTTCCCTGAAGGTGGAATCTCATGTAGATAGGGTGGTAAAGAAAGCTTTTGGTGTGCTGGCCTTTATAAATCAGAGCATTGAATATAGAAGTTGGGATGTAATGTTAAAATTGTACAAGGCATTGGTGAGGCCAATTCTGGAGTATGGAGTACAATTTTGGTCGCCTAATTATAGGAAGGATGTCAACAAAATAGAGAGAGTACAGAGGAGATTTACTAGAATGTTGCCTGGGTTTCAGCAACTAAGTTACAGAGAAAGGTTGAACAAGTTAGGTCTTTATTCTTTGGAGCGCAGAAGGTTAAGAGGGGACTTGATAGAGGTCTTTAAAATTATGAGCGGGTTAGACAGAGTGGACGTGGATAAGCTTTTCCCATTGAGAGTAGGGAAGATTCAAACAAGGGGACATGACTTGAGAATTAAGGGACAGAAGTTTAGGGGGAACATTAGGGGGAACTTCTTTACTCAGAGAGTGGTAGCTGTGTGGAATGAGCTTCCAGTGGAAGTGGTGGAGGCAGGTTCGATGTTATCCTTTAAAAATAGATTGGATGGGTATATGGACGGGAAAGGAATGGAGGGTTATGGTCTGAGTGCAGGTAGATGGGACTAGGGGGAAGTATTTTATTTTTAATTAAAAAAAAAAAATAATAATAATAATAATAATAATAATAAAATAAAAAAATAAAAATTTAAATGTTCGGCACGGACTTGAAGGGCCGAGATGGCCTGTTTCCGTGCTGTTATGGTTATATGGTTATATGGTTATGAGCCCACTTTTGTTTGGGAGTTGTGCAAGTGAACGTACAGCCCATTATCTTCAAATGAAATGTTTTACAGGGTTTAATATAAAGTGATATGCGTGACAGCCATCACAATTTCAATACAGGGGTAATAAATTCAACCATTTGAATTCCATATTCTGGAGAAGTTAGAGATCAGAGTTTCTCATCCTTTATAATGGACTCTAAAATCTTACCAAGCACTGAAGTCAGGCTGACCGGCCTATAGTTTCCCCTCTTTCGCTTTGCTCCCTTCTTAATCATTTGCACTGTGGTGTGTTGATGAGAATGTGGGGTGAATAAAGTGGGATTAGTGTATCTGGGTACTATGTGGTCAATGTGGTCTCATTGTTTTGAACGGGTTGCTTCTATTTTCTACGACTTGATATTCCTAACCTTTTACCTTGTTCCCTCAACTCATTACTCAGCCCCAATCTCCAACCCGTCCCATCCCAGGTAAAGGCTGCACTCCCCAGTGAAATCCTGGACCCATCTCAGAGTTTAATTCATCTGGTTTTCTAATGCCTTCCCCATTAACAGAGCACATAAAGGTACTTACCGGGAGCATAAAAGGCCAGTTCAGTCCTGCACCATGGGCAGTTCCGATTCTTTCACTCACCGTTCCACCAACAAAACATTATCCAGCTCACAATGAACACAGAGTAATGTGCCTCAGAGTGCCTAACCAACCTAGTTCCACTTGCCCAGACCTAGCCCAAACCTTTCCTACTCAAGGATCTATCCGTGTCTTTTAAACATTGTTATTGTGCCCATCTCTTTCATTTCCTCTGGCAGCTCGTTACATATACTCTGTGAAAAAGCTGCTCCTCAGATCCCTTTTAAATCTTTCTCGGCTCATCTTAAAGCTATGCCCTCTAGTTTTAAATTCTCCTACCCTGGGAAAAAAAGCTGGCATTTCCTGGTAACCTGGTATCCCCATTCCCGTACTCAATACCCTGATCGATGATTGATGAATCAATAAATGAAACCTCTTCACCACCCTGCCTACTTGTGTCGCCATTTTCAAGAAACTATGTATCTACTGTATTGTGAAGAACGGACCTGAATGTCACCTATCCATGATCTCCAGAGAAGCTGTCTGATTGCTGAGTTACTCCAGTGGTATTTTTTTTGTAAATCAGCATCTCCAATGTATCTATACCCCCTGGGTTTCTCTGCTTACAGCACTATGTAATGTCTATCTATGTAACTTCTCAGGGCCCTACACTGTGTAAGTCCTGCCCTGATTTGTCTTAATAAAATGCAGCACCTCACATTTATCTGAATTAAACTCCATCTGCAATTCTTTGACCCACCTTCCATTTGATCAAGATCCTGTTATAATCCTGGATAAGCTTCTTTACTGTCCATTATGTCCACTGTCCACTTCTTTGTTATTTTATTCTCATAATTGTTTCATCAGGGGTTCAGTAAATTGAGAGTTACTGCTCTGATAATCTTTATTGTGCTTGATTTTCCATTGCACCCAGAATGATTGATTCTCCGTTTATTGATTCACTGGAGCCGAATCATAGTCCATTTTATACTCTGCTTTTATTTCAGTTGAAACATTTGGCACTACAATCCAACTTGTAGTTTATTCTCATTGGCTTCCTGTGTAAGACATTATCGCCCCAGTGCAGAATGCTCAAAAAATGGATTATGTAATACATTTTGATAGACCAGGTACAAAGTTAGTCAGGTAGTTGGGCACCATTCACAGAAATTGCCTGATTTTCATTACCATTTGAGCAGCAGGTTAATAACAGCGGGGAGTCAGTCAATAAGACTGTTAAATAAAGGATGTTCTGTGAAGTGTGCCTTAAAATGGATGTCAAGGTCACATAGAATCTGTGTGAAAGTGATGTGCTGTGGTTTTTCCATAAGTAAACCTGAGAAGATGAGTATATACTTTATGTCCTATATTCTTTTACAGAATTGAGAGTAGTTAAAACATAAACTTTTCCCAATGACAGGAGAATGCGAAACTAATTTAAGATGACTTGCAAAGGAGCAAGAGGGAAGATGGGGATTATTGTGGCTTTAAACAAATTTGATTAGAGTAATGGGAAAAAAACTGTGACTATGGAAAAGTAAATGATAACTTGTTCAGTACTGGTGCATGCATAGTGGGCTGAGTGGTTTCCTCCGGTGCTGAGAGATTCAGGGATCATGTGGCCATACAATGAAATGTTTGGCAATGAATTTCAAAATCTTTCAGTGCAGTGGAATAGTAAGATTAAACGAGAACTTACCAGTTTGAAGTTTGATCTTTATTTTATGAGGAGTTATGTTGGTGATTACGTGAAGAAGACCCGTCAGGGCGCATGAGCGTCAATCTTCAAAGCAGCGGTATGAAATCACAGACAACACCATCATTGAAGTAACATATTAAGATGATCAACATGAGAACTACCATTATGACCTATTTTCTATGAGAGAGGGTTGGGCGTGGCGGGCACGTAATCACCAACGTAACTCCTCATAAAATAAAGATCAAACTTCAAACTGGTAAGTTCGCGTTTAATCTTACTATTTTACTTCGGAGTCACGTGAGTGACTACGTGAAGATTTTAAAGCTCTGTGCTTTTTATGCCGCAGATCAAAATCTCGGCTTCTCACTGCATTGATTGACTCCGAGTATCATCAATAATGCTGTAAACATGACATTGCATATCATGCAAAAACAAAACAGTTATATTTTTGGTCATAAAACAACCAATAAACCCTCTTAATTTAGGGCAACAAACGAAACAGAATTAAACAGTATTGAAAACAGACTTTAAACATTAGCAACAGCACTCAATATTGAGGTGGCAAACAGCCCTCCATCGGCAATCGGCCGATGGTAGTATTGCTGAAACACAAGTTCATTTTTCCAACCTGCGGCTTTTAATATATGGTCGATGGAAACGTCCATCGCCCTGGCCGCGGATGTTGTTACTGCGCTAGTGGAATGAGATGTAAACACAAAAATGTTAATACCTGGCTGAACCAACTCTTGCTTTAACCACCTTGAAATAGTCTGAACTGCCACTCTTTTATGTTGGCTTCTTGTAACTGACAAATAATCCTGTTTCTTCTTGTCTTAAAGCCCTTGCGGCTTCAATGTAATGTAACAAATGTGTCGTTATACATAAACATGGAGCTGTAGGATATGCTGAGAACACAATCTTAAATCCTGTCACACCTGGCCTGCTTTGTTTGAGCAGGTGATAAATATAAAACATAACATTTTCAGTAGACACTTTCATTCTATCTAACTGAAGTGTTTGGAAAGTCTGCACTCTCTGTGCTTACACCAATGCCATTAGCATAGCCAATTTCATGGTTAATTTTAACAAAGTTATAGACGTGACAGGGACCGAATGACAAACCATGTTAAGAACAACGCTTACATCCCAGATTACCATATACCCAGGCTTAGGCGGTTTGGAATTAAAGATTCCTTCCATCAACCTAGATATGAGAGGGTGAGAACCTATACTTTGTGTCCATATACCTATTACAAGCTTTGCCGACAAAGCACTTCTAGCTGTATTGATAACACTATAGCTAAAACCCTCATCATAATAAAGTGTAGATAAACTCTAACACATTTTCAATAACTACAGTATCATATTGAATAGTCTTTTGAACACAATATTGTTCCCATTTTTTTTTTTTTTTCATAAGTCATATACTGCTTTTGAGTATTCTTTCTCCAGGCTGCAGTGAGTATATCCACCGTTGGCCTCGACCAATGTAAGGCATTCTTACAAACCTGCAAATTAAGACATCAATACGATCACATAACGGATGAACTTAACGCGTTACTGGATGCGCCAGAAAATTCCTACTGTTTGGAACCAGCAAAAGGAGGTTGGATCGCTATCTGTAACCTGAAAAGGAACCATGGTTGAATCGGGCAATTTGGTATCACCAAAACCCCTGAAGCGTCATCCTGCTTGATTTTCTCAAACACCGACCTATGAGGCAGAATGGTGGGAAAATGTACACAAACATATCATCCCACTTTAGTGAAAAAGCATCAATTGCCACTGCCCCTGGATCTGGTTCCCATGAAACATATTTTGGCCTTCCATATAGAAGTACTATGTTCTTGAACACATCCTGGTTCAACATCCACTCTGTATTATCACGTAATTTTCATGACCTGCCATCTGGTACTACATTAAGTTTCTCTGGCAGATAGATAGCTCCAATCCAAATATCTCTATCCATACTCCAGGTCCAATTCTATTTGCCAACCTGTCACATGATAACGATTTGATTCCACCCATGTGATTCATATAAGCAACTGCTGTAGTGTTGTGTATTTTGCACTGCACATGCAAACTAGTTTTGTTAGTGCCATAAGCCTTGAGTCCATAAAATACTCTTGGTTAATTCCCCATGTTTGCAGAAGCAATGTCCATCTGTCTCCACAGCTGGATCTTGTATCAGTAGCACCCTACCCAAGTGCTCTGACATCGGTCTGCAAAATCATGGAATCTTGGTCCAATAACACTTTGGAACTACTAGTGGACACATGCTGAATCCACCATTGTACATCAGCAACAGCCTCTATTGATAGAAGCATAGGTCTATTATAATGACTCTAATGTATCCTCAGTGCTTGTTCCTTTGACCTTTGTAATTGTAGATAATAAAGTTGGCCATATTGAACTGTGGATATGCTGCAGCAATTTCCCCAGCAGACTCATCACCTGGCTAATTGAAGGCTGTGTGTGAGCAATTAACTTGATACATCTCTTAATTAGCTCTACCCTTTTTTGCCTGGGCAAGGTCACAATCGTGTTGATTAAGTCTATTGTGAACACAACTAGTCAATTTGTGTCACAGGTATAAATTTTGATTTCTCTGGATAGCTTATGAAGCCTAATTTAAGAAAAAAATGTTTTTAACCAACTGCCACTGATGCTTCAGCTGTTTCCTTTGATTGTCCTAGAATCAAGATATTATCTAGTTAAGCCATGAGCTCATGCCCTTCTCATCATGCCTGGAATAGGGAAGAATAGGGAAGAATGCCTCCTTACCACCTGGCATTCTTCCCCGGCCTCGAGCTGGATATCTCACCTTCCCTGGCGGTGCTACAGCGAAACGCCAACTGCGCTGCATCGTAGCTGGACTCGTCCCTTGCCCGGACCAGTCTCCTCGCTTATAGGGATACTTCCGCTTTGGTGATTATGTGGTTGCCGTCTTAGCCTCCTCCTCCAGCTCCTTCACCTGCTGTGCGAAATCCTTGCCAAACAGCTGTGCCGGTTGCACTGTGCCAGGCTGGCAGAGTGAAGCATATTTAGAATTGATGGTTGGTCTAATCGCAGTCTTGCGGAGGCAGTTGATCTCAAAGTGGGCACTCCACAATAGCGCCTTTTGTTGTAATTTGTCATGGCCCCTCCATCCACCATCCTGGCAAAACTCGTTATACCAGATGCCAGCAACTTTAAAAATATGCTGGAGCTTCACATGCTCCTGGGCTCTCATTAGTATGCCCATCTTGCCCCAATTCTTCCTGTTCCCAACAGGAACTTTTAACAGTCCACAGTTGATTGGGGCTTCATGCTTCCTTACTGTCTCATCCATTGTCAGCTCCTGTAGCTGATGTGAGACTTGGTAATTTATGCTGGTGGCAAGTTCCTCACCCAGAGGCTCACCAGCGTCCGACGACATGGCAAACCGTGCTGCACACGGTGTCAGCTCTGGCAGCTGCCTGCCCTCCCTTTGGAAGTCGTCGGACTCAGGGTCAGAGCGTATCTGCCCTTCTGCACTCACCTCTTGCAAAGAGGGTGCTTTCAAGCAGGCCTCTACTAGGCACTGCCAGCGGAGCCTTCCCTAAGGCTTCCCGCCTGCAGAACTCCTCCTGGAGTGTGGCTTTGTGAAGCAGGCCTCTCCTAGACACTGCCAGCAGAGCCTTCCCTAAGGCTTCCCGCCTGCACAATTCCTCCTGGAGTGTGGCTTTGTGAAGCAGAACCTCTCCTAGGCACTGCCAGCGGAGCCGTTCCCACAGTCTCCCGCCTGCACAACTCCTCTTGGAGTGCCTATGTGGAGCAGCCCCTGTATGAGCTGCTCCTTTTGGATAACCGCTGGGGAACGGTATCCTATCCCTGACGGGACTATCGTGGCCCGACTCTGCGGAGTCTATAGCCCTTACAGACTTAGCTTATGCCTACCGCCTGACTGGCGTTGGCTGTGTACCCGGTTGGGCACTTTCCGAAGTCTGTCGCCGCACCGCTACCGGCTTGCGACTCCCCCGAGGTGACAGGCTGCCTTTCAGAGACTGCGTCCCGCAGCTCTCTCTCTCCTTGTCCGCAGCAGGCCTGCACCTTGAATTTTTTATTTTTTTAAAAAACATTTTTTACTTGTTCCTGTATTTTTGGGGAAAAACATACAGCAACAATCTTTACTTTTTTCTAACTCCTCCAAAGTCTCCCCGACTTTGGTGGAGCTGTAACTACTCACCTGCAGGAGGAGCTCCGTCCTCCTGCTGCCGTTCGCGCCAATGCGTCAGACGTAATGACGCGCATGCGCCCTGACGGGTCTTCTTCACGTAGTCACTCACGTGACTCCAAAGTAAAACTCTATTTAAACCATATCTTTTGCTCACCTTCATATTGCTTACCATGAAGGTCCATTATTTTCCATTTGATAACGGTTGCTCTTTTGTGCTGAGAGCTGCAGTTATGATGTTGCTACATTATGTTCGCTCCCACACCCTCGTATTGTTTCTTTATCACTTCAGTTTAATCCCATGCCTGATGCTGAGAGTAGGCGCACAGTAGCAGCGAACCAGAGCTGTAATATGCATTTCCACTGCACTATAGATTATAATGGGGGATGGAGAGTGTTGTAGCTGTGTTGTTAAAATATTGTACACAGCGCTGAACAATATTCATCTGCTTTTTCAAAAGGAGAATTTGTGAAGCTGTGTGGAAGGCAGGAATTTATAACTGGAAAATCATTTTATAATTACATTTCTTGCAAAGAAAATCATTGAAACAAAAGCTGGAAGTGAATAAAGCCAGTATGTGATAATGTGATTTTGATGTCTCTCTCTCTCTCTATCTCTATAACTAATATTATGTTGACAGAACCGTATTGCAAACCACTGACATGTGACCGCCATGTTTGGAAGTGTTGATTCATGATTTGACGGCAATATTTCTGGACAAAGATAGACATAGCTATTGAGAGAAACAAAGGTCTGTAAAGGCGTCTATTTTTCAGGATCTAACTGACCTTTTAACCTGCCAACCTGATGGACAGGCTGAGCTTGAATGTCTCTGGATGAAGGAATCCTGAACGACTGAACTGGGAAAGGAGCTAACAGATGCTCTTTCTCCCCATGCTGTATAGCACCTATACCTATGTTCATGCGTGTCCTGAATGTGCACATGGCTTCATCCAGCTTGCGAGAGATCGCTATGGGCCTGGTGGTGAAGTGGTAGAGTTCCTGTCTTGCAGTGCTTACAACGCCAGAGACCCAGGTTCGATCCTGACTACGAGTGCTGTCTGTATGGAGTTTGTACGTTCTCCCCATGACTGCGTGGGTTTTCTCAGAGATCTTTGGTTTCCTTCCACGCTCCAAAGACATACAGGTTTGTAGGTTAATTGGCTTGGTATAAATGTAAAAGATTATCCGTCATGTGTGTAAGATAGGGTTAATGTGTGGGGATTGCTGGTCAGTGTGGACTCGGTGGGCTGAAGGGCCTGTTTCCATGCTGTATCTCAAAAACTAAAACTACAACTAAATCTTCTGAAGCAATATAAAACTATGCTCTGGAATGAGAAGTGTGATAGATGGCAATCATTGTAACTTGTATGCAGAACCCTGCCCATATCTATCCATGACTGCTGGATCTAATTGTTCAAAAGTCCCACCACTAAGTTATATCTGGCTCTCCATCTCCCTCCCTGTAATATATTTTGCTCAATGGCCCCAGCAGCTTGCTTGCCTGGACTATTCCGACTTGGATGTAGATGGTTGAACACCTCCAACCCCTGTCCCTGCCATGTGACACCAGCTTGTACAAAATAAAATGGGCTCCAGCCTGCAAATATCCTATCTCAAAATATGTTTTGCTGCTGATACAGCTCAATCTATCTTAATAAACATTTGCATGGTATAAGAGTCCTTTAGAAATAGGTTCCATGATCTTATTCAGAGGATTTGATGATGGGAGAGTTGGCCTGTGATTGATCCCCAGTCTAAAATGGGCCTTGAGCAGCAGCCAGTCAGCAGCCATTTTTAAACCAATCCTGTCCCCTCCCCTGACATCAGTCTGAAGAAGGGTCTTTATCCCGAAACGTCGCCCATTCTTTTCTCCAGAGATGCTGCCTCACCCGCTGAGAGTTACTCCAGCATTTTGTGTCTACCTTCGATTTAAACCAGCATCTGCAGTTCGTTCTTACACATAAATACAGATGATAATGATTCAGGGTCTAGAAGTGAGATCGATCGTCTGACCAAATGGTGCCAGCACAACAACCTGGCTCTCAATGTCAATAAGTCCAAGGATCTGATTGTGGACTTATGGAAGAGGAAGGGTGAGGACCCACAAACCTGTCTGTATTGACAGGACGAAGGTGGAGAGAATCAAAAGCTTCAAATTCCTGGGCGTGCATATTTCTGAAGATCTTTCCTGGACCCCGCACACTGATGCAATTATAATGAAAGCACATCAATGCTTCTATTTCCTGAGAAGATTGCAGAGATTCAGTATGCCAGTGAGGATTTCTCTTGAATTTCTACACATGTACAGTAGAGAGCACATTGTTTGGTTGCATCATGGCCTGGTTCCACATCTTGAATGCCCAGGAGCAAAGAGTCCTTGCTTGGTCTAGACTGTGTATGAGCTGGAGTGTAAAGGTCACCCTACTTTAACTGTATTTACGTGCAGGCATCTTTCCTCAGACACGTGGTACTGCTGAAAAATGTAGGTCTTTTTACAGACCACCCCTGGATATGAATGTCTGACTTGTTGACAGCAGTACATATAAATGAGATCCCATATTACTAAATTGAAAGGGCCAACACAAATACAAATTGTTCATTTCTAAAGATGGTAGAACAAGTTTTCTCTCTCTTCTGCTTGCAGTAATAGTTCTTTCTTATCAGTCTTGTGTGCTTTTGTAGCCACTCTTTACAATATTGTGGAGGTATTGTTAGCATATCGTGATCTTTTTTTGTATTTTCTGACATGGATGTAATTAACTACTGGACGTCTGTAATGACAGAATCTGTTGATTACCCAGGCACGACCTATACTCAACCGGTAACAGGTGTCCCTTTCTTTCAACTTCCCCTCAGTGAGATAATGCCTGGGACTCTCGAGAGGGATGTGGATGAGTGAATGAAGTGATTGAGTGGAACACTAAGAGGATGTATGAACAATGTGGCCTGGTACAACCCAAGCAGGAAATTGAGTGCCAATAATAGAATATTCCCTACACCTTGGTAACTTGGTATCTCTAAATAAACGAAACGAAACTAAACTAAACTAGCTACAGGCTCAATAAACATAATATGACTATTTAACAGAACACTCTCAGCATTCTCACTGCTGTGAGAACGGCTGTTCATAGAGAAGGGTAATACAGTAATGTACCATTCACTCCACTTGTCCATGCCTCCTTTCTCTGCTTGTTACTGTGGAAACAATCCAGTTGGGATACGCTACCTTGTTTTCCAATTGCAAATATCAACCGTTCACAATAGCTGCCCACATTGATTAGGTATAGAAGCCACATCTATCCTCATCTGGATGGTTCTTCAGCTGGTGCAGCCGCCATCAGAGCTTGTGTCAATCTCTCCTCAGAGAACAATGCTTCTTTTTTTTCAATAGATGAAAGTGCTGGTGTATTTTTCCTTGTGCTATTGATTTCTTACATTGTTTTTGCCCCTCTGGGGAAAATTCAAGACATTTGTTCAACAGTAAATCTTTTTTCTAGCAAAGTATTCGGTAGGCCAGATAGAAATGACTATTTTACGGAGACACATGAGACTGCAGATACAGAGCAGGTCAAGTCAAGTTGAGTTTACTGTCATATGCACAGCATAGTGAGGTGGAGGTTCAATGAAAATATTGCATGCAGCAGCATTACAGGCAAAGATAAATTATACAAAAACTACACATAAAATACCATCAATCTGAAGAAGGGTCCCAACCTAAAGCGCAGGCTGTCCATTTCCAACCGCATACGTATGATGTGTGACCTGCTGAGCTCCTCCTGCAGTTTGTTTAATATTTATTTCACACTGTGCTGTGCTATTCTCCACATTCACAATGAAGCAGATCAAGGACTGGTGTAGGACTGCAGATGTTACAAATCAATAGCTTATTGGAAGAAACAAGGCTTGAAGAAAAAAATGAAATGAAAATGAACTATCTGTGAAATGATTCAGGAGCAGATTAAATGACAGAAGTGATAATATTGTTCTTTTCTCTCCCTGTATTAGGGGGAGTTTCTTCTGAAGATGCAGAGAACAATCAGAGCAGAAACAGGTTAGTTGGTCCTGTGAACCGGCTACATAACTCAACATTATCGTGGCTGATCCTACAGTGCATTCAGAAAGTATTCAGACCCCTTCACCTTTTCCACATTTTGTTATGTTACATACAGCCTTATTCCAAAAATGGATTAAATTATTTTTTTTATCATCAATCTACGCACAACCCCATAATAAAAAAGCGAAAATAGGTGTTTAGAAATTTTTGCAAAGTAATTTAAAAGAAATTATTGAAATATCACATTTACATAAGTATTCAGATCCTTTATTCAGTACTTTGTTGCGGCACCTTTGGCAACGATTACAGCCTCAAGTCTTCTTGGGTTTGGTGCTACATGCTTGGCACACCTGTATTTGGGTAATTTCTCCCATTCATCTCTGCAGATCCTCTCAAGCGTCGTCAGGTTGGATAGGGAATGTAGATGCACAGCTATTTTCAGGTCCCTCCAGAGATTTTTGATCGGGTTCAAGTCGAGGCTCTGGCTGGGCCACTCAAGGACATTCACAGACTTGTCATGAAGTCACTCCTGCGTTGTCCTGGCTGTGTGCTTAGGGTCATTGTCTTGTTGGAAGGTGAACCTCTGCCATAGGGATGGTATTGGCCAGGTGATGAGCGGTGCCTGGTTTCCTCCAGACTTAATGTTTGGAATTCAGGCCAAAGGATTCAATCTTGGTTTCATCAGACCAGAGAATCTTGTTTAGGTGCTTTTTGGCACTCCAAGTGGGCTATCATGTGCCTTTTACTGAGGAGTGGCTTCCGTCTGGCCACTCTACCATAAAGGCCTGATTGGCGTAGTGCTGCAGATATAGTTGTCCTTCTGGAAGGTTCTCCCATCTCTGGACTCTGGAGCTCTGTCAGAATGACCATGGGGTTCTTGGTCACCTCCCTGACCAAGGCCCTTCTCCCCCAATTACTCAGTTTGGCCGGGCGGCCAGCTCTATGAAGAGTCCTGGTGGTTCGAAAGTTCTTCCATTTAAGAATGACGGAGGCCACTGTGCTCTTCAGGACCTGCAATGCTGCAGAAATTGTTTTATACCCTTCCCCAGATCTGTGTCTCGACACAATCCTATCCTGGAGGTCTACGGACAATTCCTTCGTCCTCATGGCTTGGTTTTTTGCTCTGACATGCACTGTCAACTGTGTGACCTTATATAGGTGTGTGCCTTTCCAAATCATGTACACTCAATTTAATTTACTACTGGTGGACTCCAATCAAGTTGTAGACACATTTCAAGGATAATCAATGGAAACAGGATGCACCTAAGCTCAATTTTGAGTGTCATAGCAAAGGGTCTGAATACTTATGTAAATGTGATATTTCAGTTATTTCTTTTTAGTTACTTTGCAAAAATTTCTAAACACCTGTTTTTACTTTTTTTATTTTTGGTTGTTGTGTGTAGATTGATGATAAAAGAAAATGAATTTAATCCATTTTAGAATAAGGCTGTAACATAACAAAATGTGGGAAAAGTGAAGGGGTCTGAATACTTTCTGAATGCACTGTATATCTAAATACCATATTCTCTGCTCTCTTCAAAACTCCTTTGCTGACTTTTGTGTTCTGGTTCTTTCCATTTCAATCACTTTATTCACTTTGACAACAATGATAATGTGCATTGAAAAGAGCAAAGCAGCTGAAGAATCTTCATGGAACGTGCTAATTACAGTTCATCAAAGTCCTGGCCAAAGGGATAGCTGAGGGTGCAGGGTGAGCAGAGTGAGAGGTGAAAGAAAGTAATATCAGATGACGAGGTGAAATAGAGGAAGCAGATAGAGAAATTAGTAACATAGTGTCAGGGCAACAACCTCTCCCTCAATGTGAGCAAGAGGAGCTAGGAGATGTGGTGGAGTACATGCCCCATCTACGTCAATGATGTCAAAGTAGAAATGGTTGAGAGTCTCAAATTCCTTGAAGTTAATATTACCAAAGATCTGTCGTGGATCAACTACATGAACAGATGGCAGCCTCGCCAACGGTCCTGTCTGCCTTTCTGTCTTTTTTTGTTATTTTTAGTGTGTTTTAAAAGTAAGTGTTAATGTTCCCTGGTTTGTTTTATGTGGGGGGTGGGGTGGGGGTCGGGGAAACTTAAAAAAAAAATCTCTTACCTTGCCGGAGATGTCATTGTTTTCCGGATCGTATCTCCAGTCGCTCTGTGGCATAACATCGTGGAACTGGAGGCCTTGCTCGAGATTGACTTTGAGCCCCATCATGGGTCCATGAGCTTACCATCAGAGCCTGCGATCACTTGCCTGGGATCGATGCTCCAAATGCGGCCTTCATCGAGGAGCTCGCAGTCTCGGGTAGAGACTTATGTCGGGAAGCTCCAAAGTAGCAAGAGGTTCGACCAGTCCCGACCCGGGGTCCGATTGCCCAGCACAGGGGAGCTGAGATCCCCCCCAATGCGGGACCTTGATCGCCCCGACGTGGAGGGCCCAACCGCTGGCTATGGGAGCCAAGATCGTCCTGTCAACGGAAGGCTCGAGGACAAAGAAGGGAAGAGATTTAACTTTTTTTCGCCTTCCATCACAGTGAGGAATGTGGAGGAGTCACTGTGGTGGATGTTTATGTTTAAAATGTATTTTGTGTGTCTTGTTGCTTTTTATTGGTATAACTGTATGGCACATCAAATTCCTCGTATGTTAGCAAAACTACTTGGCTAATAAAGTGTGATTCTGATAGTTATCAGAATCACACTTTATTCGCCAAGTACGTTTTGTAACATACGAGGAATTTCATTGACCAGGTCAGTCATACAATTAAAAGCAACAGATCACTCAAAAACACATTTTAACATGAACATCCACCACAGTGACTCCTACACATTCCTCACTGTGATGGAAGGCGAAATAAAGTTCAAGTCCTTCCCTTAGTTCTTCCTCGGTCGTGGGCCTCGAGATCCCGTTGACGGGACGATCTTGACTCCCGTAACCGGCGGCATTCGGGACCTCCGCATCAAGGCAATCAGCTCCCGCATCGGGGGGATGTCAGCTTCCCCACGCCGGGCGATCGAACCTCGCGTCGGGGCTGGTCGAACTTTCCGCGAAATTGGAGCTTCCTGACTAGCCTCTCCCGACTGCGAGCTTGATGGTAAGTCCTCGGTGGTCACGGTGGGAGCGATCCCAGGCAAGGGATCAGCTCCGATGTTAAGTCCGCACCCGCGATAGGGCTCAAAGTCGGTCTGAGGAGGCTTCCAGCTCCATCGATGGAAGGCCGCAGATCGTCCGGAGAATGTGATCCAAAAATTAATCACATCTCCGGCAACTCGAAAAAAAGTTTCCCCCGATCCCCTCCCCCCCTCCCCCTCCCCCCTCCCCCCACATAAAACAAACCGAAGAACATTAAAACCAACTTTTAACACACTAAAAAAAAAAACGAACAGACTGCCGGCAGGGCAGCCATCGCCCCGGCACACCTGGTTATGATTATGATTGCGATTATGAAGTGACAGCCAAGAAGATACCAATGCTTACTTATTTACGAGAATGAGGAAATTCAGCATGTCTTCAGTGACTCTTACAAACTTCTACAGATGCACCATAGTAAGCATATTATTGGGTTGCTTCACAGCTTCGTTTAGAAACAGCTTTGCCCAAGACTGCAAGAAATTGCAGAGAGTTGTGGACGTAGCCCAGTCTATCACAGACCAGTTTCCCCACCGCTGATACCATCTACACTTCTTGGGAAGGCAGCCAACATAATCAAAGACCTTTCCCACCCTGGTCATTCTTCTACTCCCCACTACTGTCAGCAGATGGTACAGACGCTTGAAACTGTGCACCACCAGACTCGGGAACAGCTTCTTCCCCACTGTTAACGTGCTTTTGAATAGTACTATCATAAGCTTGAGTGCTATCCGTTAAACCTCTATCCCATTGCGGTGGGGTTTGTCTATGTAACTTGTGTGCTATAATGCTGAGAACAATATTCAGCACTCCATATCTCCCTCTTTGCTCTACCTATTGTACATATTTTGATGATTGTTTTTATGTATAGCATTATCTGATCTGATTGGAAAGCTTGTAAAACAAAACTTTTTCCTGTACCTCGGTACACATGACAATAATAAATCAAAACTTAGACCGAAATAAGCTCAGACAGCTGAAGGCATGGATTCCTGTGTGGGAAACTGACTGTAATCAGGGAAGTGCATGAGATCAGAAATGGAGGCAGGCTGGGGGTTTTAAATCTTAAGTGGAGGGGATTGAAAATAAGGATGGGAATGTTTGAATAAAAGACTGGAAGCACTCAGCAGGATAGGCAGCACCTGTGGAGGGAAGAGACAGAAGACATATCAGTCAGGGCCACTCTTCAGACTGAAGAAGGGTCCCGACCCTAAATGTCACCTGTCCATTTCTTTCACAGATCCTGCCTGAACTACTGAGTTCCTCCAGCCTAGTTTTTTTGCTAAATATTCCAGCATCTGCAGTTTCTTGTGCCTCATGTGTACGTTGATGCTCATATAGTCATACCAGACTAGCATGGTAATAGTTGAGTTTACAGTTAACAAAGCTGAGAATGCACGTTCCAGCAGTCTGAGGTGAGGATGGAATACTCCATCCTATTGTACTATTGAAAGATTTGAAATTTCATTTGTTTTATCACTACAGACTTTTGTTGACCATGTTAGCACCATTCATCTTTACCCCCTCCAAACAACTCCTCATTTCATCCTTTCTCACCTACTCTTTCCCTCACTTCCCCAACCTCACTTTATCCTCTACCCCCAAACTCTCCCTCCCCAGCATCCAGCTTACTCCTCCAGTCTTCCAACAGTGCCTCTCTGCAGGGGCAGGCATGGTTTGGGGTCTTTGCAGCAGATGTGTATTGGGTTGGGATGATACCTCATGGCAACAGTAGATTTGTTGTAGCCTTGTGCCTGACGATGCTGGGCCTTCCCCATCTCTGTCCATGAGAGGCAATCAGCACCTCTTCCACTGCCCAGCATTGCTGGGACATCTCAGTCTACAGTCAAATCACAACTCTCAGCCTGGAAATATTATTAGCATTGTTCGTGTGAATGAATCCCCTGTTAGAACTCTGGTAGTCTGCTTTTATCTCACAGAAGGGCTTTTTAACAGCACTAACTTCAAATTAACGAGTTTTGAAATCTTAATCTTTTACTTTCATATACATTCTAGAAGATGAGGTAGTCATAAAAATTTTAATCCTAGAAATGTTACCCAAGGTGATTTCAGAATTTTGTTTTAATTAATCTATTAACTATCATTCCCATTTTCTGTCATCAAGCCTCAGGAGAAAGATCTACTGTTCAGACACAAGCATAATCTTTCCATCACCAAACTATATAGACAATATGATTTAATATGTGAATGCAAAATGATATTGGCAAAACAAAGATTTTCCAGAATGTTTGATGGCTAAGATTGATTTTTCCAAAAGTCCATTCAGACTAAATCGCCTGTCCCTTCATTACATCACATCTCTCTGTTTTGGAAATCTCTCTGGTGTTTGCATGTCCGAGACAGCTGCTGACTGCCGATTCAGGCACATTCCCCTCTTATTTCTTCCATGTATAACTGCTATGTCTTCACCTGATCAGACCCTCGGCTCACAAATCCCTTCTCTCACCTTCACATATCTTCGACCGCTTTTCCCTCTAGTGAGGAGGTATTAATTAGTGTCATATCTTTACATAAGGTCATAAGTGATAGAGGCAGAATTAGGCCATTCAGCCCATCAAGTCTCCTCCATCTTTCAATCATGGCTGATCTATCTCTCCCTCCTAAACCCATTCTCCTACCTTCTCCCCTTAGTTTCTCCCCTGAAGTTTGCCTCTGTGTGAAGGTTTTTCTGCTTCACTTCCACAAAACGCCCTGAAAATGTCCTTAAATGCATACTATTGCTGTGCATTAGTTCAAAGGTTTCGTCTTTTTGTTTCTACTGATACAGAAGATCAAAGATCATGCTCTCTGTGGCAGGGTGGCTTTGATAGTCTCCTTTCAAAACTGCACGTTTAAACCTGTTTTTAAGATTACGGTTCCTTCTGAACAGCCCCAGAAATCACTTTAGCACTATACATCTGAATGTAACAGCAAATATTCCAGCCCACACATTCACTGTAGACAAGTACTGATAAAATTGAATTTTGTTGGATAAATAAGTAGAATGGCAATGCAACAGAATACAGATGAAGACTAGCAATTGGGCAGAGCAGAAACCAGAAAGTGTTTCTGTTTTCATCTGAGAATTATGCTTTAATGGTTTGTGCACAAATGGCAAAAGGTTTTAGACATTGCTGAGCTGATATAACTTTACAGGGACAATCCAATTTAAAATATGGGCATGCACACCAATAAACAATATATAGTTGTTTATGTGCTCCTGACACCATGAGTTTAGTAAATATCTTCTTTTTTTTCTCCACTTCTCTCTTGCAATAAAAATAGTTTCAGCTGCTTATACAGGTAAGTCCCAAATAAGACTGTTAACGTTATGTAGGAACTGTAGAATGCCTCTCTGCTAATTAATAGGGAAATATAAGAATTTATAATGTTTTTAAAATTGGGTTTTACATTACACATTCCTTTTTGAAAATCACTCTTCTGTTTAATGTCTTGATAGGGATTCCTTATTGATTTGACGTGAGACATAGCTGCACACATCTGCCATCAGACACAGCCCCCTACAATCCAATAACAGCATATACCCAAAGCAATGCCCACACACTCATGAAAGAGGGCCATGTTAACTTCTATCACCAGGTATGTTGGGGCCCACGATCAACGGGGGGCAAAGACAAACTTGCGGAGAAAACTCTACTGCTTTCCAAAGTAAACCTTCTTCATTCTGGCTTTGTCAAAGGTCCAGTGCTGGTCACTAAAGGTAAGGGATCAGCCAATGAAGGCAGAGATGAGGTGATTTCTTTGAGAAAGTTTGAAAAAAGGGTTTGATTGTCTACTTTATCAATGCCTCATAATTTGATATACTTCTATCGGGTCTCTCCTCAACCTCTGATGCTCCAGAGAAAGCAGTTCAAGTTTGTCCAAAGATAGACACAAAGTGCTGCAGTAACTCAGCGAGTCAGGCAGCATCTCTGGAGAAAAAGGATGGGTGTCGTTTTGGGTCGGAACCCTTCTTCAGACTGAAAGGAGGGGTTGGAGGTGGAGTGAAGAGCTGGAAGTGAGAAAAGACCAGGACCAATCAGGGATGGCCACAAATGACCTCAGGCAGGGTAGGCCTGGTAGGCCCATCGTTAGCAAGGGACGGTGTGATCTCAAGAGGATGTGGAGAATGTGGAGAACTGTGGAACTGGTAAAATGACTAGGGAGGATGAAGGGGACAGTGGGGGAGTGGGAGGGGAGGGAAGTAAATGGAAGTTTCTTGAAATTAGAGAATTCAATGTTCATACTCCTCGCAACATGGGATCTGTTCAGTCAGTTTACTCCTAGTACTGAAGCATTTCTCTCAAACACCCTGGTGGTCTACTTCTGCAGGGGTGAAATGCAACTATAAATTCCCAGAAGTGTACTTCACATCATCAGATGGCGCTGGACTCTCTGGTGCTTTGTCACATCAGACACATAGAAGATTTGGAAGAAAAAGAATGCAGACTTTCTGGAACTTATGGTAAGTTCATAGCCCTACCTTTCAAAAGATATTCCATTGAAATTGAATCATGCAGCAGAGAGCAGCACAGCAGCACCCGACCCAGTCTCCAATCATCTGTCTCTGTCGATAAACTCCCTTCAATTAATGTAGAACTGGTGGATCTGTGGTTTCTCCTGTTTTCTATGTCCGCATTCAATAATATAATGCAATTTTCTAATCCGGGAACACAATTCTCAGATTTCGAGACCTTTGGGAAATTATGACTTACACAAATGCAATTTCTCTGTCTCGTGTTTTCACAATCTGAGTGGAAAACACCAGGTCCTAGAGATTTGTCTATTTTAATCTCATTATTTGCTCCATTACTTTTCTTTCATTTACCATCCCACTGTTCCTCCCCTTATATTTTCTATATTTTGTGTTCCTGATGTTTCAGCTTTCAGTTCTTCATCAGGGACGTGAATGAAAAGTATTTATTTTGCAAATGTGTTATTATTACCTTGCTCCCTAGAATAATATTGCTGCATTTGGCTTTAAAGCACTCTTTATTACTCGAGAACAATATATTTATAAAATATACTGTCGGTTGGGATATCCCTTTAACATTTTTTTAGTGTTCTTGATGCTTTTTTAATGCTTTCCCTCTTTGATTCCCATTCCAAGTTAAAGTCACAGTGTCATAGTGTTATACAGCAAAGAAATCTATTTTCAGCCCACCCAGTCCACCACTATCAACCACCTATTTACACTAATCCCATTTTATTCACAACACATTATTCAGGGGTGGAATCCACCACCCATTCACTGGGGGCAGTTTCTACTGATGAACTAACATACCAATTTGCCCGCTTTTTGAAGTGGGTGGAAAGCGAAGCGCCAAGATGAAATCCACACGGGGAGAATACGCAAACTCCACAGACAGCACCCTTGATCAAAATGGAACCTGGGTTGTTGGAGCTGGGAGGTAACAGCTCTTCTAATGCCAATGTGCTGCCTGACTGATGTACAGTTCCACAAAATATCACCCGTTAAACATTGACAATTTGAAAACAATGTAAAACACCCTCAATTCCAACCTAGAACATTAGAGGGAAAAAAAGTGCCATTTGGTCCTTGGTTACAATACTGGCTCTTTCACCAAATATTCCAATTATGAAATTGTTTACAAAGTGTTTTCTTTGGCATCCCCTACCCCCCACACACACTTAAAATTGAATAGGCTTCACCTCTGTTAGTTACTAATTGTGAATTTCCATAAGAGTTTCAATAAAATCACAATGGTAACTCCTGTAATCAAAGGCAAATTCCTTTTCTCTTATTTAAAACATTATATTGCCTGCTTTTAAATCAACCATTTTGCACGGTGAATAATGAAAGGAAAATATTTCCTTTAAAAAACATTTTGCACGTTGAATAATGAAAGGAAAAAATATCAATAATACATAATTGTTCAAGTGACAAGCAGAGGAGGTGAATTCAGCTTGGTATAATGTTCAGTACAAACATTATGGGCCAAAAGGCCTGTCCCTGTTCTGTACTGTTCTATGTTTTATGTTAATCAATTATAGGTTCATTTTACCACCCATTTCATCTGAGTCGAGACAATGGCCTGTAAATTAATTAAAGCATTCGAATCTGCTGCTGTACACATTTTTTTAAAGTCGAGCCAAAGAGCAAGACCAAATTATTATTTGTTTTTGCAGACCAATGAGAAGTGGTTTAAAAAATAGTTGAACGTGCACATCAAACATTATAGGCACCGGGAATTGCAGTTGAATGTCATAATTATGTGTTATTCACCAATCTGTCAACCTGTTCCTGAATGTTCCAGGATTTTGAAATATTTTACACAGCTCTAAGTGAAAAGGGGGGCTGGTGTAGCTAAACTCCCCAACAATGAAACATTTGCATAATCAGTTAATCTAAATGGCACAGAACCTTTTCAAGAAAGCAAACCTCTGGCGGGTCAAGCAACATCTGTGGAGGGAAAGGGGCAAATGATGTTTTGGATCAGAACGCTTCTTCAGACTGGTGGTCAAGGGGAGATATTGGTACAAAGAAGTGAGAGGAAGGGCTGGAGCAAAATCTGGGAAAAGTGGATCCAGGTAAGGAGTGTTGAAATCCAAAGAGAAATTGTGTAAAGTTTCCAGAAACAAATGAGCAGTCACGCTGATTGGAGCAAATTAGAATACAGCAATAAAGAACCAAGGGATTGAGAGCAAAGAATGGGGTATGACATTAAACTAATAAGGAAGATAAAAGTAGACTATAAATGTTTCTACAATTAGGTAGAAAGGAAAACATTAGAGAAGACTAATGTAGGTCCCTTACGTCAGAAATGGGAGAACTTCACATTTTAGTTTAGAGATACAGCATGGAAACGGGCCTTTTGGCCCACCGAGTCCATGCCGACCAGCACTAGTTCTACCCTACACACCCAGGACAATCTACAAAAGCCAGTTAACCTGCTAACCTGCATGTCTTTGGAATGTGGGAGGAAACTAGAGCACTCGGAGAAAGCTCACACAGTCACAGACAGAATGTACAAACTCTGTACAGACAACACCTGTAGTCAGGATTAAACCTTTCCTATCGATGCATCTATCAAATTGTCTTTTAAATGTTGTAAATGCACCCACCCCTACAGCTTCCTCCAGCAGCTCAATCCACATACCCCTCAGGTCCCTTTTAAATCTTTCCCACCTCACCTTAACATAGCACGGAATGAAAGTGATATGGATTACGTGCAGGTAGAAGAGAATAGTTTAACTTGCTATATGTTCGGCACAGGCATTGTGGGCCAAAGGGCCTGTTCTTGTGCTGTACTGTTCAATGGTTCTATGAAATTATTTGCAGTTCTGGTCAAATCCGCCTTATTAAGCTGTGAAGAAGTTTGCGTGTGCAGGAATGACCCCAGTCAACTGGACATAAGATCATTGGAATTACTTCCAGCATGGAGTGTGTTCTGCTGGAAGTCACTGTATGTGTCCTTATTCTCCATTTATAAGCATATCAGACACATAGACGAACCAGGAGTAAAAGAATTGTCTTAATAATCTACACAATAAATCTATAATTTTGGCAATCTTTTAGTTTTGGCAATGCACACATCAAATTGCTCTCTTTAATGAAATGTCAAGGACATGGAATTATTGGATTTATTACAAAACTAAAATTCAAAACGCAACAATAAGCATGTTTTTTAAAACAATGAATGTTACTGGGTACTGACATTGAGGAGCAATTTAAGTTATGAGCTCCACATTATATTGATTCTACCGCTCGGAGAAAATACATATTTATTGTACCAAAAGTAGAACTAAAGGAAAAGGAGCTACAAATAACCGATGCATTCTTACACCCTTTGAAAAAGAAAAAAATAAATTGAAAGAGGGATTTGCATTTTGTTGCTGTCACATTCCTTTCAGGCTATTTCAAAGCATTTTATAGCCAAGGACGGACTGTGGAAGCTGCTGTGATTCTGAACAGATCTATTAAATGCCGACCACAGGGGCTTTAAACAAGTATGTTTATTTTAATACTAACAGTAAGGACTTCACAGCTATGTTGCGAACATCATGTGCATTTTATTCACCATAACCCAGATTTGAACTACTTCACCTCATCGCTCAGTCCCATTCTTGCTTATTGGTGTGGTAATGCTGTCTCTCACTGTGAAGATTACCTTGAAGCATCATGCTTTGCTTCGGTCACTGCTGTGCTCGAGATAGGCTGTACCAGTGTTACAACTGCAATGGATGGATGCACCATCAAGGTAAGATAAGTAGCACAGAGTGGAACTGCAGGGAAATTAAAGTAGAAATTTAAAATGGGCCAAAGGGCCTGTTTCCATGCTGTATTATTTTAAGTTAGCCGATTGGTGATTTGTCATGAAGCTTGGAACACTTGTTCCCTCTGTTAGCATTTTATAGATATCCCAGCTGTCCCAGTGGAAGCTCCATGAGATGAACAATCAAAAAAAGTTTGATGCTGCAAGATATAATATGAACTATGGTCCACCGATTCTGATGGTATACTGCACATCAAAGATCCATCTCAACTCTTTCACTGCACATATTCTGGTTATGCATCTGCCCGCACAAGGAGACGGCGGTGGAAGGGAGGGGTTGGAGAGGCAGAGTGGACAAAGCGATGGGAAAAGGAGGAGGAGGAGGTAGAGGTGGGGATGGATGGAGAGGCTGAGTGGACAAAGTAAGGACCAACAGAGTGAAACTGCAGCTGGAGAGAGGGGATGGAGCCCCACAGTGACCGACCGCATGCTGTTGGTGGCAGTGGCCTGAAGAAAGCGCTGTCCGAAGGGGCTACAACGTGAGCCACAACAACAACCACATCGTTCGGACCACGAAGAAAGGCTCGCTGGTGCTCCTTGCAAGGTGAGGGTGGTGTTGGAAGCCAGGGCTGGGCAGGCTTTGCGAGCTGGGGGTGGGTTGGCAGGACCGTCCGCTATAACCAAAATCTGTTATAAAGGGGTCTGTTAAAATGAAGGTTTACTGCACAATAAATTATTAGATATACTAGGTAACCATACCATAGCAATGCAAGCAAAAATACCGAGTGCACTTTATAAATAGTCTATAGCAGTTCAGTGCTGAGGTGGGTTTGTGGTTAGGGTTGTACAGGATGGTTCAGGAGCTTGATGGTTGATCGGAAGAAGGTGTTCTTGAATCTGAAGGTAATGGTTCTCAAGCTCTGGGTGGGTCTTTGATACTATTTGCTGCCTTCTTGACGTTGTACTTCCTGTAGATGGTGGGGAGGTCAATACCCGTGATAGATCAGGCAATGTCTATCTCTTCCTGCGTTTCTTTGTTCTACGGGCATTCAAGTTACCAAACCAGGAGGTGATGCAATCAGTCAGTATGCTCTCTGCTGTAAACCTGTAATGGTTTTGATAGCTTATCTTGTGACATGCCGAATACTCAATCAAACACTATTACAATAATGACCTGATAATCTATTGGTTGAGGAACCATAACCGGCCAGCCTGCAGTGGTGACCGTCCTACTCTGTTCTGAAATGGTACTGTGGTATCATTCATGACTAGACAAAGAGAATAGATATGATCATAGTCCAATGGACTTTGAAAACTCTTAAGATGTAGGCGTCACCGCCAGACTCAACAATTACTGACCATGCAAGGAGCAATACAGCCTCAATACAGCTCTCACCTGTTCCTAATCCATCCACCATTCGTCATCTTGATTACCCATAGCACAGCACATAAATGCCAGCTGACATTTTTCTCTTCACGTGAGACATGGACATACAACCTTTTGTGTGAGGTAAGAGGGCTAATAACCGAGACACAGCTTAATAACTGTAACGTTGGGCTGTTTGACATTAGCGTGTAAAGATATTTTTACTCTATATCAAACTTGTACTGCACCTTTTATGGCAATGTTTGACTGGACTCTTATAGAGGGAGCTTTATTCTCCATCTATCCTAGACTGCACCTTTGGAATGCTGTTTATTATAAGTGACTGGGCTGCACATGAGAATGTGTCCTGTCACCACTTGGGACTATAAGTGGGAGTGTTCTCTGTGGCCCAGTACACAAGGACACAAACATTGGGAGGAGGGAAATCTTCTTTCCTACATTCACTCTCATAAACCCCAGACAAACATTTTACTCTACAATGAGATTATTGCAAGAAATGCATACAATCTTGAAAGGTTAATTGTTTAAAGAACTGTCATTGCTTGAATAGAGTTAAGCGTGTAGGCTTATACTGTGGCCTTTCCAATGGTACCATAATGTATGATTGTAGTGGGATTAATCTTTAGTATAATTTGACACTGTGTCTTACTTCTGCTGGGTGCCATGATATTAAAATTTGCCTGCACAGAGCAGAGGGATCCAATTCCAAAAGCAACACATCTGTTCATCTCAGAGTTAGAGATCTGCTTCAGTATGAGTTTCCAATCCAAAACCATTCCCATTGGGAATATAGAATTCTAACACCATAATACAGTGGATCAATTGAAGGTATAAATTATATATAAGTACTGAATCAAACAAACCCAAGAAATAAAGCAACTTCGGTTAAAGATGAAATTGTCCAAAGCTTTATAATCCTCACCAAGAAATAAAACGATAAACATACAGAAATATGATATTATCGACAACAATCTGAAGAGCTCTTTGAAATGCGGTTTACAGCAAACATGTTGCAGGGTTTGGCTCTGCAACAAACTCAGTCCCACCATCCCATCTCACTTCAAACCCAGGGTTCTGTACGCTGTTGGTACTGGACGTCAAATCCAAGTCATTGTAGTCTCATTCACCGACGCAGATGAGAGGATGGAACTTATTATAAAAATGTTCACAAAGCAGAGGTCCTCTACAACTCTGCTCTCCTTTAATAAAGGTTCGCAGCGAAACACTGGGAAAGGTAAATTGTGGGAACCATGTCTCGATGAAGGAGGACAACAATGATGAAACGCACCATCGTATTCAGTGCACCAACACAGCCATTGTCTCCCCAAGGAAATGTGCGTTAGAAGATCAAAGACTCATAAAATATCATCATCAACATTGCAGCTCTGACCTCCTCTCTTCCAATGTGCTTCAGACACGGGCCACTTACCTACACAAGCTATCTCAGAACAGTGGAGAGCTATCCCCAACACTGCCTCTGCAGAATCCTTCCAATCCTTCCAATCCATTGCCCGGATAAACTAATCAATGTCAGTGTCTTTTCTTTGGTCAACAACCCGTCCACTGAGACTCAAAGTACACTTGGTCAACTCTGATGGATTCCCAACACTAGGCTCTCAACAGAAACTCGGTACTCAGTTATATCATGTGATAAGATTACCAGCTGGACAGAGGAAACTATTCAAGACTGATCTGAAAGCCCCTTCTCCGAAGATGGCGCCTGCCTGTGGTGACATTTTGCCAGCAGCTCAAAAGCAGAGGATTATTTATAGCTTCAATCAACTCACCTTGATCAAAGAAATGGCAGAAATCGGTGCCGTAATGGACAAGCTGCTAGTGCACTTGAAGGCACAACCGATATCGCGATCTGCAGGAGCCCCTGACTGCAAGCGTTCCCTCGATCGCTGGAGAATACCCGACCCAACAGGTACTGTACCTGGAAACGCCGGGAAGACCTCCGTAGCTGACGGGCATGATCTCCCAGGAGCAATGGAGCTGGAGCTGCCGACTGTGAGGGAATCCCCGATCGCTACGGGGCTAGAGCTGCCGACTGTTAGGGAATCCCCGTTCCAGCACAGGTTCGCAGAAACAGCAGGTACAGTAAGCACAGTACCTGGAAACAACGTAGTGGCCTCCATTGTGTCCGGAAACGTGGCTGACGGGCAGGACTTCAGGTCAGACTGAAGTGCAGGGGACTTTGACCCCCTCTCCCTATCATCCTACTGGCTAATGTACAGACCCTTGAAAATAAAGTGGAGGACTTAAGGGCAAGGCTGCTTTACCAAAGGGAGCTGAGGGAATGCTCTGTGTTCTGTTTCACACAGACATGTCTCACCCCCAGCTCCCCAGACCCAGCGGTCCAGCCTGAAGATTTCTCAATCCATCGCATGGACCGTACAGTGGCATCTGGGAAAGGGAGAGGAGGGGGCATCTGCTCATGGTCAACTCTGCTTGGTGCTCAGACGTGGAAGTCCCATCCAACTCCTGCTCTCCACACCTGGAACACCTGGCTGTGAAGTGCCATCCCTTCTCCCTACCGAGGAAATTCACCTCCATCATCCTGATCGCGGTCCACATCCCACCCCAGGCTGATGTCCATCTGGCACTGGGGGAGCTGCACGCCGTGGTCAACAAGCACCAGACGGCTTACCCCAAGGCATTTACCCTAGCCGGAGACTTCAACAAAGCCAACCTTGAGAAATCGCTCCCTAACTTCCACCAACATGTCTCCTGCAGCACCAGAGGATCAAACACCCTCGACCACTGCTACACCACCATCAAGAATGCCTATCGCTCTATCCCTCGCCCTCACTTTGGTAAATCTGACCATACTGCGGTGCTGCTTCTTCCTGCCTACAGGCGAAAATCGAAGAGCGCACCCGCAGAAGTGAGGACTGTACGGAGCTGATGCGGGGGGAGGGGGGGGGGGGCAGAGGAACAACTCCAGGACTGTTTGGAGTCTGTAGATTGGGCAATGTTCAGGGTCTCGGCAACAAATCTGAATGAATACACCACAGTCGTTACAGACTTCATAAAGAAATGTGTGGAGGACTGCGTCCCAACAAAAACCTTCCGAGTGTTTCCTAACCAGAAGCCTTGGATGAACCATGAGATCCGCATTCTTCTGTAGTCCAGATCTCAGGCATTCCGGTCTGGAGATACAGAGGTCTACAAGAAGTCTAGATGCGACCTTGGTAAGGCCATCAAAAAGGCCAAATGGGACTTCGGCTCCAAGCTGGAGGATGAGACGGATGTTCAGCAACTGTGGCAGGGCTTGAATGGCATCACCTGCTACAAGGCGAAATCAGGAGGCAGCTTAATTGTCAGCGAAGCATCACTCCCTGATGAGCTCAATGCATTTTACACATGCTTTGATAGGGAGAACACTGATGTGCCTTCCCGAGGCCCCATTCGCCGTGACAGTATTTCAGTCACAGTCACAGAGGCCGACGTCAGAAGATCCTTCAGGGGGGTGCACCCTCGGAAAGCACCTGGACCTGATGGTATACCCGGTTGTGTTCTAAAAACCTGTGCGGACCAACTGACTGGAGATTTTATGACATTTTCAACCTCTCACTTCTGAGGTCTGAGGTTCCCACCTGCTATAATAGGGCATCAATAATACCGGTGCCCAAGAAGAGCAAGGTGACGTGCCTCAATGACTATCGACCAGTGGCACTAACGTCTGTGGTGATGAAGTGCTTTGAGAGGTTGATTATGGCGCATATCAACTCCTACCTCGACAAGAACCTGGACCCACTGCAGTTCACTTACCGCCACAACAGATCAATGGTGGATGCGATCTCACTGGCTCTCCATTGCGCTCTGGACCACTTGGACAACAAAAACTCATATGTCAGGCTGTTATTCATTGACTACCACTCGGTGTTTAATACCATCATCTCCTCCAAGCTGGTTACCAAGCTCTCAGATCTGGTTCTCTGTGCATCCCTCTGCAATTGGATCCTCGACTTCCTCATCCACAGACCACAGTCTGTCCATATTGGTGGAAATGTGTCATCCTCGATAACAATCGGCATGGGAGCACCTCAAGTCTGCGTGCTCAGCCCCCTGATTTACTCACTCTATACTCATGACTGCGTAGCCGGACACAGTGCAAACTCCATCAACAAGTTCGCTGACGACACCACTGTTGTGGGACGAATCACTGATGGTGACGAGTCAGAGTATAGAAGTGAGATTGACCAAATGGTGCCAGCACAATAACCAGCACAACACCAGCAAAATCAAGGAACTGATTGTGGACTTTGGAAGGGGTAGGATAGGGACCCACAATCCCGTTTATATCAACGGGACGATGGTGGAAAGGGTCAAGAACTTCAAATTCCTGGGCGTGCATATTTCCGAGGATCTTTCCTGGTCCCAGCACACTGATGCAATTATAAAGAAAGCACATCAGCGCCTCTACTTCCTGAGAAGATTACGGAGAGTCGGTATGTCAAAGAGGACTCTCCCGAACTTCTACAGGTGCACAGTAGGGAGCATGCTGACTGGTTGCATCGTGGCTTGGTTCGGCAACTCGAGCGTCCAGGAGTGGAAAAGATTGCAGAAAGTTGTGACCACTGCCCAGTCCATCATCGGCTCTGACCTCCCCACCATCGAGGGGATCTATCGCAGTCGCTGCCTCAAAAAGGCTACCAGCATCATCAAGGACCCACACCATCCTGGCCACACAGTCATCTCTCCGCTGTCATCAGGTAGAATGTACAGGAGCCTGAAATCTGGCACATCCAGGTTCAGGAACAGCTACTTCCCCACAGCCATCAGGCTATTAAACTCGCCATCAAACTATAACAGCCTATTGCACTTTATCTGTTTATTTATGTGTACATATATGGCCTTTGCTATATAGACACAGTGAACTGTTCTGTATTTTTGCTTACTATATTCTGTTGTGCTGTAGCAAGCAAGAATTTCATTGTCCTATCTGGGACACATGACAATAAACTCTCTTGACTTGACTTTGAAAGAATGTAACATTCCCATTGTCTCCTGGGAATCACTGACCCATGATCACCAAAGAGTGGAGAAGATACAGAGGATCCCATGCATCAGGAGCACACAGAAGCCCACCATAAATAGTGGAATGAGTGAACCACCCATGTGGCCATCTCTCAGTACCCACTGCCTACTGGCCTCATTAGCACTCTGATCCATCAAAACCAGAGAGAAAGCAAGTCATTCCCTGGGATAGGATTGCCAAAAGATGGGAATATTAGAAAACTTGTGCTCTTGCATTAAGATTCCTGGTTTACAAGGAGAAAATTATTCTATTTATATTTATGTCTAACTTTACTTTTTTTAATTATAAAATTGAAAACAGTTAAAATACAATAAAAAAAAAAAATTTGAACATTAAAATTAAATATTCTTTGCAATTTTAATTATTTACAATGATCAATGGTATTTAACTGCCTTTGAATACAAGACATTTACATGCTATAAAATAGATTCTCAGGTTTGAGAGAAGGTCAAGTCTTGCCTCGTCAAAAATTGTTCGGGAGGTTCAGGGACAAAGCCTCAGATTTTAGATTTTAGATTTTACAGATACAATGTGGAAACAGCGATCACCCTGTACACTAACCTACACACACTAGGGATAATTTTACAACCTACCAACACCAACTAAGCTACAAGCCTATACCTCTTTGGAGTATGGAAGGAAACCAGAGCACCTGGAGAAAACCCAGCGGTCACAGGGAGAATGCACTAACCACATATAGATAGCAGCTGTGGTCAGGATCGAACCCGGATCTCTCGCGCAGAAAGGCAGATCCACATCTTCTGAGGCTGATTGGCCATCAAGATCTTGTAAAAACTTGTGAGATGCCTTGGGCGCATGGGTTTGGATCTGATTGGCCTCCTCCATCTAGCCTTGGTGGGTGGAGCAGTCAGGGACTGCTTGAATTGTGGCCTGGTACAGCAATTCCAACAGATAAAACTACACAAGGCGGCAGAGAATGGTGGACTCAAGCCTGGACAGTTCTCCTCACCACCGGAAGCATCTGTATGTACAATAGATGCCGCCTTAAGGAGGCAGCATCTATCATCAAGCATCTCCCCCATCCAGGCCATGTCTGCCTCTTGCTGCTACGGTCTGGCAGGAGGTACAAAAGCCTGAAGTCCAACACCACCACATTCAGAGTCCAATTTATACTTCAGTCAAATTATACCTAACCAATGCAGACTCTAACCTACACATACACTGATTGAATTATACACAGTCTCATTTACTCATTCTTCAACTGTGGGCTTCTTGAATAGGCTTGCTTAGCCTTAATCCCACCTCGTCAATGGAGCATGACAAACTACCTCTTGCACTACCATGGACATATTTTTCAATTGTGTATTTTTGCACTAATGGGCCTGTCCCACTTAGGCGACTCTTTAGGCGAGTGCAGGAGACTCTGCGCTCACCACATGATCACCACATGGTCGCTACATGTTCGCTGGTGGTCTCTGATGAGTCTCCTTCATGGTCGCGAGGAGTTCCCGCAATCTGGGAACTAGTCGCGGCCTCAGTATGGTCGCCGCAAATTTTTCAACATGTTGAACATTTTTCTGTGACCAAATATTGGTCGCCATGGAGTAAATCGATAATCCAGTAGTCGTAGGTGCAGTTGTAGTGGGGTTGCCATGTAGTTATAGGTCGTCGAGGTAGTCGTAGATAGATTTTGTTAATCGCCTTTGCTGTCTGGGCATTTTCATTGGCTCATTGGGGAAAAAAAACGTAAGGACGAGTTTTCAGAACCAAGGATAACAGACCGGTAAATGTCCGCCGAACTTCACAGCTGTGTATCTCTGGCTTATTAAAAGTTGTCTGGCTTCTCCACTCCTTCTCCACTCCTTTCCCCCCCTTCTCCCCCCTTCTTTTACCATCTCTCCCCCCTTCTCTCCTCCCCCCTCCCCCTCTCCCCCCTCTTTTAAATGACTTGCTGTACACTGTGCTAGCCGTCTTAACCCTCCTGTTCATTGCGGTGTGTGTCTGTATCACCTTGGCTTTGCACTGTGTGAATTTCAGACAGCGCTTCCCCCTCTTGCCCTGGCCCCCACCTTTGCGATGTGTTTGTGTTTGTGTGTGTGTGTATGTATGTTCCACTCTGACAGTCGCCGTTCCAGTTCCCGTTTTTTCAGGCGAGTGCCGGCAACTTGACAGTCGCCGGCAGTCCGCTGAAAAATCGCTTAAGTGGGACAGGCTCATTAGGCCCTGTTTTCTTTTCTTTGCCTAGTCTTTTTCTTTTCACTATATTATAGAACTGATGTGTAATTTATGTATAATTCATATTTTGGCTTGTCATATTGAGTCAATGCACCTGCGATGCTGCTGCAAGTAAGGTGTTCATTGTACCTGTGCCTCTCTCTACTTACCTGACCATGAACTTGACGTGGCTTGACTCGGGTGTTGAGAGCGAGCAGCATGCTCAAGTACAATTCAGCCTCGATCGATTTGTTGGAGGCACCCAACCTGCTGCTCCTTTGCATGTATTCTAAGATCACTATGCGTGAACATGCTTTCCTTCCAGAAATAACATCAACCCTCAAGAGGGCTTTAATGAGGCAAAGGGTGTGGATCAGACAGCGTGATGCGTGCTAACCTGAGGAGGGAAGAGGAGCACCAGGGACTATGGTGCTGAGATAGGCAGCGACCTAGCAAATTCCAAGCGTGCTTTATGTTCACTGGCAACCATCCACAGCACACAATCAACTGAGAAACAAACATCCTGAGGCATCCATGATCACACCATAAATTACTGCTTAATAACAACACAATCTCACCAGCTCATTGACTGAACATTGTAGGCGTGAGGTTGAAATGTCAACTGCTTGTTTCGATTTTCTGTGATGCAAGTCAATTCATCAAATACTTCCAGGAATAAATAAATGATCCCTGTGTTCTCATTGTGTCGGCAACTCTGCAGGTGTCCTTGACGAGTACGTTACTAAACATGAGGATTCAGAATTAATATTACAGCCCAAATTCAATGAATGGAGAATCTGATGTCGGTCTTGCACAGACGCCATCAAATTCAGGAGTTCAATTTATACTCTAGTTGAATTATATCTAAGCAATGCAGACCCTATGCAATATATACATTGAGTGAATTACACGTAGTCCGATTTTGACATGGGTTAACGGGTTGCATTAATGTACTGGTAATGTTACTAATCTAGTACCTCTAGGGATCCAGAGACATGGGTTTGTGCATCACCTCGCCATTAATATATTGAGTGTCATCAATGAACAGGAACTGAATGGGACCAACTATGTAAATGCTGTGGATATGGGAGTAGATTAGAGACAAGGCATCCTGCGAAAGTAACACTCCTCCTGACAGCCCAAAGCCTTTCCACCAGCCTCAAGGCACAAAGTAGCAAAGTGATGGAACACTTTCTCTACATGGATGCATGAAACATTAACAACACAACAGGTTCTGCACTGTCCGGTTCAAAGCAGCACCCTTTATCATCCATTCCTTCCAGCTCCAGCACAGCGACTGTGCCATTGACAAATGCAGTGTATTTACTCACCAGGGCACTCCAACCTCCCTAACCCATGATCTCATCACCAGGAAGGACATGGACGACAGGCACAAGAGAACACGCATGGATATTCTCCAAAATCTTCAGTTTCCATCCCAAACTCCCACACTCCAAAGACGTCCAGGTTTGTAGGTTAATTGGCTTGGTATAAGTGTAATTTGTCCCTAGTGTGTGAAGGATAGTGTTAATGTGCGGGGATCGTTAGTCGGTGCTGATTCGGTGGGCCAAAGTGACTGTTTCCGTGCTGAAAAAACGAAAAACTGCAGATTTTCCTTTAAGTCACACCATTCTGTTTTGTATATGTTTAGTCGTTCCTTCATCATTCCTGGGTCTAAATCTTTCCCCAACAGCACATTGAGAGTACAATCACCAAAAGGAATGCAGGAGTTGGCATTGGTTTATTTCTTCTCATTAATACAATGAGAAACTTTGTTTTGCGTGCTGTCCATGCAAATCATACCATACGCAAGTACAAGTAAACCAGTCCTATCACCATCTCAAGGGCTATGAGGGATGGGGAATAAGTGGTGACCTTGTCAGTGACACCCAAATCCCAATAAATAAATTGATAAGTTTAAAACATCACAGCAATTGGATAATTTAAAATCAAAATAAGGATTGGATAGGATAGGTTTGGAGGGATATGGGCCAAACGCAGGCAGGTCAGACTAGTATGGATGGGGCATGTTGATCAGCGTGGCAAGTTGGGCCGAAGGGCCTGTTTCCACACTGTATGATTCTATAACTCTATGACTCTCTAAATAGTTAAGTAAATCTGGAATTTAAAAAAAATCCATCTGGTTCACTAACATTTTTTGTGGAAGAAAATCTACTAACCTTATGATCTTTGGACCAAAACAAGTTGTTTCATTGACATCAAAAATCCCTGTACTTAATGTAGTAAGGGGTAAGTATGTACCTTCAGCCTCTGATGATACGCACGTTCCTTGAATGAATAAAAAACAATGAATACTTTCCCAGTTCACACAAGGTCTGGTTTATCATCCTGCCAATTTACAATCTGTCTCTTTTATTCCCTGACCACATCTGGTATCAAATGTACCAAGATAGTCCATAATCCCCCCCCCCTCCCCCTCCCCCCACCAGAGGCATTATGTGCAAGTTCTGCACAATGTGAGAGCCATCCTTCTTCAGACTGATGTTTTGCGGGGGGTGGGAAAGAAAGGAAGGAAGAGGCAGAGACAGTGGGCTGTGGGAGAGCTGGGAAGGGGAGGGGAAAGGAGGGAGAAAGCAAGGATTACCTGAAATTGGAGAAGTCAATGTTTATTTTTTTGATTTGATAATTTGATATAATTTATTGTCATTGTCTTCAATTAATAGACAACAACATTATTTTTCCCTTACAGTCATACAAAAATTAAAATTAAAAAAACATAAAAACACGAACACAGTAGTCCACAACACAAACATCCCCACAGCGGCACCAAAGTTCCCCACTGTGAGGGAAGGAACCAAAGTCCAGTCAACCTCCTCGCTGATGTTCACCCGTGGTCAGGGCCTCCCGAGCACCCCATAGTCGCCGCCACGGGCGGCCCGATGTTCAGGCCCTCTCGCCGGGAACGATGGAACCCCGACGTCGAATGGGAGAACATCCTCAGCGGCCTGGACCTCTGAATCGGCCACCCTCCACCAGAGTCCGCGGCTCCCGATGTCCACAGGCTGCGCTGGGCGGTGATTCGCGCTGGCGACCCCCGGCAAAGGGTCCCAGGACTCCGCGATGTTAAAGTCAGTGTTGCCCGTGTTGGGAGCTCCGCACCCACAGCTCCACGATGTTGCAGCAGTGGCCCAACACTCTGGAGCTCCAAACGGCGATCCCAGGTAAGGCCTCGCCTGCCCCGCGATGAAGCGAGCGCAGCACCGCAGCTGCTGAAGCTCTGCTCCGGTCCCGGCAGGTAAGGCCGCGCCAATCCAGTTGGTATGCCGCGAGGGGGGTGATGGGGGGGGGGGGCGAGGACGCGACTCGGATAATAGCCGCATCCTCGCCAGGAAGCGACTGAAGGACGGTTCCCCCTTTACCCTACCTGCTTCCCCCCACATAAAATACTGAAAAAAAACTAAAAAACTATAAAAAACACACTGTAAACATAACAAAATAAAAAAGACAACCAGACCGTGGGCGGAGGCAGCTAGTAACAGCGCCACCGGATGTCCAGATGGGGTGTAAACTACCCAAGCAAAATATGAGGTGCTGCTCCTTCAATTTGCAGTGGGATTCACTCTGGCCATGGAGGAGGCCCAGGACAGAAAGGTCGGATTCGGAATGGGAGGGGGAGTTGAAGTGCTGAGCCACCGGGAGATCGTTCTTAAATATTACAGCTACACAATGTCAGATTAAAAAGTGCAAAAGCTGCAGCGATGCAGATTAGAAGATCGGGAATTTATCTATAGGATATTAGAGGTCCATTTAAAAGCGTGATAACAGCAGTGTAGAAGGTTTTCTTGAATCCGGTGGTTGCTGCTTTCAAGCTTTTGTATCTTATGCCCGAGGGGAGAGGAGAGAAGCGAGAGAACGACCGGGGTGTGAATGGTCCCTGATTATTATGGCTGCTTTCCCGAGGCAGTGGAGTGTAGATGGAATTAATGGTTTGTGTGATGGACAGTGCTATGTTTATTAAGGGCCTGTCCCACCAGCATGCGATTGCATGCGTTTAGCGCGACCAAACGTGGTCGCTTGAGGCGTACGGCCACGCGGGGCCAGTCCCACTTCGAACCGCAGAGGCATATGGAGTTGTGTGGGGCTGGTCCCGACACCATACTCACAAATCAGCTGGGCAGGAGGCGGGCCGACTGAATTTCGACGTCGCACGGCGTCGGGCGGTGACGTCATCATGCAACGGCACGCCAGGCGGTGACGTCATCGCGCAACGCCACGTGCTAGGCGTACGCCGTTAAGACACCGCGTACAATGTCAAGACGCTGCGTACGCCCTCAATGCGCCTGCGGGCCGACAGGCCGTTGACGCGCGGAATTTTCGGACAGTGCAGGATTTTCGGAGCCCCGCGCGATGCCGGGACCAGCCCCGCACAACTCCATACGCCACCACGTTTGGTCGCGCTAGACGCATGCAATCGCATGCTGGTGGGACAGGCCCTTTACTCTCTGTATTTTGGTGTGGTCTCAGGCAGAGCGCTTCTCATACCAAGCCGTGAAGCATCCAGAAAGACCTTGCATCCTGCTGAAGAAACATTGCTTTGCATTATCCCCCACCTCTTTGTCCACAGACTCCACAGCTGGCAAAGGGCCTTCAACTTGAAACAATGACTAATTTTCTCTTCCCACAGAGGTAGCGTGACCTGCTGAGTATTTCCAGCATTTCCCGTTTTTATTTTAGATTTACAGTATTGGCAGTTTTTTTTTTAATTTTCACAGCTGGCTAGTTTGTTCAATAAGTCCATTCAGAGTTCTGTTCCTGCCAGTTCCTCCAAGTGCTTGTACATCAAAATGTGCATTTGAGTTGCCCCTTTATTTGAAGTTGAATTCTCAACTTCTCTCCAAATTGCTGGTTATTAATTTTAATGAGCATTGACCTTCACACCCAGCAGTCTAACCTTCCTACTGTTGAGTTTCACATCCTGCTGGTAATGTTAACTCACAAGATCTATTCCTAAAAGCTTGTCTTCAATCACAGTCCTTTTAATTTCATGCCAGTGGGGCCTCTAAAGGAATGGCACAAACCATCCATTGTGGTTTGGTATCTTCCTACATTATCCTGCCAGCCAAACAACTGAGATAGATTTATCTGGATAACATTGTGTGGCATGAAATCGAAAGGCAAATAAACAAAGTAAAAATAACCAGATTTCTCATAAAGGCAGCCTTCCATCTAGAAACTCACAGCAGGCTTCAGCTGGATCCTAATGCCACTTAATGTTTCACATCTTCCACAATTTATCAGTCGTAATTGCTTTCCTCTATGCTCTTACATTGTCTCAGTTTACACTTAATCCATACAGAATTGGTTTAACAAATGGTTGTTAACCTTCTGCTCCACATCTAAAATACTTTGTCTAGGTAAAATATGCTCAGTTTCTGTTTGCTTAGTTACTGGCCGAGCATTCATGATGGATGTACCTGCAATTGTTGTGCCTTGTAAAATAAAATGATTGTGACTGTTCGCTGTACTGCACCCTGGTTCACCTTTCCATCTTCACCAAGCCCCACTCTCCTTCCCTCAACAACTTCCCATGCAACTGCAGAAGATGTAATACCAATATATTTACCCTTCCATGAATCTAGGGATTCAATAGACTTTCCACGATGCAGTAATCTACAGTACTTCTATTGCTTCCAGTTTAGTATCCTCGCATTTGGTGTTCACAATATATCCTTTACATTGGAGAAACAAAATACCGATTGGGATGACTACTTTAGTTTAGTCTAGAGATACAGCGTCGAACAGGCCCTTCGGCCCACCGAGTCCACAGTGATCATCGCTCACCCATGCAATAGTTCTATGTTATCCCACTTTCGTACCCGTATCTAGGGGCAATTTACAGAAGTCAATTAACAAACAAACTTGCACATCTTTGGAAAGTGGAAGGAAACCGGAGCACCCGGAGAAAACCCACGAGGTCACAGATAGAAGGTACAAACTCTGCACAGACAGGACCCATAGTCAGGATCATTGCCAGGTTCAAGAATGGCTTCCTCTCATTAACCATCAGGCTCTTGAACCATAACTCTAATCGCTATCTAACCACCAAACCACTATGGAATTTTGTATAAGAACACACCACATACTCCGGCTTGCTCTATTGTGGTCTGCTTACTGCAAATAACTGATAATGTTATGTAATAATGTTTGTTATATATGTATTTGTTGTGTGTTTTTGTTAATCTCCCTTTAAAGCTGCAGCAAGTGAGAATTTCACTTCCAAGTGCATGTGATAATTAAACACTCTTGGCTTTTGAGTACTGTGACCACTCTGACTTTGGTCTCTAGTCGATAGACTATCGACTGACGTCTATTACAATCCTACTGACTCCAACAGTTATCTGGACTATACTTCTTCCCACCCTACGTCTTGCAAAGACTGTATCACCTACTCCCAATTCCACCGTCTACACTGCATCTGCACCCAAGATGAGGTGTTCCAAACCAGGAGATCCGAGATGTTCCCATTCTTTAGGAATGGGAATTCCCTCCATTCCATCATAGATGAGGCCCTCACACGTGTCTCCTCCAGTCTGAAGAAGGGTTCTTACCCAAAATGTCACCTATTCCTTTTCTTTAGAGATGCTGCCTGACCCCCAGAGTTACTTCAGAATTTTGTGTCTATCTTTGGACTATTCAAAGTGGTCCAATGAACACCCAAATGAATTCAAGGAACAGCATCTCGTTTTTCAATCAGGCACATTGAAGTTCTCAGGATTCAACAATGAAAACAATGTGAGGGAGCCACATTGCTGTTTATGCCACTGGCAGTTCTAATGAAAAGACATCAGTCTGTAACCTAAATTACATTTTTCTCTCTCTCTACATATGTTGCCTGTCTTCATCGAGTCACAACACAGAAACTGACTCTTCAGCTCACTGAATCCATGCTGGCCATCAAGCACCCATTTACACCAATCTCGTTTAATTCTCCCACATTCCCATTGATTCCTTCTGTGAAATTTGCACCTTTCCACTGTGACTACATGGGTTTATCCCAGATACTCTGGTTTCCTCCTGTATCCCAAAGGTGTGCCATTATAAATTAGCCAAAGTTTATCAGGTGGCATGGTGGCATAGCAGTAAAGCTACTGCCTTATTGCTCCAGAGACCCAGGTTCGATCCTGATTACGGGTGCTGGCTATACGGAGTTTGTACATTCTCCCTGTGACCTGTGTGGGTTTTCTCCACATCTTCGGTTTCCTCCCACACTCCAAAGACATACAGGTTTGAAGGTAAATTAGCTTGATGTAAATGTAAAATTGTCCCTAGTGTGTGTCGGGCAGCATTAATGTGCAGGGATCGCTGGTCGGCACGGACGGTGGGCCGAAGGGCCTGTTTCAGCGCTGTATCTCTAAACTAAACTAAAGTAAGACGTAAAGGGGAATTAGATGGATATGTGTTAGAGAAAATTTGTTGAGAATATTTGAAATAAGGAGGGAAGAATGAGACTGGTGCGATTGTTCCCTTAGGAGATTACATGGACCTGATTGACCAAATGCCCGCCTGTGTGTTGCAAGTATAAGACAAGATAGCACCTAACACAAACATTTTAGGAATACCACATAGGTATCCTGTGCACGAATCATACACAAGCATTTGTTCAAATTCAAACTCCATCCATGATGTATCTGGAACATTCCGACTAGAGCCCAGAGGAAGCAAATATTTTTGGAGATTATGCTCCATTTGGCACCGTGTCATCAACCTTTTTCAACCTCAATTACTCAGTTGCCTTTTCTTCCAAAGGCCTTTGTGCACTGAGTATTACTTCAAGTTCAAGTTTATATTTATTGTCACATGCATCAATTGGTACAATGAGATTTGAGTTACCATACAGCCATACAAATAAAAGAACACAACACACGATAGAATTTAACATGAACATCCCCACACAACGGAATCAGCGTTTCCCACTGTGAGGGAAGGCAATAAAGTTCAGTCATCTTCCTTCCTCTTTGTTCATCCATGGTCGGGGCCTCGAGCCCTCCGCAGTCGCCGCTATGGCGGCCCGATGTTCAGGCCCTCTTGCCAGGATGTGTGATCGAAACTCCGACCTCGGAACGGAAGAACATTCTCAGTGGCTTGGAGTTTCCGAATCGGCCACTTCCTACCGGAGACTACAGTCTACAGGCCGAGCTGGGCGGAGATTCAACACTGGCGGCCCTTGTCAAAGGGATCCCAGGACTCCGCGATGTTAAAGTCAGCTCTGCCCGCAGCTCCACGGTGTTAAAGTCGGCAGTCCCAGCACTCCGGAGCTCCACATGACGACCCCAGTAAGGCATCGCCCGCTCCGCGATGGTACTTCAGTGCTGCGCCGCTGCTGAAGCTGAAGCTCTGGCCGGTCTCCGGCAGGAAAGGCCGCGCCAATCCAGATGGTAGCCCGCGAGGAGAGGGCGAAGATGCAGCTCGTAGGAAAGACGCATCCTCGATCAGGTAGTGACTGAGAATAACAGTTTTCCCCTTCCCTCCTCCATCCCCCACATAAAAGACTAAAAGCTTAGACAAGTAGAAGCAACAGGCGCAATGTTTACATAGTTCTTTCCATTAGCCTAAAATTAGAAGGCTACTGACGAAATGAGGATAAATCACTAGCATAGATTAGTACACTGGTTAGGACATGGAGGGTTGAAAGGCCTGGTTCTGTGTTGCATGATTCCATGCCTCTCTCTAACTATGAATAGCCTTTTGCAATCAATATTCCACCTCTTAATTCAAGATGTGCACAGAAAAAACGAAATGCTACTGAAGTATTTAAGCAGGTTTCTATTGCACTGTCATAAAAGGTCACTTTCTTATGTGTTTGGAGTATGTGATACGCAGACTGCCCAGAGCCTACAACCTTCCATGGAAACCATAATGCAACATATCTGTGAAAGTGAAACTCTCAGATCTAACATTGAATACTTTACAGCAAGTTGTAAGGAATCCATGCAATCATGATGTTCAAAATATAAAATAATGAACAGCATTTCTAAAGTCTCTCATGGCCTCTATGTGGTTTACAGTCACTGAACTGAACATAAAACATGACAGAACATTAAAAAATACAGCATGGGAACAGGTCCTTCGGCCACCATATATGTACTAAAAATGAAGCCAAGATCAACTAATCGTATGGGAAGAAGGCAGAAAAATATGATTAGGTGGCAGAGATTAGCCATGATTGAATGACGGTGGACTCGATGGGCCGAATGGCCTAATTCTACTCCTATGACCTGTAAACTTGTAATCTCACCTGCCTGCACATGATCCATACCCCTCCATTGCCTGCACATCCATGTGCCTATTTAAAAGCCTGTTAAATGCCACCATCATATCTGCAAGAAAAAAAATGAAGCAAGAGCTCCTCTGGACTCGTTTCCCCGCCTCACTGGGTAAGTATTATTTCATAATGTTAAAATGAAGAGGAGGGAGAATCTTGGACTGCCAATGATAAGAGAAGTACATTGCCAGAAATGAATGGACTTTACCCACCTAGTTTCTAACAGCAGTAATTCAAGTTTTCTCTCGAGCTTCAAAGGGTGCTTTGCTGGTGCAGTGATAAAACAATGTTGTTGCAGCAATACCTTGTCCTGCCTTGCTGACAAGATCCTCCTGTTTTTTCCAGCGAGGCTTACACAGATGACAGGGGCTGCAATCAATTAATAGGGGATTATCTCATTAATTTTCATAATGGATTCTGTCTGTGCTTCGGTATCTCTGCACGTGAACGCTCTTATAGTTCCTTCTGACAATAGTACCTCAGAATACTTGCATGTGAAGAAATGAATTCCCTTTCTTCCTGATCCTAATCTACATTAGTTTTCTTTCTTCAGATCCCAAGAAAATTGTAAACAAGATAAAATCCCCGCGTTTCACCAAATCTGCTGGAGATTAAAAGAAAGCTTCCAGGACCCCACTTTATTAGGATCTTAGAAGTCATGTGTTCTTATGAAATTGGCCAAGTCCCGAAGATCATAAAATAAAACATCTGGTGTGCACATAGCTCCCAGCAGTTTCCTCTGTAAAGGCTTTAGGAGTGTGGAGGATAGATTTTGATGTGCCGTTCGCCCAACAAACTGATAGGGCCCATAATAGAATTAATGTGTTTATCAGAAATGAATAAGCTTTGCAATCTAGTTACCCAGGCAACGTCACCAGTGAAATTGTGCAGGCTTCCTCCGTCACCTTATTCCTAATGCTATTGGTCTAGTAATTAGTACAGCTTTTAAAGTCTGCGTTAAAATTCTGCACTGTCTTTGGTAGGTTGACATTTTTGGTAAGACTCCTTATAGCCAAGGAAGAACTACAGTTTACTACCAGTTAGCCAGCGCCTACAACTAATGTTCTAGCCTTGTTGTATTAATCAATCCCACTGGTCTTTACTATCGCTCAGAGGTTAAATCAATTATGAGTTTTAAGGAGAATTCTCGTAGGCACTGTGGATGTGTGTATTCTGAGGTGGTCAATGAAGACAATGTGGGACTTAACGTCTCTGCTGCAGGTAGGACAAGAACTGCTAGTAGTGCTAGATGTTTGTCTGTGCCTGGATTATGCTCCTCCCCGCTTCCAGCTTTCTTCCCCACACAATAAGTCTGAAGAAGGGCCCCCACGCAAAATGTCACCTATCCATGTTCTACAAAGATGCTGCCTGACCCACTGAGTTACTCCAGCACTTTGTGTCAGGCTTTGCCTATTTCCCTCCACAGGTGCTTCCTGACCTGCTGCATTCCTTCAGTTGCCCGGGAATGTTGCCTACCCATTCCCTCCACAGATGCTGTCTGACCCGTTGAGTTACTCCAGCACTTTGTGCAGCTCAACATTTCAGCATCCGCAGTTCCTTGTATCTACCATTTCTTTGTGTTCCTCTTCTCCATTAATAATCCAATCCCAACAGACTCTGATCCACCTTATTTTCTCCTCATATTGCCGAAATATTCAGAACCAGCAACTTGTCTAAACAAACGCAGTGAAGTGCAACTGAGCTCCAATAAAACACTCGTCTAAAGATCTGCTAAAATGGATTTGTATTTCATTGCAATTTATTTACTGACCTACTTAAATTGCAGCTAAATGTGATTAGTTGTCAGGATCAGAATTTTTACAAAGCTTGAAATTGGCATTGCATTTCATTGAAAAAGGATTGTTGTTGGAAATAAGCATGAGATTGAAACTAATTAGAATTTTATTGGATACGTTGAACCATCTCATTCTTTCTTTCCCCTCACCAACAAATACTGTAAGATTGTTTGCTTTATGCTACTTGCTTCCAATGTAGAATTATTTTTTGCTGCACTGTAATCTTAGTCTTTCTCTGGAACCACAGTACAGAATCCTGAAATCGCCATAAGATTTACGAGGATGTTGCCAGGACTAGAGGGTGTGAGCTATAAGGAGAGGCTGAGGAGGCTGGGTCTCTATTCCATGGAGTGCAGGAGGATGAGGGGAGATCTTATGGAGGTGTATAAGACCATGAGAGGAATAGATTGGGTAGATGCACAGAATCTTTTGCCCAGAGTAAGGGAATCGAGAACCAGAGGACATAGGTTCAAGGTGAAGTGGAAAAGATTTAATAGGAATCCGAGGGGTAACTTTTTCACACAAAGGGAAGTGGGTGTGTGGAACAAGTTGCCAGAGGAGGTAGTTGAGGCTGGGACTATCCCATAGTTTAAGAAACAGTTAGACAGGTACATGGATAGGACAGGTTTGGAGGGATAATAACCAAGTGCAGGTAAGTGGGACCAGTGTAGCTGGGACATTGTTGGCCGGTGTTTGGCGAGTCGGACTGAAGGGCCTGCTTCCACACTGTATCACTCTATTGCAGGATTGCATGTGTCCCTGTGCCCTGCACAACAGCAAATCTGTTGGGTTAGGTCCCAGAAATTGACAGTATAAGAGGTCTTTGAATCCATTGGTGATGTCATTGAGTTCATGCACTTATCTGTGAAGGAGAGATCATAATCAGAGTCTTTGGATGTATAGGTTGAGATTATTTATGTTCTTAAGTGATAGGAGTAGAATTCGGCCATTTGCTCATCAAGTCTACTCAGCTATTCAATCATGGCTGATCCAGCCCCATTCTCCTGTCTTCTTATAACCCCTGACACCCATACTAATCAAGAGTCTTTCTATCTCTGCCTAGAAAATATCCATTGGTTTGGCCTCTCCCATGAGTGGAAACATCCTCTCCACATCCATTCGATCCAGGCCTTTCACTATTCGGTAAGTTTCAATGGGGTCCACCCCTCATCCTTGTAACCTCCAGTGATAAGAGGCCTAGTGCTGCCAAACGATCATCATATGCTAACCCATTCATTCCTGGGATCATTCATGTAAACCTCCTCTGGACTCTCTCCAGAGCCAGCATATCCTTGTACATTATTGTCCACTGGATCTACTGGACTAGATAACAGCACCAATATCTTCTAATCATCTGGTGGTTATTTAAGTCTATGACACTATCTCATAGAAATCACCTCTAGCTCAGACTAATCATGCTTACGGGGCTGGTTCACTGGGACAATACCCCAAACCCAATAAAAATAGAACATTTAACTATACCTACATTAACAGAGAAAGGTAGGTTTGTAGATCAAATCAGCAGGTCAAGTCAAATCGCTTTTATTGTCATTGGCACAAGTACGATGAGACACTGGTACAATGAAAACCTTTCTTGCAGCAGCTTCACAAGCAGATGGATTCAGACAATACACAATAATATACATTATACAAATAATTACACACAAATTACCCCTAAATACAAGACAGTGAAAATAAAAAGAGTGCTGAAAAAAAACGTTGGTGCAAAACAAAATTAGGAAATAAGTCCATGGAAATGTAAGAGGTGGTCTCAGGTGTTCCTTTGTCAAGGTAGGATTAGGGTGGTGCATGGTGCTTCAAGAATCTGATTGCTGTAGGAAAGTAGCTGTTCATGGACATGTTCCTCCTGCCATAAGGTAGTTCCAGAAGAGGGAATGGTCCAGATGGAGAGGATCCTTGATCAATGCAGCCTTCTTGAGCCAGTGGCTTGAGTAATGGGGAGGACCTTGTCTGCTACGAAAACTGTTATGATTTTCAATTATTAATCCTTTCTTGTCCGTTGACCACTTAATATTGCGACCAACAATTTCCCATCTTCCAAGGCTAACCAACTTGTCTTTATTATCTTCATGTCCCATTTGGAACAAGTGCACAACATTTCTATTCCCTCAGTCCAATGGCACAATCTGAGTGTTTACAGGCAATTTATGGCCAAACTTCCCAAATTCTTGGCCATGATGTCACGCAGCTAAGATACAGCCCATCAGCAGCTAGTGACCAATCTACTTAAATACTGTCAACATTTCTAGTCAGTTCCATAATCAAATTTTAATTTGTTTAGTATCTCAATTATCTCTCTTTATTTTCCCTTTTCCAACATCTCCTCTTTTGGTTAAAAACTGATTGAATGTACCCAGTTAATATCTCTAGCACCCACTTTGCCTTCAAGTGTAGATCATCTTTTTGGACCCTAAGCACACTCATTCCTCCCACCTGATCGTTTTTGTTAATTATAATAATATTTTTCTACAAACAAAAGTGTGAGGCACTGTTCAAAATGCTATTAGGTTTAGATTGTGTAATACATGAGAAACATCTTTCCCTGACAGAACAGTCGGCAACAAAGAGGCACATGCTCAATTGTTTAAAGGAATCAGAGAACACGATGCAGAGAAGGCAATGTCTGAAGGAGTAGTGGAAACAAAAATATTTACATCTTTAAAAAGGGAACTGGTAAAGGACATGAGAATGATTTTACTTCGGAGTCACGTGAGTGACTACGTGAAGAAGACCCCGTCCAGCCGCACACGCGTCATATCGATCAGACGCATAGCGTTCATGACCGTGTGTGGAGGAGCAGGAGCTCCTCCAGGCGGTGAGTAAAGAGCAAAGTTAAAGTAAGGATCGGAGGTAAGTGGTTTCACTTTCACTTACAGCGCGCTTTTCTTCCCGCCCAAACGTGTTGGTAGAGGTCTACACAACTTAAAATGGAAAAAGGGCGTAGGGGAAGGAGAGGCCAGGGACGCACCGCAGGTAAAACCCCAGAGGGTAGCGGGCGTCAGGCAGAGGAGTTAGTGGCATCGAAGCCATCAACTCCCGTTGCGGTCGAAAGTGCCATAAAACCGCGGGCGGCGGGGCGCAAGGCAGGACAGAAGTCGGCCCGACCTATTGACTCAGATGAGTCAGACCCGGAGGAATACCCTCCTGAAGCAGAAAACGTCATGGCTGCAAGGGTCGCTAGCTTAGAGTTATTAATGGGGAAAATGATTTACAAAGAACCCCCACAGGAGGATTTAGGTCGGTGTTGGCCAGTGGAGGATGCAGCACAAGGTGTGTCTTGGATGGGACAGGCACAAGGGTGGCCTACAGGAGAGCCATCCGAAATGACTGTGCAAAGCTATTACAGTGGTTGGCCTACAGGAGAGCCAGTGCCACAAAAGCCTGCAAAAAGGCAATATATGTGCTGGCCTACAGGAGAGCCAGTGCCAGAAATGTCTGAGCAAAGACAGTACAAACGTACATATGTGCCAGCACCGACAAGTTCAAAAGAAAAAATGATGAAGCGTTGGCCTAGAGTTGAGCCAGCACCAGCAGCACCTGGGACAGGGCTGCCTATCCGTGGGTCTACAGCAGAGCTTACACAGGGGGAATCTGGCATAGACTTACCTGAAGGAGAGCCAGAATTTACCCAACCTGAAGAGGAACATCCAGATTCAGAAGATGATTTCTATGAGGATGAGAGCCCATTATCAGAGCTGAAAGTTCCTGAACTAGCACAAACGTTTGCTGTTCCCAGAATAAAAGGAGAACCTTTGAAAGAGGAGATAGCAATGACTATAAATTATCTATTCTCCCATCAGCTCCAGGAAGTAACCATGGATGAGACTATTAAACAGTATGAGCCCCCGGCGAATTGCGAGTTGCTAACAGTTCCAGCAGTGAATAACTTAATATGGGATTATTTAAGCATTGGTTTACGCTCACAAGAATTGAAATTACAAAGAGTGCTGAAGTTACTGGGATCAGGCATTACGGCGTTTGCCAGGGGATTGGATGATGATTTCATAGCAGATTCACAACAAGATGCCTTAGCACTCATGTGTAGTGCGCACTTTTAAATAAATTGTATTTGTAAAAATGCAATAAGACCAAATATTCATCCTAAGTATGCAGGACTCTGCAAACCATCCAACATACAAATGCCTAATCTGCTGTTTGGAGAAAATCTAGCAAAGAAACTAAAAGACTTGAATGAAGAGTCAAAAACCATGAGTGGCATGATGATGAAACCACCGATGCTGAGCAGAGCGGTGTGAAGGCAGTATCCCTACAGGCGGTATGCTGGTGCTGGAGAAGGAACAAGCCGATCTTTCGCATATACACGTTGGCGTGCTGCACCGGGGATATGTGGAGGTTACAATATGCCGACCAGACGGGGACAACAATTGCCGGTGGCAAACCCCGAGGTAGGGTGTCCGGGTCTGGTAAGAAATACAACAAATGTTTTACATTCACAAATAGGGGGAAGGTTAAGATTCTTCCTAAAGGAATGGCAGTTAATAACAAATGATTCATTTATTCTAAGTAGCATTGTAGGATTCAAAATTGAGTTCTATACACACTTGGATCCTCCAATTCAGGGAAATTCAAACTGGTCACGAATTTTCTCAAAGGAAGAGAATAAGTTGATCAACGGAGAATTAGAAAATTTAAACATAAAGGGAGTTATAGAAAAGTCAGTTGAACAACACCATCAATTTGTATCAAATATTTTTCCTAGAACAAAAAAGGATGGTGGATGTAGAATCATTTTGGATCTGACAAATCTTAACCTTTATGTACAATATAAACATTTCAAAATGGAGACATTTACTAATGCCATTCAGCTGATCACAAAAAATTGCTATATAATAATAATAATTCATTTTATTTACTGGCGCCTTTCTAAAACCCAAGGACACCTTACAAGGCATAGAATCACAAAAATACAAAACACATAATCGGAGTAAATTAAATATAAAAACACCACAGTACACAAATCAAGGACAGAATACAAGTACAAAAGCACAAAAAGAAAATAAGAAACACAATTTGAGGAGAGAGCAGCGGCAGCCAATTCGCGCCAGCGTCCACTCTCCCCTCCGACCGCCATCTTGCACACAGACTAACAGGCACAGCACACAAAAATCATCCCCCCACAATGACCACCACTGTGGGGGAAGGCACAATGTCCAGTCCCCAACCCCAGTTCTCCCCAGAGTCAGGCCCATCGAGGCCGCCACAGTTGCCTCTACGGGGGCCCGATGTTCCTGGCCGTCGGGAGAGTCCTCGCAGCGGCTGGAACGGCCGGTTTCCCAGCGGAGTCGATGGCACCTGAAGCCGACAGGGCCGCGCCGATTTGGAGCCATGAGGCTCCCGATGTAAAAGTCGGCGCCGCCGCCTGTGGCTGGTCGCTCCGCAGACCCGCAGCCCGGAGGTGTTGATGTTGGCGGTCACCGCATACCGGAGCTCCAGCGCGTCGATCCAGCGCGGCAACCCAGGCAAGGCATCGCCCGCTCCGCTCCACGATAGCGCTCCAGCGCTGTGCCGCCGACCGAAGCTGAAGGTGCTGGGCGGTCCCCGTCAGGAAACGGCACTCCATGCCCGCTGGTAGGCCACGAGGACGGGTCAACGAGGCAGCCTGGAGAAAAAGCTGCCTCACCGACCAGGTAGGGACCCAGAAATAGTTTCCCCCTTACCCCCCCACATTAAAAGTCAAAATTCCCCAAACAAACAAAGAAATAAAAAAAGCTAAAACTAAAGAAAAAGTGAATTTGACGGACGGCTGCTGTTTAGCAGCCGTTCCTCCAAGATGGCGGCTCCTCGATGGCAAGCATAGATCTGCAAGATGCATATTATTCTGTGTCAATGCATGGTAATGATCAAAGATATTTGAAATTTAGATGGATGAGTCAATTATGGCAATTCAAAGCATTGCACAATGGCCTGACTTCAGCACCAAGACTATTCACCAAATTGCTCAAACCTATTTTAGCTCTGCTAAGAGCTGAGGGCCATGTACTAATGGCCTATGTAGATGATATTCTGATTGTAGGGGAAACTTTGGCTACTGCAAAAGTATCAGTATCTAGTCAAGTACATTTTTGAGAAAATGGAGTTCATTATTCACCTACAAAAATCTAAATTTTTACCAAGTAAGAAGATTGATTACCTAGGGTTCACAGTTAACTCTGAACACATGGTAATCAAAAGGTTGCACCAAACTCATAAACAAGGACACACCTTCAATTAGAGAAGTGGCAAGCTTGCTGGGCAAATTAATTGCTGGGCTTCCAGCTGTAAGGTTTGGACCATTGCATTATCAATGTTTGCAGAGGGCTAAGGTACAAGCATTAAAAATGAATACAGGGCATTTTGACAGGCCCATGAAATTGACAATTGGATCCATTACAGAAATAGAATGGTGGATTAACAATGTCTCTAATGCTTCCAGAAAAGTTCTGGTAGAAACACCTTCCGTCATTCTACAGACTGATGTAAGTGCTCTTGGATGGGGCACGACTAACATGATTTCCAGCTGTGGAGGTAGGTGGAATGTGAATGAAGTACCTTTGCTGTAAAATCAGGGGATCAATTACCTGGAGCTGTTAGGAGCATTTTATGGCCTTAAAGCTTATTGCACTAATATGGGAAATGTGCATGTTCAGGTACAGGTTGACAATACTACAGCTGTAGCATACATAAATCACATGGGTGGTATCAAATCAGAATCATGTGATAGATTGGCAAATGAAATTTGGACCTGGTGTATTGCCAGGAAAATTTGGCTGTCAGCAATATATTTACCAGGAAAATTTAACATAATTGCAGACAAAAGATCACGTAAATTTAATGATAATACAGAATGGATGTTAAATAAGGAAATATTTACACAAATTATAACACAATTTGGAATGCCAGAGATTGATTTGTTTGCATCAAGACTGAACCACCAATTGCCTAAGTATGTGTCATGGGAACCTGATCCTGGTGCAGTAGCGGTGGAGCTTTCTCGCTACATTGGGGTGGTATGTTTCTGTATGCATTTCCACCATTTTGTTTAATCAACAGATGCATACAGAAAATTAAACAAGACTCAGCCTCAGGGATTTTGGTAGTACCAGATTGGCCTACACAGCTATGGTACCCATTGGTGTTAAAAATGATCAAAAAAACCCTTATGATTATTCCGAAGTAGATAAAACTGCTTGTACACCCTGTAACTGATGAACAACATCCTTTACATGATCGTATTGGTTTGTTGATTTGCAGATTCTAAGAAGGCCATATCTTGGAAAAGGATTATCAGATCGTACGGTGGATGTTATGACAGCGGCCTGGAGGAATAGTACCCAGAAGCAGTACATTTCCTATATAAAGAAATGGGAGGTGTTTTGTTCAGGAAAGAATATTGCATATAACACAGCAGAAATTTCAGATGTAATAGAGTTTCTTTCAACTCTATACTATGAATTAAAATTAAGTTATAGTGCAATCAATACTGCACGAAGTGCACTCTCTGCATATTTAAGCAGTGAATCAGAACAAAATCCAATAGGATCGCATCCTTGGGTCTGTAGGTTTATGAAAGGAATTTTCAATACCAAACCTCCCAGACCTAGGTATACAGAAATTTGGAATGTAAAAGATGTACTGATGTTGCTGAGGGATTGGAATCCTATTGAATCTCTGTCATTAGCCAAAATCACCATGAAATTGGTTATGCTCATGGCATTAGTTTCAGCTCAGAGAGTTCAGACATTACAAAAACTAAGAATTGACAGAATGAAAGTTGGGGCAAATGCCGTTACATTCTATGTCTATGATTTACTGAAGCAATGTAGATCTGGATTCACGGGATGTAAGTTGGAGTTTTTAGCTTATCCTACAGATCCATGGCTATGTGTAGTAACATATGTAAAATGTTACATAGAAACAACAAGAATCCTAAGAGGCACAGAATTGGCATTTTTTATTAGTCATAAAAAGCCACATAAGAAAGTATCAACACAGACAATTTCAAGATGGTTGAAACAGGTGTTGATTCATTCAGGTATTGATACTGATAAATTTAAATCTCATTCCACCAGGGCGGCATCAACATCGGCGGCCAGGGATTCAGACGTGCCAATAGACCTTATCCTCGCGGCCGCAGGATGGGCAAGTGAACAGATGTATCACAAGTATTACCATAAGGAGATTAAAGATCTCGGGGTGTTTGGTGATGCCGTGCTGGATACAGTATTAAATCCCCCATTATAATAAATGGGCCTAATTTTGTTACTTTTGTTAAAATAAATAAAACCATTAACTGATTACATTTAATGTTGTGGTTATGCATTGTTGATTGTGCTTACTCAAATAGAGTCAATCGATGCAGTGAGCACCTGGATTTTAATCCATGCTGTGAAATCACAGAGCTTTGAAATCTTCACGTAGTCACTCACGTGACTCCGAAGTAAAATAGTAAGATTAAACGAGAACTTACCAGTTTGAAGTTTGATCTTTATTTTATGAGGAGTAACGTTGAGGGATTACGTGCCCTCCGCTCTCACCCTCATAAAATGATCAAGCTGGTAGTTCTAAGTCTTTATGCATCTTACTATCATACTTCAGTAATTATCGTCTGTGATTGTCACTCCGCTGCTTTGAAAGATTGACACGTGTGCGGCTGGACGGGGTCTTCTTCACGTAATCCCTCAACGTTACTCCTCATAAAATAAAGATCAAACTTCAAACTGGTAAGTTCTCGTTTAATCTTACTATTCTAACTCAGTTCTTTGAAAGGGTCAGCACAGGCCATATGGGCTGAGGAGACTCCTCTACTGTTTTATGCCCTGATTTGATCTAGTTGGATTTCTTCAGAAAGCCGAGACATTTCAGATCATATGGAGGAAGGATTCAGAATATAATAAAATCATCAATAGGAAATGACTGTAAAAGATTTTGATGAAACTGATACGACTGATGAATCAACTTATCTGTATTTCCTGAGGAAACACAGATAAGTATTAAGTTGGATCACAATCACAATAATACTTTATTATCACTATCACGATAATACTTTAATAGCCAAGTATGTTTTGCAACATACGAGGAATTTCATTTGCCAAGTCAGTCATACAAATAAAAAGCAACGGAACACACAAAACACATTTTAACATAAACATCCATCACAGTGACTCCTCCACATTCCTCACTGTGATGGAAGGCGGAAAAAAAGTTCCATCTCTTCCCTAAGCTCTGCCCCGGTCGGAGGCCTCGAGCCCTCCGTTGACGGGATGATCTTGGCTCTCGTAGCCGGCGGAGGGCCCTCCGCATCGAGGTGATCAGCTCCTGCATCGGGGGGATGTCAGCTCCCTGCGCCGGGCGATCGAACCCCGCGCCGGGGCTGGTCGAACCTTCCGCGATGTTGGAGCTCCCGACATCCACGGTCTCTCCCGAGACTGCGAGCTCCCGATGTAAAGTCTGCCGGCTGTGGTTGGAGCGATCCCAGGCAAGGGATCAACTCCGCAGTAAGTCCACGCCCCGTGGTGGGGGCCAAGGTCAGTCCGAGGAGGCCTCCAGGTCCATCGATGGTAGGCCGCAGAGCGAACGGAGAATGCGATCCGAAAATTAACCCCATCTCTGGCAAGGTACGAAACTGATTAAAAAGTTTCCCACGCCCCCTCCCCCCCCCCCACATAAAACAAACCATAGAACATTTACACAAACTTTTAACACACGCTAAAAAAATTAAAAAGACGAAAAAACAAACAGGCTGTTGACGGGGCTGCCAATCGTGCAGCACCCCTGGGGGTCACTGAAGGATAATGCAGAGTTGTGCAGACTTTAACTTCATGTCCAATGATGAATTTGGAAAAGCAAAAGGATTTATTGACATCAATATTGACTGTTCAAAGAAAGTGCCCTATCTTTCAGAATTTTTTTAACAACAAGGTTAATGAAGTATTTGGCCATACTTGAAGGCCTTTCAATTATAAATTACTTAGCCATGTGTAACAAGGCCCTCTTGAATATTTACCGCAGGAGCAGCAACACTGAAATTCAGAATATTGAATCAGTAAAGGTTGGTTCAGAAAAAGTTTGCAAGAATCACTCTTTCACTTAAAGTGCTAAATTATGATCAGACACTTGATAAATTGAATTTATTATTAACTGAGAAAGGTTTGTTTGAAACCATGAACCGTTAAAAGGGAAAAGGTCCAGGATGTAGGTAACTTTCCTTAATGTTTAAGTATGGAAAAACATGAAGAATGAATAAGCCTGAAGCAATGCAGAGATCAAAATAATACATGTCTCTCCACAGAATGCTATGGATGCCGAATGGGGTTTCAAGAAAGTCATATAATACCAAAAAAAAAATCCATTTTAGTAGGAGCCAGAGGAACCTTTTGCTTAATATAAGCATGGAGGTTTCAACATAGACCAAAAGGGAGAATAAAATGTTTCCTGTACTGCAGGAATGTGGCCTATGGGTCAATAGACATAGACAATAGACAATAGGTGCAGGAGTAGGCCATTCGGCCCTTCGAGCCAGCACCGCCATTCACTGTGATCATGGTTGATCATCCCCAATCAGTACCCGTTTCCTGCCTTCTCCCCATATCCCCTGACTCCGCTATTTTTAAGAGCCCTATCTAGCTCTCTCTTGAAAGCATCCAGAGAACCCGCCTGAGGCAGAGAATTCCACAGACTCACCACTCTCTGTGAGAAAAAGTGTTTCCTTGCCTCCGTTATAAATGGCTTACTCCTTATTCTTAAACTGTGGCCCCTGGTTCTGGACTCCCCCAACATCGGGAAAATTTTTCCTGCCTCTAGCATGTCCAAACCCTTAACAATCTTATATGTTTCAATGAGACATCCTCTCATCCTTCTAAACTCCAGAGTGTACAAGCCCAGCTGCTCCATTCTCTCAGCATATGACAGTCCCGCCATCCTGGAAATTAACCTTGTAAACCTAGGCTGCACTCCCTCAATAGCAAGAATGTCCATCCTCAAATTAGGGGACCAAAACTGCACACAATACTCCAGGTGTGGTCTCATTAGGGCTCTGTACAACTGCAGAAGGACCTCTTTGCTCCTATATTCGATTCCTCTTGTTATAAAAGCCAACATGCTATTCGCTTTCTTCTCTGCCTGCTGTAGCTGCATGCTTACTTTCATAGACTGATGTACAAGGACCCCCAGATCCCGTTGTACTTCCCCTTTTCCCAACTTGACGCCATTTAGATAGTGATCTGCCTTCCTGTTTTTGCTACCAAAGTGGATAACCTCACATTTATCCCCATTAAACTTCATCAGCCATGCATCTGCCTATTCCCCCAACCTGACCAAGTCACCCTGCATTCTCATAGCATCCTCCTCACAGTTCCCACTGCCATCCAGCTTTGTGTTATCCGTTCATCCAAATCATTGATGTATATTGTAAATAGCTGCGGTCCCAGCACCGAGCCTTGCTGTACCCCACTAGTCACTGCCTGCCATTCTGAAAGGGACCTGTCAATCCCTACTCTTTTTTTCCTGTCTGCCAACCACTTCTCTATCCATGTCAGCACTCTACCCCCAGTACCATGTGCCCTAATTTTGCCCACTAATTTCCTATGTGGGACCTTATCAAATGTTTTCTGAAAGTCCAGGTACACTACATCCACTGACTCTCCCTTGTCGATTTTCCTAGTTACATCTTCAAAAAATTCCAGATGATTAGTCAAGCATGATTTCCCCTTCGTAAGTCCATGCTGACTCAGACTGATCCTGTTACTCCTATCCAAATGTTTGGCTATCTCATCTTCTATAATTGACCAGCATCTTCCCCACCACCGATGTCAGGCTAACTGGTCTATAATTCCCTGTTTTCTCTCTCCTGCCTTTCTTAAAAAATTACAATACAAGAAATAGAAGCAGAGGCCATTTGGCCCAGCAAGGCTGCTTGACAATCAATCAAATTCTGGCTGAATGTCTACCTCATCTAATGTACTAACCCATATCCCTTGATTCCACTGAGATTCAATAAATCATCATTTTCTTGATTGGACTCAGTGACTGAGCCTCTACAGCCCTTCTGACTGGAGGATTCCAAAGATTCACAGTGCTCTGGAAGATACATTTCTTCTCATCTCTGTCCTGAATGCTGGATCCATTATTTTGAGATGTGACCTTTGGTTTTAAGAAGCTGCAGTTGGGGGGGGGGGGGGGGGGATTATTGCTGCATCTACCCTGTCATGATACGTAGGGAGATTGCATGTTTCAATTCAGTAATAATGTTGACTAATGTAGATATCAAACAGTGGACCCAACACTGACATGGTTGTCCACTAATCCCAGCCCTCCATTCAGATGAACATTCCTTCTTTGAAGTCAAATTTGAATAGAGTTTCCTAGCTTACCTTGAATTCCACATTCTAACCTTCCAGCCAAGCCAACCATGTGGAACTGTCAAAAGCTTTGCTAAAGTTTGTATGGATCAAATCCACCGTCCTGACCTCATCAATCTTGGTGAGGTCTTCAAATAAACTCTATTCAGATCATAAGACATAATTTCCCACACAAGAACTATGCTGACTCTCTCTAATCCAAATGCTGGTAGATCCTCTCCCATAAAATTCCCTCCAACAGCTTTCCCACCATTGACTTCAAACTCACTGGCCTATAGTTCCATGGCTTGCTCTTGTATTCTGCCTTCTCTATCAATGCCTGGATCAATCTAATATTTTCCCAATCCTCAGGTTTCTTGCAATCAATGAATGAATAGCACAGCAATCTCTGAATATTCTTTCTGTATTGAAGTAAGGAGCTTAACTATAGCCAAAGGTCCAATTTGCCCTTTCTGATGACTGAGCTAATCATCCCTTCCTTGGTGTCCTTGTGACTGAAACTCTGCCTCTGTTATAAGCTGTGCCCCCACCTTCCACTTTACTTCCCTAGGTGGGGCATTATCCTACCCTCTCCCTACTGTGGCCACAACTTGCTCATCCTGCATGACATATGTCCAAATATGGATGTATCTCATCTTTCATTATGTTTTAACTAGTGTTGGTCTTAATTGTGCTTTTTTGCCTTTATTGCCCATCTATCAAATTCTATCACGTTATAGCTCTTTGAGAAAGTACAGGAGGTGCCTTCTACACAAGAATATGTCTATTTGTACACAAACAGTTTTGCTTTCTCCTCTCTCTCCTGATTTTTCTTTCATTGTAGCACCTTGCCCTATTGAAAATCCATGAAAATCAGTCCATTGTCGCTGCAGAAATGACTTGTTGCAGCTGGATAAACAATTATTCGGTGCTTTTTTTTAGATAAAAAGGTGCCAGTACGCATATAACAGTTCATGCAAAGCTATTGGCTGCTGTACATCAATCCAGTTTTCACCTTTTTAGAGGTGGCAGTATGTGGTACTCGCACTTACCATCACAAAGAGAAACGCTACTAACATCACACAAAGGTGTTTTGATAGAAACATTCAGCCAAAACACGTTTCTGTGAAATTCAGTCTTGTGAACAGCCAAACCCCAGGGGTTCAGTGAGAGAAAGAAATGGCTAAGCTCAGCAGATACTCCTGCATCCACTTTAGCCCAAAGCTTGTTCTTTAAAAGGTCCTGACCTGAGGTTGGGATATTAAGTTTGGGCAATGGTGACTCAGGAGACTGCAGATGCTGGAATCTGGATTTTAAAACAGTACACTGAGATGAACACACTGCTATCAAGTGCCTTGTTTATTTCTCACAGTCACATAAATCTGTACATTGAAACAGGCCACTCAGCCCACCCAGTCCATGCTGATCTACACTCATCCATTTGCAAGAATACTACGCTAATCCTATTTATTCAGTTTCCCCACTCCCATAAATACTCCCTCAGATTCTATCACTCACCTACACTCCAGGGGCCAATTAAGCTATCAACTGACAGGTCATTGGAATGTGGGAAGAAACTGGAGCATCCAGAAGAATTCTTCAAGGTAACAGAGAGAATGTGAAAACTCCATGCAGAGAGCAGCCAGGTTCAGGGTTGAGTTTATGTCAGTGATGGTGCGGGGCAATGGTCTTACTAGAAGCTCTACTGCACCACCCTGCCCTCTACAGTCTACTGCCCAGCTTGAGATAAATTTCAATCAATTACTCAAGCCTAAAGGGCCTGTGCCACTGACGCGACTTTACAGCGACTGTCTTCGACGTTCAAGCTAGAGGGCAAATCTCGAGCTGGATTGACCGACCGCACACACACACACACACAAACACATCGCAAAGGCGGGGGCCAGGGAAAGCGGGCGAGCACTGTCTGAAATTCACACCCGCGATGAACAGGAAGGTAAAAGACGGCTGCACAGTATCAGCAGGTCCTTTAGAGAGTGCGGAGGAGGGAGCAGAGATGGGGAGAGAAGGGAGAGAAGGGGGGGGAGTAGGGGGGAGAAGGAGTGGAGACACTTTTAAGAAGCCAGACAACTTATAATAAAGTTTAGCGGGCATTCCTAGGTCCTGAAAACTCCAATGAGCCAATTAAAATGCCCGGTCAGCGAAGGAGATTGCCTACGGCTGCCTCGACTGCCTATAACTACATAGTGACCCCAGTCCATTGCACTACGAGTTCAAAAGAACCATGCTGACCAATTTTTACTCGCGGAAAAATGTTCAACATGATGACAATTTCTCCTCGACCAAACTGAGGCCGCGAGTATGCGGGAACTTCCCTCGAGCATGAAGGAGAGTTCCAGTGACCTTATAGGACCTCCTTGCGCATCTCTTATAATGGACGTGAAAGATCATTTGTAAACCCGGAGGATGCGTACAAATATGCCCAGAGCATCGTTGAAAAGTAGCGACATAGATGGTATGAACAATCTCTTTTATTAGAATTCCACAGTTAATGGAGGATCGGCAGTTCAGAACCATTTCATGTAGTGTTTTGTTTAGGATGGCGAGACTGGTTATCTGTGGAATTTTAACTCAAGGACATTCTGTGTTCCAAACGAAGTAAACAGCCGAACCGAAGAGAATGGACTATACCAGAAGCATTCATTGTTTAATAGATTATAATATTAAATCCAATTGTAAGAATTGATCCTATTAACAACAATTTAACAAGTTATCAATATTAAACTAGAATAGTAACAGACGCTAATAAAAAAATAACGAACTAACATAACTAACATAAATTTTTACTAAATCTAAACCTTATCTATAACTGGGAGGAGGGGATGAGAAACGAGCACCTGGCTCAGGTCCAGGAGCACGTTTCATTAACTATTTCAACCAACAGTTGATTATTATTGAAGGTAAAATCATTCGTTTAATAATTAGTAGATAAAATTGCGATATATATATGATATGTTATAATGAAATATGTAGGGTAAATTTGTATTATATATCTGATTGTGAGGCCCCGTCCTATTATGTTATGATTAACCAAGGGTGCGGAGTTATTTGTTTAACATCAACAATGGAAGTCGAAACAAGGTTCTCTCCCACCTACAGGTGGGCCACTTGTTACAGTGTCGACCATTTTAGACACTGTATTTTCACTTTTTCAATTTTTTAATTATTATTATTATTACCACATAAAGTCACATGTTTGTGTTTTGTGTTTAGTGATGAGCGTAAAAGGGATATGCCAACAAAACTTAGTAATGCAAAGGTTCCCCCAATACCCAAAGACCTGAGACATGGATGCACCGCAAGATTTAAAGGTATTATAATTATTCAAAATGCAAGATGTTAAACAAAATAACCTAGGAGGAGTCTCATTCTGCAGTTGGAATATAAGAGGTATTAATGAACCTATTAAAAGGGGTAAGATATTAGCTCAGCTGAAACTGTACAATTCTGACATCATTTTCTTACAAGAAACTCATCTAAAATCCCAGGATCAAGCTAGGTTGAGGGCGAAATGGATAGGTCAAATATATCATTCTTCATATACTTCGAAATCTAGAGGTACGTCAATCATTATTAGAAAAGGTATACCATTCAAAGCAAAGAATACCATAACAGACATTGAAGGGAGACATTTGATAGTTACAGGAGAAATTCATGATACTCCAATTACCTTGGTAAATATATACGCGCCTAACTTTGACAATCCTCATTTTTTCAATAAAATTCTGAACATAATCGCAGAGTTTAATTATCAAAATGTTATAATAGGAGGAGACTTTAACTGTGTTTTAGATCCGTATTTAGACAAATCAAGCCAAAAACAGAGAGGGAATACAAAATCTAAAACTAGTGAACTTTTAAATACATATAAATAATACTAATATAACAGATGTTTGGAGAATTGCTAATCCGACTGGCAGGGAATACTCATTTTATTCAATGGTACACAAAACATACTCACGTATAGATTATTTCCTGGTGGATACAAAATTAATCCCTCACACTGTGAACCCAGTATACCATACAAATTCAATTTCAGACCATTCACCACTAACTTTATTTTTAAAACTGGAAGGAATGTCTAAGAATAAATCGTTTTGGAGATTCAATTCTCAAATCCTAAAAGATCCGCAAGCGAGTATATATTTAAAAGAACAAATGGACGTCTTTTTTGAAATAAATGACACTCCAGATATATCGCCTACTTTACTATGGGAATCTTTTAAAGCATTTATTAGAGGTGTTATAATCTCATACCAAGCTTTTCAAAATAAAAAGAATAAGAATGAACAAAGACAGTTAGAAGAACTTATTAAACAAATGGATATAGATAATGCTAAAGATCCATCAATAGATAAACACAATAAAATAATAATTTTGAAATTTAAATTAAATAAACTATTATCAGCCAAACTTATAAGACTTTTCCAAATTACAAAACAGGAACACTTTGAATTTGGGGATAAACCGCATAAACCTTTGGCTCGTCAGCTAAAAAAACGAGAAAAAGAACATACGATCCAAAAGATTAAATCAGATAGAGGGGAATTACTAACCATACCGAAGGATATTAATAAAAGATTTGCGCAATTTTATGAGAATTTGTACACATCTAAAACGACAACGGACTCCAATAAAATTACAGAGTTCTTGGATAATTGTAATCTTCCAAAGTTAGAGTTGATGGAACAAGAGGAATTGGGTGCACAAATTTCAATCAAGGAATTAGAAGACACAATAAATTCATTAAAGAATGGAAAAACTCCAGGTCCTGATGGATTTACTAATGAATTTTATAAAAGCTTTTATGACAAAATTATACCACGGTTACAAAAAATGTATCAATATGCTTTTAAAAAACAAATATTACCTGATACATTAGCTGAATCAACGATCACACTAATACTTAAAAAAGACAAAGATATAGAAGAACTGGGTTCATATAGAGCTATAGCATTGTTAAATACAGATCAAAAAATATTGGTGAAAACATTAGCTAGAAGATTAAGTAAATATATTAGTAAATTAATAAACCCAGATCAGACGGAGTTTATCCCTAAGAGATATTCATCCAATAATATGAGACGTCTACTCAATATAATGCACTCACAGAAAATTGAAGAACAAGAATGATCAATTATTTCGCTGGACGCTGAAAAAGCATTTGACCAAGTAGAATGGAATTATATGGATAAAGTATTACAAAAATTCCAACTGGGAGCGAATTTTATTTTATGGATTAAATTATTATATAATAAACCTACAGCTAGAATATTAACTAATAACATACTATCCTCGAAATTTCAACTATCAAGGGGAAACAGACAAGGATGCTCATTATCACCACAGTTGTTTGCTCTCATAATTGAACCTTTAGCAGAAAAAATTAGAACACATCCAGATATCCATGGGTATAATACTAAATACTCAAATAATAAAATATCTTTATACGCGGATGATATATTATTGTACATTACAAAACCTCAAATTACTATACCAAACATATTAAATCTAATTGAGGACTTTGGATCCTTTTCTGGATACAGAATAAATTGGAATAAAAGTGAAATTATGTCAATAAAACTGAAAGGCTCAACACATCTTTTAAAATTCCCTTTTAAAATAGCTACAGAAAAATTTAAATACTTGGGTATTGAAATCACCAGAACATAGCAAGGCATGTTTAAAGCAAATTATGATCCTCTACTTAATAAATTAAATACATTCATTAAATTTTGGAAAACGCTTCCGATGTCTTTAATAGGCCGAATAAATGAAATAAAAATGATCTTCTTACCACAAATTTTATACCTATTTCAATCGATTCCTATATACCTACCAAAGAAGTTTAAAAAAAATTGGACTCAGACATTACTAATTTTATATGGGATTATAAATCCCATAGAATACAAAGTACACGCTTGAACAAAGCTAAAGTATTAGGGGGCTTAGCACTCCCTAACTTCATGTATTATTATTGGTCAGTAAATATTAAAAATATGATCCAACTGATGGACAACTCTACCCAGCAAGTGGACTGGATTGTAATGGAGAGAGAGGATGGCTCCTCTGGTAATATTGGAGCGATCCTCCTCTCACCAATGAAACTGAATAACAAAAATTATAACAAAAACCCAATTATACATAATACAATCAGAACTTGGAAACAAATAAAACAAAATTTAAAATTAAGAAATCTATCGCTTTTATCTCCAATAGTTAATAACCCTTCGTTTAATCCCTCTTTTATACAATGGGATAGACTAGGAATTAAAATGTTCGGTGACTTGTATGAAACTGGAAAATTACTATCAGTCCAACAATTACAAATAAAATATAAACTGGGAAATAATCAATATTTTAAATATTTTCAAATATGTGACTATTTGAAAAAATATACAAAAGATCATTATAATATCCCAGCAGATGTATTGGATGAAGCAATGCAGATAAAAGCTGAATCAGCAAACTTAATATCATATTTGTATAATATTATCTTAAATGTAGAAATACCATCTACGGAAGGTATTAGAAGAGACTGGGAACAAGAATTAGCTATTAAAATCTCAAAGGAAATGTGGAATGAACATTTATTAAATGTGCATAAATGTTCGATTAATGTAAGACACACTTTAATACAATTTAAAATTTTACATAGATTATATTATTCAAAAACTAAAATTAATAAAATTTTCCCCAATGTATCATCCATTTGTGATAAATATCAATCTCAAGAAGCTACTATAGTGCACTCATTTGTTTTTTCTACAAAAATTCAAAAATTTTGGATTGAAATTTTTGAAATCTTTACAAAATTATTTAAAATAAAACTGATACCAAAAGCAGAATGGATTATCTTCGGAACAACGGAAGATAGTCCTGAACTAAATGTGTTTCAAAAGAAATTAATAGATTACGGGTTAGTAACTGGAAAAAAGTTAATCCTAAAATTCTGGAAAAAAGCTCCAATACCAACTATAAACATGTGGATTTCAAATATGTTTGAAACATTACACCTCGAAGAGATAAGACTCCTGGCAGGTAAACCAGATCACTTCCACCTGACGTGGTCTGCATTTATAGAATTATTACAAGTATAGGGTGCAAAAGTACTTTTAAAAAAAAACTGAGGTCAGGTAAAGGGGGATGAAAGCTGGAGAGTTGGTATATCCCATTTGCGTGATGCTTAAGACAAAGTATTTGTTTTTCTCTTTTTTCCTCTTTCTCTTTTCTTTCTTCTTTAAGGTCTATCTCTTAATCCTTGCTTTTTAATTTCTTTTCTACAGGGTCTCTGTTCTTTCTTGTTGTCACGTTTTTACACCTTCACGATTTTTCTACACTTTCTCGTTTTTCTTAATCTCAACCTTTCCTTTTTATCAGTGTTAAAAATGACGGAGTACATTAATTGTAATAAGATATACGTGATGAGTACTAATGTAATTGGTTGTAATGTAATGTACTTCTAATAAATAAAAATAAAAAATAAAAATAAAAAACACCTTATAGGACCTCCTAGGATCACGTGTCGACCATGCTGCGAGTTTGAGTCGAGGGCAAACTCTTCTAAACTCGCAGATTCGGTCGCCGCGGTGGGGCAGCCCCTTTAATCTCCTTTAAGAATTTGAAATGCTGAATTTTATCAACACTTGCTAATAATTCTTAATGATAACTGCTGAGTGGTCATCTTCTCAAATAAGATAATTAAGATTAAGACAGGAGTCTGAAGACTGCAACGTCCAGGTTCAGAAACAGCTGCTTCCCCACAGCCATCAGGCTATTAAACTCAACTCAAACTAAACTCTGAACATTAATAGCCCATTATCTGTTTATTTGCACTTTATCTGTTTTATTTATTCATGTGTGTATATATTTATATAATGGTATATGGACACCCTGATCTGTTCTGTATTCATGCCTTCTATATTCTGTTGTGCTGAAGCAAAGCAAGAATTTCATTGTCCTATCTGGGACACATGACAATAAACTCTCTTGGATTTCTTGAATTTGTGAATCATAAGTTTTGCTTTGAAAATAAATTGTTTATTGCCTTGAGCTATCCATTGAATACTTTCCTATGTAGTAATGTTAAGTTAATAAGTCTCAGGTACTTGGCAAAACATAAGATGGGAGGTAAAGAGATTTATATTTATGGAGACACAAGAGACTGCAGATGTTGGAATCTTGGGCAAAAATCAAGGCTGGAGGAACAGCATTTGTGGAGGGAAATGGACAGATGGCGTTTTGGGTTAGGACCCTTTTTCAGACTGATGGAGTAGAGAGGAGAAATCTAGTAAGGAGAAGTGACAGGAACGGATGGGGTAAAAAAAACTGGCAAGTGAGTAATTGAATTCAGATGAGGAGGCAGATAAATGGATATAGTGATGAAGGCTCGAGGTGAAAAGGACATAAAAGGATGCCAATATGAAGCCAGATAGGTAAGGAAGAGGAGGAGTAAAATGCTGAACATGAGGGATGGATTGTGGATAGAAGGGAACCAGGGTAATTAGAAAATGTGGATTCAGATTAGGTGGGAGGGGTGGGTGAGAGATAAGCAGAAGGAGGAGGGGAAGGGAATTTGGTGACTGGAGTATCGGGAGAAGGTGAGGGACACAGTGTAGACGAGAAGGGGACTTGGTTGAGGATTTCCTGAAATTGCTGATTTCAGCATTTATACAGATAAGATGAAGGCTACCCCAGCAGAACATGAGGTGCTATCCTTTAAGCTTGTGTGTGGATTTACTTTGCAGTGGAGGAAGCTAAAGACAGACTAGCTGATATGGGAATTGGAAGGGGAATTGAAATGGCAATGGAGAACTCCAGCAGGTCCTGGCAGACAAAACACGTGTTTTTTAAATTTGTACTCAGTAGTATGTCATGATATGGCATGCCCTGAAGTGAAAGCTCAACAGAGCCCAATTCAGTGGGAGATTGGGTAAAAATTGGGGAAATCTTAGGATTTTGGCTAGCCACATTTGTAGTACTGTGTGTACTTCTGTTTGCCCAATTACAGGACATATGTGAAGGATTTGGAGAGGGTGCAGAGAATGCTGCTTGAATGAGTGTTTCAGCTACAGGGAGCGGTTGGATAGGGTTGGTTTGTTTTCTCTGGAATGTCAGAGGTTCAGAGGAGACTTGATAGAAATATATACAATTATTTATTTATTTATTTTTATTTAATTCTTTATTTCGAACAGAATAAAAGAATAAAAAGCAAGTGTGAAACAGCATACAAAAAACAAAAAAAACAAAACAAGAATATTTATAAAGTGTCATATACAATATTTATAAATAAATGAAATCATATGTGTCCGAAAAGGAGCAGGAAGAAGCCAAAGCTTATTAATTCCCACCCCTTATTCAACTGCTTATAATTATCTTATACAAATTTAGCAGCTATAAACACCTATTTCCACATGTACACCAAATTATTTACATTTATACACTAATCAAATATTTACAAAGCCATACAAAAAAAGAGAGAAAAAAATAAAAAATAAAAAACCCTCATATACTATACAGTATATCTTATTCATATGTACAACCCATCACCCTATAATCACCCTTCACAATACAATCAGTATAACAAATATCCCACTCAAAGTCACCTATCCTCATCCCAATATCCTTTAAAAAAAAAGTGTTTTTGTACATCTTTTTAAACTGAATTATGTTTGTGCTAAGTTTTATCTCCTGTTCCAAACCATTCCACAAATTCACCCCACAGATTGCTATGCAGATACTTTTAAGAGTTGTTCTGACATTGAGTTTTTTTAAATTAAGTTCCCCTCTCAAATTATACCCACCCTGTCTTTCCATAAACAGTTTTTGTATATTTTCCAGAAGTAAATTATTTCTTGCTTTGTACGTGATTTGTGTCGTCTTAAATTTAACCAGATCGGTGAACTTCAGTGTATGTGACTTTAAGAATAATAAATTGGTATGTTCAAGATATCCAACGTTATTGATAATTCTTATTGCTCTTTTTTGTAATGTGCATAACGGCTGTAGGTTGGTTTTGTAGGCTTTACCCCATATCATAGAAACATAGAAAATAGGTGCAGGAGGAGACCTTTTGGCCCTTTGAGCCAGCACCACCATTCATTGTGATCATGGCTGATCGTTCCCTATCAATAACCCGTGCCTGCCTTCTCCCCATATCCCTTGATTCCACCAGCCCCTAGAGCTCTATCTAAAGGCTCTGTCTTACCTGTTTGCGGTCATCGGCGGTGAAGCGCGGCGTTGCCGGTAGCGAGGACCGCGCGGCAACGGCGAGAGCATCGAGCCTATCCACCGGAGTGCCGCACGGATGCTGCGCGGGGGCCGAGTTAATTCAAACATGGCGGGTCCCACGTGCTTGCGGTAAGTAAAAAAAGGGCGGGCCGACTGCGATGACGTCGGCCCGCCGCAAGTGACTCACCAGCGGCGGCTGTGGCGGCGGCCATCCTGATCGCGGCGCTGTAGCGGTGGTTGTGCCTGCGGCCGTGCAGCACATGTGCCTCATTGGCGGCGGCACGTGCGTCACTGGCGGAGGCTGTGGCAGTGGAGGTTTGACGCACGGCGCTCGAGCCATACTGGCGGCGGCCCGTGCGAGCGGCCGTGCCGCACTTGTGCATCACTGGTGGAGGTTGTGCGGTGAGTATTTAGTTTTGGACATTGTCCATTTTATTTTAGCACCACGCGGTGTTGGGAACACCGCCGCACGGCCCGGGAATTGTACTTTCTCACGAGTGCGCGGTCTATGGCGGCAGATTCCTCCTGTTTCGCCGCCATAGACCGCAGACTCGTGAGACAGGCCTTTAACTCTCTCTTAAATCCATCCAGTGATTTGGCCTCCACTGCCCCCTGTGGCAGGGAATTCCACAAATTCACAACTCTCTGGGTGAAAAAGTTTTTTCTCACCTCAGTCTTAAATGACCATCCCCTTTATTCTAAGACTGTGGTCCCTGGTTCTGGACTCGCCCCACATTGGGAACATTTTTCCTGCATCTAGCTTGTCTAGTCCTTTTATAATTTTATATGTTTCTATAAGATCCCCCTCATCCTTCTAAACTCCAGTGAATACAAGCCTAGTCTTTTCAATCTTTCCTCATATGACAGTCCCGCCATCCCAGGGATCAATCTTGTGAACCTACGCTGCACTGCCTCAATCACAAGGATATCCTTCCTCAAATTAGGAGACCAAAACTGCACACAATACTCCAGATGTGGTCTCACCAGAGACCATATCTCTACACAGTAACTCAGATATGGCAATCTGAGTGTATTATACAGAGTATGTAATGATTTGTGGTCCAGAATGTGCCTTGATTTTCCCAAAATTGCTATAGACTTTGCCAGTTTTGCTTTGACGTGGTTTATATGTGGTTTCCAGCAGATTTTGTGGTCTAAGATCACACCAAGAAATTTATTTTCATATACTCTTTCTATACTTATGTTATCTATTTTCAATTGTACTTGAGGGTTTGTTTTATGTTTTCCAAATAGCATAATCTTTATTTTGCTTAAATGTAGAGACAATTTGTTGACATCAAACCACTGTTTTAATTTATTCATTTCTGATGTGATGACCTCCAAAAGCTGCTTCAAATTGTCACCGGAACAAAAAATATTTGTATCATTGGCAAATATAATCAATTTCAGTATATTTGATACTCTGCATATGTCGTTAATGTATATTATGAAAAGCTTTGGAACTAACACAGACCCTTGAGGTACTCCACAAGTTATGTTCATGTAAGTTGATTTATGTTCACCTATTTCTACAAATTGTTGCTTGTTTCTTAAATAGCTTCTCACCCAATCCAATCCAACCCCTCTGATGCCATAATTATCCAGTTTCATGAGTAAAATGTCGGAATTTACGGTATCAAATGCTTTTTTAAAGTCTATGAATATTCCCACTGCAAGTTTTTTATTATCTATGCAATTTGTGATTTCCTCGATTAGTTCCATTAGTGCCATAGATGTTGATCTGTGGCATAGATGATGATTATGAAAGGCATAGAGAGGGTAGACAGTCTTTTACCAGGATGGAAATGTCAAATACTAGAGGGCATAACTATAAGGTGAGAGGGGAAAAGTTTAATGGAGGTGTGAGGAGCAAGTTTTTACACAGAGTGGTGGGGGCCTGAAATGCATTGCCAGAGGAGGTGGGGAAGGCAGATATGATAGTAACATTTAAGAAGCTTTTAGATAGGCACACCAAAGTGCAGCAAATAGAGGAATGTGGCTCATGTACAGGCAGATGAGATTAATTTAACTAGGCATCATGTTTAGTAGAAACATTAGGCTGAAGGGCCCGTTCCTGTGCTGTACTGTTCTATGTTCTATGTTCATGAGTAGGGTTTATACCCATCTGGGTGGGAAACTAAATTACAATCAAACTCTTAAAAAGTTTAACACCTGACTAAATGCCATGAATAAACTAATATGTGAATAAAAACTTCAAATGATATAAATTGTTGCCTGGAGGTCCATGCATTTTGGACAAACAAAAGGAAGGGTTTAGATAAATGTGGATCAATTGCAGGCAAACAGGACCTGCCCAGAATGACAACTTGGATAGCATGGACAAGATGGGTCAAAGAACCTGTTTCTGTGCCGCGTACCTCTATGACTTTAAATTGCGGTCCTGATATAAAATACGACAAATATTTTTATGACCGCTGTACTTTGCAGTTCTCTGTGTCTCCCTCTCTCAAACCCTCTCACATTCTCCCATTTAACTTCGGAGTCACGTGAGTGACTACGTGAAGAATCCCGCCAGTGCGCCTGCGCGTCATTATGTCAGACGCCTTGACGCAAACGGACGTGAGGAGCAGAGCTCCTCCAGTGGTTTGTAGTTTTTACAACTACAAGGTAAGTAGAAACTTTTTAAAGTATTTCCAGGTCCGTTTTCTGTGGGTCTATGGGATTTTTTCACAGACGCCATGGAAAAAACGGGCAGGGGGAAGAGGCGTGCGATTCAGCCGGCAGAAAGTCGGGAATCTCCGGGTACAAGCCAGCCACCTCCAACCCCAGTACAGTCGCCAGCGGGGAGCATAGCGACTGTGGACCTGGGACTGATGAAAACTCAGTCAGCGCCTGTCGGGCGAAAGGCCAAGTTTAAATCCAGACGGCCCACGGAGGAGGAGTCCCAAGCAATGAAAGCTCCAGGGCTAGATACTGCCTTTGTGCGTATTAGCCAGATGGAAAGCCTTCTGCATAGGCTATTGAAGCAAAGTACACTAAGGGAGTGTACTGAAATACAAGCTGCGGGAAGCAGCCTAACAGCACCTGGCACAGGGCTGATGGAATGCACCCTCAGAGATGAGGAGAGTGCTATGGGTCATGAGAGTTCAGACCCCGACTCTGACGGTGAGGCTATACAAGGTGACGAACTGCAGATACCAGATATTCCACCACTGGCAGTACACTTCGCTGCCACGTCAGGGTCAGGAGAGCCACTAGGAGATGAGCTGGCCTCCTTAATAAATTACTTGGTTTCCCATCAGCTGGAACAGCAGGAGATGGATGATACTGCAAGAAAGCATGAGACCCCAAGCAACTGTGTGTTGCTGAAAGCACCAGCAGTGAATCAAATCATCTGGAATCAATTGAGTATGACTATGAGAACTCAAGAATTAAAATTGCAGAGAATATTAAAGCTGCTGGGTTCTGGAATTACTGCTTTTTCCAGAATAGCAGATAAAAGCCAAGAGATAAAAGCCAAGAGTTGCATCAGAAAGCATTGGGGTTGCTATGCAGCACCCACTTCGAGATCAATTGTCCGAGGAAAGGTGCTATACGGCCTATTATGAATCCGAAATTCGCAGCACTCTACAAACCAAGTAATGCACAATTACCCAACTTACTCTTTGGAGAGGATCTTGAGAGATGTGTTAAAGAGTTGGAAGATGAAGCGAAAACAGGATTGATGAAAACATCAATGGTTGTAAAGTCTGTAAAGAGGAATATCGTTTCAGACGTCATACGGATCCTGGACAGGACCAAGTCGCTCATTAACGCAGGGACGTAGCTGGCGGCCTGCAGCGGGAGCAAGAACCAGTGAGGGTGCTTCCGGGAGAATCCAGGAATCTCAGAGTACTGAAATGACTTAAGAGGTAGGTGGACCTGGTTCTCATGGGAACATACTAACTGGATTAAGTCCAAAAGTTGGAGGCAGATTATGCCTCTTCTATAAACAATTGGAAGATTACTTCAGATGTGGTAATTCTGAATAGTATACAAGGATTTCGAATTGAATTCAATCCAAATTATGATTTGCCTGTCCAGCATGTTCCTAGCAGAAATCTCCACTTCTTCGGCATGGACTTGAAAGGCCGAGATGGCCTGTTTTCCTGCTGTAATTGTTATATGGTTTGCACAAAAAGAAGTGATGGAGGTTCAAGCTGCGTTTCAAACCCTATATATAGAAGGTGTTATTGAAGAATCAGTCTACCAAATTCACCAATTTGTGTTAAATATATTCCCTCGATCAAAAAAGGATCGAGGATGTGGGATTATTCTAGACTTGACAAGTCTGAATCCTTTTGTTTAATTTAAACATTTTAAAAAGAGACATTTGTGACTGCCAAACAACTTATTTCAGAAGCATGTCATATGGCAACTATAGATTTAAAAGATACATATTCAGTATCTTAAATTTACATGGATGTGAATGGTACAAATGTTATTATGAATGCATGATTGATTATTCTCGTTCCGAGTCAATCTATGCAGTGAGAAGCCGGGATTGATCCACGGCATGAAATCACAAAGCTTTAAAATCTTCACGTAGTCACTCACGTGACTCCGAAGTAAAATAGTAAGATTAAATGAGAACTTACCTAAGTTTGAAGTTTGATCTTTATTTTATGAGGAGTTACGTAGGTGATTACGTGCCCGCCACGACCCTACCCTCTATCATAAAGGTCAGATGGAAGTTCTTGTATTACTCGTTTTATTATGAGACTATATTACTTCGGTTGTTGTTTTTTGTGATTTCACACCGCTGCTTTGAAGATTGACGCGCAGGCGCACTGGCGGGGTTCTTCACGTAATCACCTATGTAACTCCTCATAAAATAAAGATCAAACTTCAAACTTAGGTAAGTTCTCGTTTAATCTTACTATTCTCCTTGAATCCCTATCACTCTTATGGGCCTGTCCCACTTAGGCGACTGCAGGAGACTATGCAGTCGCCACATGGTCGCCACATGTTCGCGGGTGGTTGCCGGGGAGTCGCCTTCATGGCCGCGAGGAGTTCCCTCATTCATGGGAACTGGTCGCGGCCTCATTATGGTCGCCGCGAATTTTTCAACATGTGGAAAAATTAGCGACGACCAGAATGAAGCTGCCATGGAGAGCAGCGAGAATTCTCGTGCCGTAGGTGGGTCGCCAGGACGTCGAAGCTTCTTTTACGTTCTCGTAGGTTGTAGCCGGTGCTGACCGGTGAATTTCATTGGCTCATTGGGAAAAAAAATGAAGCAGTAGTTTTCAGAACCAAGGATAACTGATCGGTAATGTTAATGTCCACTGAGCTTCACAGCCGTGCATCTCTGGCTTCTTAAAAGTTGTCTCCCCCCTCTCTCCCACCTCTTTCCCCCTCCCCCCCTCTCCCCCCCCCCTCTCCCCCTTCCCCCCCCTCTTTTAAAGGATTTCCTGTACACTGTGCTTTTTAGTTTCTTAATTACAGCGCTAACCTTCCTGTTCATCGCGGTGTGTGTCTGTATCACCTTGGCTTTGCACCGTGTGAATTTCACTCAGACGGCGCTCCCCCTGCTTGCCCTGTCCACCGCCTGCATAACGGGCTGGTGAAGGAAGCAATGTGTTTGTGTGTGTGTGTGTGTGTTCCACTCTGACAGTTGCCGTTCCAGTTGCCGTTTTTTCAGGCGACTGCCGGCAACTTGATAGTCACTGGGAAGTCGCCTGAAAAATCGCCTAAGTGGGACAGGCCCATTACTCCTCCGTCTCACTCCCTCTAACTTTCTCTCTCACTCCATCTCAATCTCTCACACTCCCTCCCACTTTCTCTCACTCTCACACTCACAAATTTAATTCTGGAACTCAGCACATATTTCTGAAAAGTTCACTCTTGCAGTGATTCATACATTTTATACCTACTGTCTATTTTTTTACATTTATTCTTGACAATAGCAAGTAATGTTGTGAAGTCATATCTGTGGGAAGAGTGGTTCACTATTATCAGAACAGTGAGGATGTAAAGAGACACTTTGTTTCCCACAGACCTAGAAATTGACCAAGGTGCTGGGTCCAGTATGTCCTGAGAGAAGGACATGATGAATGTGTAAGCTATGAGAACAGAGAGAGGGGGGGGGGGGGGGGGGGATATGTGCCTGAATCCCTATGGTTGTTGCCTGTCCACAGAGCTGTAATATTTATACTAGGTTTAAAAATGATAAGCTACATACTTGGAAACTATTGAGTTATAATGCATGAGAAAAGTATGACAGGTGTATGTCTGAAGGATTCATTTCCTTGCTCACAGTGTTTCATGTAGCAGCTGGTTAACAACAAAAGCAACAGCTGTAAGGATTGAATTTTGCATTTTTACACCTAAAATCTAACCCCATTATGAATATGTAATTTGACTGAAACTGTTTTCCTACTTCAAATCCATTGTTTCTCTTGTAACTGCGAAAGCTGTGTGTGATCATTTAGAATGTAACTTGGAACTTAAGACCATTTAACAGGTTGAAAACTGCATCCTACATCTGATGCAGATATTGAATAGAAAACAGGTCACAATGTCTGTTCAGCCAAGTGGGTACAAAGTACAACAGTAGATCAAAGGTGATCCTGTAATTATAATTGTTTATGGCCAGTGAGGATTTAAATTAATACTTCCTCGCCATAAGAGTAGTCAAGTGGGGAAAGGGTGACCCAGTCAGTCACCAAAAGCCAGATGTCACTAGATTGTCAGCACACTGACCTGTGAGACAGTCGTGAGCACACACAGGGGTATCCTTCCCTTCCTCCTCAGCTGTCGATGTTATAAAGAATTATGGAGTTTGTTATTCAGCAGCATATTTGTATACATTGGGTATGCAAGCAAATAATTTCACTGTGCCTTGTCACAGTTGACAATAAAGTATTTAATTCCATTCCATTTCATTTATTAAAAATGCCTCATCAAGACTTTAGCACAGCCAATGATAGTTTAATTACTTGCTAGATACAAGTATAAGTGGAAGACACTGCAGCTCGACAAGTAGACGTTGAACTATTCCGATATCTCATGCATCATATCATTCCAACTGACTGATTAA